>JAZHRO010000014.1:130197500-130635000 GCA_037157565.1 Thalassia testudinum | reverse complement strand
GCATCTACAGGAAGGGAGCGGAAAGAGAAGAAGGAGGGCGGCGGGTTCAGTCTGCGCGTGCATGCGAGCAAACGCGAACCCATACTCTGAAAAAATTTAATACCAAACATCTGGGAAGGTGTAACGACCCGATTCCCAAGTCCCTACGAGACACGAGAACCGGACCAACTTGACTAATCCCAAGACCTAGTCGTCCAACGAGGAAGTAACCAAAAGAGCAGTAAAATAAACCACATTCAGCATGAATATAACTAACAGTAAGGAAATACAGCAGTAAGGAAAGCAACCACTACAGTATATACCACCACAACAGTAGAACAACATTCATAACATAATATGAACTGCAGGTAAATAAAAGTACAGCGGAAAATAGAACTACTCACTATAACGGAACAAAAGGAGGTACAAGAGAACAGTGGTAACTCTACTGGACCCTACTCGTCCCAGCGTCCTCTGCAGCCGCTGACCCTGGCTGCTCAACACCTGGTCCTGAAAGGTAACGAGTGTAACACGTCAGCAAAATGCTGAGTAGAGTGGCAGCTAAACTAAAGAAACAGTAAAGTGTACAGTAGCTGTTTTAAATTTTCCTTCTTCCCTTATTTACGTCTTTCTATTGTTTCACAATTTATCTATTTCTCAGATCCTTCACTTGATCTCGAATGTTCCTCGTGGGAACAATCTTGATTGCAGTCTTTTCCGAACAGTAGAAGTAGCACGTGGTGCTCTCCTGGCCGGGAGAGTCCCCCGTGGTGATCCTACTCTCAGTCAACCACCCCAAGGTCACTGACAGACGTAACGGTGACTACGGCACGCACGGTAAACGCACGGGTAGCTAACCCGCACTGGCACGCGGTCAGTCGTTTCCGTTAACGGGTGCGCCCAAAGCACAGCACGGAACCAGTACAGGGCAGAGCCCTCTCAGTAACAGGGGTCCAACCCCTCCACAGTAACCAAACAGGGGCCTTGCCCCTCCACAGTCCGCGCACCCTCGCCTGACTACCCTAGTTTGCCCCAGTGGGCCTAACAAGTCGGTGTGGGAGGCTAGCAGAACCCCGGGGCCCGTGGGGTAGCTAGTACCTCCCTACACTAGTACCTCTCCTCGGTACTACGTACACGAGGGCCAGCAAGTCGGTACAGAGTGGCCAGTCCTAACCCCGGGTCCCTGGGATGGCTGGCTCCGCTCTGCACTAAACAGGGGGGGACAGTCGCTCTCCTTGGTACTCCGTACTCAAGGTCCAGCTCACTTCCCCAATTCTATTCCATTCACTTTCCAGGAGTTCTACTCCTAATTCCCCGTAGGGTTCCAGCTCTTTAACTCAGGACATTCCAGTTTCACCATTCCAGTTTCACGTTCATACATCCCATACTCTTAATCATGTTCATTTATTCATAACAGGCAGCTGTTAATTCAATTCACAGGCAGCTATTATTTCCTTTCCACATTTTCCAAGACTGCAGTATTCATACATTCCACTAGTTTTCCCGTCCTAGGATTCATGCCATATCCTAGGATCTATCATACAATCTAGTTTTCCAGCCCTAGGATTCATGCAACACCCTAGGAATCTACCATTCAATCTATTTCTCATTCCTAGGATTCATGCAATGTCCTAGGTTCTATTTACGGTTTCATAATTTAACGGATTATATTTAAAGCCACTCTACCGGTTACAATAGGCGAACTGGGGGCGTGGTCAAGAATCCCGCGTGCCTCCGCAACCCCCGACACTGCAACGGAACGGGGTCCTATCACAAGGATCAAATACAAGGAACTTCTCAAAACAGTATACAGCTACTGTAGACAGGTGGAGGATGTAATTCCGAAAAGAACACAACTTGAAACGCGGAAAACGGAGCAAGAACGGGCCCGAAACGGGTCGAAAACGACGAAACAGTGCAAAATCAAACGTCTGGAACTTCTTCCAGACGTCTTAAAAAGTGGATCAGGGAATTACCTCGCTCTGCGTGGGCTCTCAGACGTCCAGAAGCCTGCGGGGGCGTCTGGCCTAGTTCCCAAACGTCCGATGGTCACCCAGGACGTCTGGAATTCGTTCCCGTCGTCTGGTGCTACAGCCAGAGGTCTGATTCGCGTTGGATGGCGAATCACCGAACCTGCGCATACCCATCTCTCTCTCTCAGTACGGTCAGTCGAAGAAAAGGAAGAAGACGGAAATAACTCACCTTTCAGACGTCTGGACAGTCTTCCAGACGTCATGCCCGTCGTTTGGCTATCAGCCTAGAAGTCTGATTCTGGAAAAGTTTCCAGAACCAGGGTGCCACTCGCCCTCCGCTCGCGACGCCCGGCCGCGCCGCGAGTGCTCTGCCTGCTACTTGAGCTGCAGCAGGCCTCCCGTGCCACTCCGCGCCCGCTGCGCCACCGCCGACCGGCTCCCGCCGCCCCGGCAGGCTCGAGCCCTCACGGTCGACGCCTCCTCCCCCGTGCAGCACCTCCTCCCGCACCCGCCGCAGCTGTCACCGTCGTCACTCACCCTTGCGCTCGCTCTCGCGCACTGGCTGGAAGGAGAAGAGGAAGGAGACGGAGGTGACGGGAGTGAGGGAGAGGGCGTGGCCTTTTAAGGCCGCGCGAGGAGGAGAGAGAGAGCACGACAGAGGGCGCAAGAGGGAGAGGGAAAAAGAAGAGGCGGAGCAGGTCTGCGCGTACAGGCGCGCAGACGCAATGGTGCGCGCGCAGAAAAATGAATCCCAGACGTCTGGAAGTGATACCAGACGTCTTAAAAGATGTTTGAAAGCACGGTTCATAACAGAAGGCTTCCAGACGTCTGGGCCACTTCCCAGACATCTTAGACGACACCTGATGCCCTTTTCGTAACAATATAACAAACTCAAAGGAAGTTTCATCCTCGAAACTTTCTCTAACTAGGTTGAGGGAAGGAACAATATATGCATAACAAACTCAAAGAGGACCGAAGTCGATCCGAAAAGACGTACCCACGAAAAGCTCCAGGTATCGCTCCCGCATCGCTGCCTCGGGCTCCCAGGTAACCTCCTCGTACCGCTGGCTCCTCCACAAGACCTTCACCAGGGGCACTTTCTTTCGTCTCAAACTGCGGACGGCTCTGTCCAGAATCTGAACTGGCCACTCGAGGTAGGTCAGGTCGTCGCCCACCTCGACGCTCTCGTGACTCAGGATGTGACTGGGATCGGTGACGTACTTCCTAAGGTTGGACACGTGGAACACGTCGTGACCCCAGAAAGCTGAGGAGGGAGGGCAAGCCTGTAAGCAACGGGTCCAACCCACTCCAAGACCTCAAAGGGCCCCACGAACCTCGGCGCGAGCTTCCCTCTCACCCCAAACCGCTGCAGGCCCTTCATGGGAGAAACACAAAGGAAGACGTGGTCCCCAACCTCAAACTGCACCTCTTTGCATTTCCGATCCACGTAGCTCTTTTGCCTACTCCTGACAGTGCATAGTCGCCTGTGAATCTGCTCGACTACCTCCTGACTCTACCGGATCAGCCTGGGGCCAACCTCCCACTTGGTCCCCAACTCAAGGGTGCCGTACATCTCCGTCCGTACAGAGCCTCATAGGGTGCCATGCCGATGCTCGAGTGATAACTGTTATTGTATGCAAACTCCGCCAAGGGCAAGAGCCCCTCTAGTCCAGTACACAGGCACGCAAAAGGTCCTCAAGTGTCTGTATCGTGCGCTCAGACTGTCCGTCCGTCTGGGGGTGGTAAGCTATACTGAACCTCAACAGCATCCCCAGGGCCTAATGAAACTTAGTCCAAAACTAGGACGTAAAGTGGGTATCCCGGTCGGATACGATCTCCCAGGGAACTCCGTGTAGACGTACCACGTCGCGAATATACCTCTCTGCCAATTGTGCGGGTCCCAAGGTGACTCGGATCCGCAAGAAATGTGCCGTCTTCGTCAATCTATCAACGATTACCCAGACTACGTCGTGTCCTCGCTGGGTAACAGGTAAGCCCACCACCAAGTCCATGGTGATGCTCTCCCACTTCCACTCTGGCACTGGAAGTGGCTGTAGTGGCCCTGCAGGCCTCTGATGCTTGGCTTTCACCTGCTGGCACACTAAACACTGCTGCACGAATTCACCCACATTCCACTTCATCCCCCTCCACCAAAACTCGCGTCTCAAGTCATGGTACATCTTCGTGTTTCTAGGATGTATGGTGAATCTGGAACCGTGTGCCTCAGTCAGGAGCTCTCTCAACAGCTCCTCGTCTCTGGGAACGCACAAATGTCCCCTCATGCACAGCACCTGGTCGGTAAAAGAGAAGTCTCCAAGGTCTCCTGACAGTACTTTGTCACACAAGGACTGCAAGTACGAGTCGCCATCTACCCTGTGATGATGCGATCTATCAACTCTGGCCTCGTCTGTCGCATCACAGTCACTGCCCCACAGTTCCCCTGTAACTCTAAGGGTCGCCAACTGCTCATCTCCTCCAAAAGGCTCTAACTCTGCACCTGTAAACTGGCCAAGTGTGCGGGTGCCTTCCAGCTCAAGGCGTCAGCCACCACGTTGGCCTTTCCCGGGTGGTAGGAAATGCTGCAGTCATAGTCCTTCAGGAGCTCCAACCAACGTCTCTGTCTCATGTTGAGCTCCTTCTGATCAAATAGGTATCTGAGGCTCTTGTGATCTGTGAAAATCTTGAAGGTCTCACCGTACAAGTAGTGCCTCCAGGTCTTCAGCGAGAAGACAACAGCTGCCAACTCCAGGTTGTGGGTAGGGTAATTATGCTCATGGGGCTTCAGTTACCGCAAAGCGTAAGCGACAACGTGACCCCTCTACATGAGCACACCCCCTAATCCCTGCAAAGAGGCGTCCGTGTACACAACGAACCCGCCACTACTGTCTGGGATGGTGAGCACGGGAGTCAAAGTCAGCTTCTCCTTCAGCTCCTGAAAACACACCTCACAGGCGTTTGTCCAAGTGAAGGGCACGTCCTTCCGAGTCAACTGTGTCATAGGGCGTGCAATCTGTGAAAAGCCCCTGATAAACCGCCTGTAGTAGCCTGCCAGTCCCAAGAAACTGCGAATCTCAGTAACCACACGCGGTCTCTCCCACCTGAGCACTGCCTCGACCTTGGCTGGGTCCACTGCCAAGCCATCTCCAGAGATCACATGACCTAAGAAGGTCACCTCCCTCAACCAGAACTCGCACTTGCTGTATTTGGCGTATAGTCTACGTCGTCTCAGTGTGTCCAGAACCATCCACAAGTGTTGTCCGTGCTGCATCTAATCTCGAGAATAGATGAGCACATCATCAATGAATACCACCACAAACTGGTCCAAGTACGGTCTAAACACCCGGTTCATCAAGTCCATGAAGGCAGCGGGGGCATTGGTCAGTCCAAACGGCATGACCAGAAACTCATAGTGTCCGTACCGGGTGTGGAAAGCTATCTTGGAGACGTCTGCCTCCTTGATCCTCAACTGGTGGTATCTAGACCTCAAGTCGATCTTGGAGAATACCGTGGCACCTCGTAGCTGGTCAAACAAGTCATCGATCCTCGACAGCGGATATCTGTTCTTGATGGTGACCCTATTCAGCTGTCGGTAGTCCACACAAAGGCGTAGGGTACCATCCTTCTTCTTTACAAATAGTACCGGGGCTCCGCAGGGAGACGCACTAGGCCTCACAAAGCCCTTCTCCAAAAGATCCTGCAATTGGGACTTGAGCTCTCGCAGCTCAAGTGATGCCATCCTGTATGGTTCTGTGGAGATGGGGCTGGTCCCTAGTATTAGTGAGATCTCAAACTCGATCTCACGCTCGGGCGGTAGTCCTGGCAACTCGTCTGGGAACACGTCGGGGTACTCTCTGACCATCGGGATACTCTGGAAGTCTGCCACAGGGCTGGGCTCTGCCACCACACAAGCTAGGAAGCCCTCACACCCTTGGCTCAAAAGTCTCGCTGCCCAAAGTGCAGAAATGCACCTGAAGCCTCCACCACTGGCTGACCGTGGAACTCAAAAGAAGGAAACTCCGGTATGGAGAAGATGATCTTCCTCTCAAAATAGTCCACCAAGGCGTGGTAAGCAAATAGCCAGTCCATCCCCAGAATTACGCCAAAGTCCTCCATCTGTATCATAATCAGGTCAGCGGGAAGGCTATGTCCCCCAATACTAACCTCGCAACCTATGTATACCTCCTCAGCTACAAACAGCTGACCACTCGGACCTATGATCATGAACGGATCCTCTAACAGCATATAATCCTGGCCCAAACTAACTGCGAAACTGGCTGCGACAAACGAGTGCGTAGCGCCGGAATCAAAAAGCATGTAAACGAGTCTGCCAAAAACTGAAACCACACCTGCCACCACTGATCCCAAAGCTTTGGCATCCCTGTGGGTCAGGGCGTTGATACACCCCTCAGCCCTAGGTGCGGACGAAGCAGCCACATTCTGCGTTGGACGGGTAGCTGCTGGCCGGTACCCTCCTCGTGACTGCTGTCCTCCTCCTCGCGCGTGGAAACCGCAGCCTCCTGCTCGCCCTCCAGTGCTCGGCGTGGGAAGCATCTGCAGACCTCCTACCCTAGATGGGCAGTCCCTCCTGATGTGGCCCGGCTGGCCACACTGGTAACAGAGGGGAACCCGACTCCCACCCTCAGTAGGTCCCTGCTGTTGGCTAGGCGGGGGTCCGGTGCTAGCAACTGGCCCCTGTCGAGGGCCCCCAAAGGCCACTGATGGCCTTGCAAAATGTGACGGCTCTCCTGTGGGCGCCACGTGTCTCCTGTCTCGCCGGCCCAAGAAAAGGTCTGGCTGATAGGGCCTCTTCCGCCCGCTGTCAGTATCTCGTGCGGACGGGTTGGTCTCCTCGTAGGTCATAGCTGCCTCCACCACCCTCGAGAACGTAGGCAACCTCAGGGGTTTGACATACCCCCAAATCGCAGGTCGGAGCCCCTCGATGAACCTCCAAAGGCATTCCTCCTCAGTGGCTACTGCTGTCGCAGCGAAGCGGGACAACTCCAGAAAACGCGTGCGGTACGCGCTCACGGTCATCGTCCCCTGACGAAGGGTGTGGAACTCCCGCCTCCTCTGGTCCTGCCACGTCTGGGGAAAGTACTGCTCGCAGAAGAGGGTGACGAACCGGTCCCAGGTCGGCTCGTCCCTCTCCTGTCCCCTGACCGCCCTCCACCACCTGTGTGTCGCACTCTCCAACTGGTACGTGGCAAAGGCCATGCAGCACTCCACCGGGGGGCGAAGGGTGTCAAAAACCTTATCGAACTGCTCGAGCCAATCCTCCACCTCGGTCGGGTCCTCATCCCCCTTGAAGGAGGGGGGCTTCAGCTTCCAGAACTGCCTGAAAAGCTCGAAGTGGCGCTGCAGTGGGGATGTTGGTGCACCTCCAGGTAAGGAAGCCTCGTGCACAGAAGTGTCGGAGAAAGGTGAGGGCGGTGGTGGCCCATCCCCTCCCCCGCGTCCAGCGTCGTGTCCGTCACGTGGTCCCACAGAGGACTCCCCCTCCGCAGCCCCAGGGAGAGGTGCTCGAGGTGGTGGGTGGAGCTCTTCTCACACTATGTCCTGTATCAGCTGGGCGAGGTCCTGGGCCTGAGTGCCCAGGAGCAGTGGCTGGTCTACTGAGACGTCGACCGCAACATGCCCACCCCGCCGACCTTATCCTCGGCCGCGCCTGCGGCCCACCTCGCTAGTCCCGCGTCGAGGCATCTCCTGCAAGGAGACGCGAAACAAAATGGAAATACGTCAATATGGAACGATATCTGATGAAGAAGTCTAAGAGCTCATGTCAAAAGAAACGTTGTGGTGGCTACTCTAGTTACAGACACGTGAATTGGTTATTTTCCAGTCAGTTGGTTCACTTCTCGGGACGACCTTGCTCTGATACCATCTTGTAACGACCCGATTCCCGAATCCCTACAAGACACGAGAATCGGACTGACTCGACTGATCCCAAGACCCAGTCGTCCAACGAGAAAGTAACCAAAAGAGCAATAAAATAAACCACATTCACCATGTATATAACTAGCAGTAACAACATACAACAGTAAAGAAAAGAAATACTACAGTATACACCACCAAAATAGTAGAGAATTAAACATATACGTAAACATGAAGCTTACAATGAAAAGAGTACAGGGGTAACAGAAACTACTCACAACAACAGCAAGAAAAGTACAGTGGGTACTACAAGTAACACTACTGGGCTCTACTAGGCCCAGCGCCCTCTGCAGCCGCCAACTCTGGCTGCTCAACACCTGGTCCTGAAAAGGTAACAAAGGTGACACGTCAGCGAAACGCTGAGTAGAGTGGCAACTAAAAGCTAAGAAGCAGTAATGTGGACAGTACCTGTTATATTTTTTTATTTCTTTCTTTATATTCTTCCCATTTATTCATTATTGAATTATTTCTCAGATCTTTCTCTTGATCTCGAATGTTCCTCGTGGGAACAATCTTGATTACAGTCTTTTCTGAAAAGTAGAAGTAACACGTGGTGCTCTCCTGGCAGGGAGAGTCCCCCATGGTGGTCTTACCCTCAGTCAACCACCCCAAGGTCGCTGACAGACGTAACGGTGACTACGACACGCGCGATAAACACATGGGTAGCTACCCCACACTGGCACGCGGTCAGTCGTTTCCGTTAACGGGAGCACCCAAAGCACAGCGCGGAACCAGTATAGGGCAGAGCCCTCTCAGTCACAGGGGCCCAACCCCTCCACAGTAACCAAACAGAGGTCTTGCCCCTCCACAGTCCGCACACCCTCGCCTACCTACCCTAGTTTGCCCAGTGGGCCTAACAAGTCGGTGTAGGATGGCTAGCAGAACCCCGAGGCCCATGGGGTAGCTAGTGCTCTCCCTACACTAGTAGCTCTCCTCGGTACTATGTACACAAGGGCCAAAAGTCGGTACAAAGTGGCCAGACCTAACCCCGGGTCCCAGGGGTGGCTAGCTCCACTCTACACTAAACAGGGGGACAGTTGCTCTCCTTGGTACTCCGTACTCAAGGGCCAGCTCACTTCCCCAATTCTATTCCATTCACTTTCCAGGAGTTCTACTCCTAATTCCCCATAGGGTCATGCTCTTTTAACTCAGCCAATTTATGTTTCACCGTTCAAGCTTTATATCCATATAATTCATGTTCTCAACCGTAATTATCCATTCATAACAGGCAATTGTTAACCAATTTACGGGCAGTTATCGTTTCCTTTCTACTTTTCCAAGACTACAATGTTTATATATTCAACTAGTTTTCCAGTCCTAGGATTCATGCCATACCCTAGGATCTATCATTCAATCTAGTTTTCCAGTACTAGGATTCATGCAATACCCTAGGATCTATCATTCAATCTAATTTTTCAGCCCTAGGGTTCATGCAATGCCCTAGACTCTATTAATTATTTCACAATTTATAAATAATTGAAAAGGCCACCCTACCCGCAAAATCGGGAGTATTGGGGGCGTGATCGGCAATCCCGCGTGCCTCCGCAACCCCCAGAGCCACAACAGAATGGGATCCTAACACAAGGATCAACACAAGGAGTTACTTAGAACAGTATACAATTACTGTAAACAGGTAGAGGAAATAAATCTGGGAAGAACGAAAATTGAAACGCAGAAAATAGACTCCTAACGGACCCTAAACGGGTCAAAAACGATGAGTCTGCCCAAAATCAGATGTCTGGAACTTCTTCCAAACGTCTTAAAAGGTCACTCAGGTCATACCTTGGTCTGCATAGTCCTTCAGACGTCCAGAAGCCCGCTGGAATGTCTGGACTTGGTTTCCAGACATCCAATTATCACCCCGGACATCTGGAGGCCCTCTCCATCATCTGGTGCTGTGTCCAAACGTCTGATCTGTGTGGGATGGAGAGCCCTCGCGCCCTCCCGAACAAATCCTGCACACACACGCCCGCTCTCATCACGAAGAGGTGCAGAAGAACTCGACGAAACGGTTGCATGGTCGTACATGCGGAAGAAGGAGAAGATAACAAATATTGTACCTGTCAGATGTCTGGATCTGCCTCCAGACGTCTTCTGCGTCGTCTGGACGTATGTCCAGACGTCAAATTCTGGGAAATTTTTCCCAGAATCAGGACCCTTTTCGCTCTCCACCCGCAGCACACGGTCGTGCCGCGCCACGTCCGCCTGCTGCCTGAGCGGCAGCAGCTCCTCCGCGGCTCCACACGCTCGCTACTCTCCCGCCGGTCGGCTCTAGCTGCTCCGGCAAGCTCGCACCCTCGCAGTCGAGCTTCTACTTCTCGCGACAGCTTCTCCTCCCCACACGCCCGCAGCAGTCGCTGCTACCGCTCTCGCTCGCTCTCTCGCTGACAGGGAGAAGGAGAAGAAGAAGGCGGTGGAGTGAAGGTGAGGGAGAGGGGAAGCATATTTGTAAGGCGACCATGGGGAGAGAGGAGGAAAGGCAACGTCTGCAAGGAGGGAGCGGAAAGAGAAGAAGGAGGGCGGCGGGTTCGCGCGCAGACGCGAACCCGTACGCCAAAAAAATTTAATACCAGACATCTGTGAAGGCTTTCAGATGTCTGGGCCACTTCCCAGACATCTTAAACGATGCCCGATGCCCTATTCGTAACACATAGATATATATATGTATGTATACATACATATATATATTAATCGATACATATATATATATGAGTATAGATATATATATGTATATATATATGTGTGTGTGCAAATGTACATATATATATATATATAAGTTGGTGTTCAAGATTATTCTCCTCTTCAATGGGTTGTGCCATGATGGGAGAAGAAGGAGAATCAGGGTCTGAGTCAGATGAAAGATTTATGTGGCGGGGTTGCTGCACAAACAAGGGCGTCGAGGCTTGGCCTCGACGAGAATGAATTTCTAAGGGAGGTCTTAAAGGTGGTCTTAAGGACCTCCTACCGAACATGCACCGAAAGATGTGATGAGATTAGAAGGTGCTGGACCCAATCAAGACACCCAAGAATTGTTGGGTGACTATAGAGGTTCGGGGCAGATGGACCCCTGGATCAGAAGATCGTCCACCTGAGAAATACCTGGGCAGCCAGAGAGGGAGAGTCCCGCAAAGACCCCTACACGGTAGAGCGTCCCCACGGGTTACAGGGTTTCCCCCACCAGACCTCTCTTGTCACTGCGGTTCCAGGTAAACCAGAATGGGGATCTTGACCTCTTAAGTCTACCTTTTTTTTATTTTAAGATCAAGGTGCTTAATGTTCCACTTGAACTTTTAAGTATTTTGAGTGCAAAAGTGACCTAATATTAAGGTTGGTTGACCCGAGGGATCAACTTCACCTCTTGTTCCTTTGAGAGCTTTTAGGTCCTTCCTTTTATGGTTCAAACGGATTATCAGCCTGATTTGCTTAGGGTTCCTCTTGTATAAATCTTTTCAAACACGGTTTAGGCACACCTCTTTTTGGAAAGTTTGTTTCTTTGTTTTAGAGAAGATGTGTCTCTAAAAACCCTAGCTTTGCAATCCCTAACTTGGCTCTAGTGGGTCCAATTTAGTTGCCGTAGAAATTAGCACCTAGGGCTCAATCAAGAAAGTTTTAGCCCTAGTTGCCTTAGTTGGATGAACAGATAAAAATATGTTGAAATGAAAATCAGGCAACTTGATGAGTTACTAAATATGAGACAGGTAGCCCTAAGTTGATTTCCCTCCTTTTTTTTTTAGATTGTGAGAGGGTTAAGAGAGAGGA
The DNA here is from genome assembly GCA_037157565.1 of Thalassia testudinum. Classification (NCBI taxonomy): domain Eukaryota; kingdom Viridiplantae; phylum Streptophyta; class Magnoliopsida; order Alismatales; family Hydrocharitaceae; genus Thalassia; species Thalassia testudinum. The sequence goes on along the minus strand of JAZHRO010000014.1, from coordinate 130,623,358 downwards.
CTTATGGAGATTACCTGTTCCTTGGAGAGTCTGTTGTGCAGTTGCTATTCTTTCCTTTTTGTTTTGCTTTCCCTGAATGAACACAGCAAAAGAGAGAAGTCAAGTCGGATATTAGATAGAAAAGTTGTACTCAAAAGTTTTAAAAGTGCCCGTTGCTCCCCGGCAACGGCGCCAAAAAATGTTCGTCACGCTTTTGTGCGGTTTGTTAAAAGATAATATCGTGTTGTAGTATAGCCGCGAAAGCGTTCAAAATAAATAAAGATTTTTATTACTCGAAAACCGGAGTATCCGAGGTCGAACACAGGGAGCAATCTCAGTACTTTGGAAAACCCAAGAATACAACTGTTACATGCAAATATAATTGATTCAAAGAGTTTTTAGAAAAAGTAGAATTAGACGTCTGATTTATGTATCAGACGTCTTAAATGTGATCTTTCTTCCTTTCTTCCTTCTTCTCCTTTCTGCTTCTGTATCTTTCCTTCTGCTTTGCCGTTCCGATCTCTTTGCAATCTTCCCTTGTCCTTCTTCTTCTTCTCTGCGAAGACTTCTAATCTTTCTGTTTTCCTTCTCCTGCGAAGGCTTCTTTCTTCTTCTTCTGTCTTCTTCTTTGGCTTGCTTTTCCTTCTTCTGCAGCGGCCAAGTCCTTCTCCTGCGAGCAGGAGCAAAACCTAACCCTTCTCCCGCTACCCGCACGTCTCTCTCTCTCAAGCAATTCACTCAGAGCCGCTCTCCCAGAGCCACAAGCATTAATCGGGTCGGATCGTACCCGGGACCAGGCGCACCTGAAGGTGGTGTGATGCGCGAGGAGTGCGTAGGTCTAGGTCGGGTCGGATCCGCCAAGTCCGCATGGTCAGGCCGCGGACGAGGCGGGTGGGGTCAGTGAGGGACCTCACCCCTGTGCTTTCGAGGCAGTAAAGCTATATCACAAAAACTCTTTATACCATACCTGTGCCTTGAGATTCCACGATGTGGGACTAAACGTTCCGCCTTTCCTTTGCGCGCGCTCGCAGACTCTCGTGTGCAATTGCCCACACTGAAGGCCCTGCTGGTGCTCCCTGCTGAACTCAGTTACTTCCTTACACTTGCGAGAGCCAGCTGCACCTGCCGCCTGGGAAGCCTGATGCCTGCTGCTGCTCCAAGCTTCCTGCTGCTTCGGCTGTTAATGGCGGCCGGGGCGTTCACCTGAGATTCCACAGAACGGACTATTGGCCCAATCAGAATAGCTGGAAACCTTCGCCGCAGCACGGCGAAGGCGGTGGGTGATGCTGCAGGTTGTCGGTCGGCCTAGGCGTGCGCGCCTAGGTCAACCTGTGGCCGGAGATGGTGGGTTGTTCGGGGGGTAGTTATGGAGGTCTGGAGTGGCAGTTGTGGGGTGGAGCGAGTTCCTGGTGGTGAGGCGGAGCTCACGAGGTGATTGGCGAGCCGTGTGGAGTGGCGGAGTGGTGTGGGCGGCTCGCCGGAGTGCGGTCGGAGGCGAGGAAGATGAAGGCGGTTAGGTACTGTCGAGGGGTAATCAAGTAAAATAGTTGGGGGAAAAGAGAGAGGAGAGGATGGAGAACGTATCTGGGGTTGTCTGGAGGGAAGGGAGGCGGCGGAGAAGACGGCTCGTAATTGCCGTCGTCGGGGAAGAAAGACCCTGAGGGAGGAAGCGGCGACGAAGACGAGGTCAGAAGTGCGTGCGCGGGGTACAGCGCGACGTGGGAGATAGCGGCGGAGAGGACTCTGCTGCTGGTATGGCAGCAGAGCGACGAGAAGGAGGGAAGGAGGTCGCCGAAGCTTGTGGGTCGTTTGGCCGGAGATGGGAGAGGGAGGAATTTGGAAGGGATCTCCGTCAAAATCAAGCTTAGCCTGTTCGGCCGGAGTTGTGGGTTCTTATATAGGCGCTGGACTGGGTGTGCAGGGCGTGAAGGGCACGTAATTGCCTGAAGTTGGTCGCCGGAGATGGAAAGGAGTTAGGATACCCAAATCTCCCGTGCGTTCGCACGAGAGATTGGGTTCACACCAGCAATTGTAATTGACTTTATAAGGAAGGGAATTCCTCAGAGAATCCTCCTTCCATTTCTGGGAGGGAATCTCTGAGGGATTAGAGAGCAATCCCTCTCCGAACCTCGCCGGAGCTCGGTTCTGCCCTAGCAATGGTGTCAGGACTGGTTTGCAAAGGAGGCGAAGAACCTAGGGGGTTCTCTGCAACGGTATTCAAAAGATAGGGACCAATTTGTTATTTGGGTGTACTAAATTGCAAAGTAGGTCAAGATGACCCCTCCTTAGGTCCAAATTTTGGTACAAACCTAATTTGGACCTAAGGAATCCAATGGCGAAGTTAGATTTCAGGTTTGACCTCGTTTGACTGGACATTTTGCGTAAAAACCCAAATTAGGTTAATTGAAGAGCTAGGACCCTAATCTAGGTCAAACTAGGTTCCAAAGGCCAAATTAAGTGTTCTAAACCCTAGAGTATGTTTTTCCATGATTTATAGAGGGTTTACTTGCTTTTTGTTCTGACCGGAACCTTGTTAATTTAAGAGGGTCTGTTTTAGGGTTACCAAGTGTCATTTAGTTCTTAGATTGCACATGAACCCATTTCTGATTGACTCAACCCACTTTTTATATCATTTATACCATTTGACCTATGTTTTGCCTCTGAGAAATCCTGTTTACGTACTGCAATGGTAAAATTGCAGTTTTAACCTTTATTTCATGTTTTCTTCTCAGGGCACTTGTTCCTTCAGTTAGGCCTTCTTCTAGGTTATGTAGGAGCTTTTATCTTCTTTATTGGGTCAAAATGAGCTAGTTATGGCTCATGATGAGGCTCTCATCAATTCCCTTGTTTTTCCCAATCCTCCCTAAGGCACAAACCAACAACACTTTGCAACTGCAAACACAATCACCTTGAGGAGTGGTACTAGACACAAGGGTCCCACCCAACCCCAAGCTAATAACCCTAGGATCCATAATCAGCAATCCAAACTCCCGACTAAGAATGTGATCAACGGAAAATCTAAGTCTGATTTAGGAGTAAGATGTTATTGTATGGGCAAACAAAAAAAGCCAGAGGAGAAATTGGAGGAAAGAATAACTTTGTTACAAGCATTCAAATTAACAATCATTTTACTCCTCGTGGCTATTGGATCAATTCCCACCTATGCTATATCTTTACTAAATTCATATAAGGAGAAGTGTAAGGCAGAATATGAAAAGACTAGGAGGATAGTTTTGTCGGATAAAACAAATGCATTAATCCTAAACAAGCTACACCCCAAGAAACAGGACCCGGGAACCCCACTGATTTCTAGTGCAATAGGAAACATTACTTCTGACTGGGCTCTCTTCAACTTGGGTGCTTCCATTCATGTGATCCCCACCACACTTTATAGGAAACTTGTTCTAGGCCATTTGAAACACACTGACATAACCTTACAGTTGGCTGATAGGTCAATTACAAAACCTAGGGTTCTTTTGGAGGATGTTTTAGTCAAGGTCCACAATTTTTATTACCATGTGGATTTTATGGTCCTTGACATAGAAGTACCAAAATAACTCAACCACACCCCAATCATTTTGGGAAGACCTTTCTTGGCCACCGCCAAGGCAAGGATTGATTGTAAATCGAGAGATATAGAGATTGCCTCTGGCAAAAAATGGATCAATTTAATATTTTTGAGGCATCAAGGAAGAATCAAATTAAGTGTGGTTTGATTGAGGAGATTCGTAAAATCGAGGAGGTGATGGCTATTGAGATACAACTACGTTACATAGTTAATTAGTCATTGTTAAGTTATAGTATAGCGAGCAAGGTAATCGACATATTTTAAAAATTTATACTGGTTAAATCCAGGTCATTTGCTAAGAGGCTAAATTAGCATAAGATTCACCATTTATTCTTAATTTAATTCTTATTATTAATTATAATAATTAACTAACTATTACATATTTAACTTATATAGATAGCACTTATATAACTTACTTGAATATATACTTATTAGTTATAACTTAATAACATAAATATTACTAATTACTTAAATTATAGTTACTAAATTAGTACATAATTAACTTATAATTTACTTCCATATTTAAGTTATATAACTAATAAATACTTACCTTAATTAATTAGTCTAATAGATACTAGATTTACTTAATTAAACTATAAGCACAATACTAACCTAATTATTATACTATATACATTATAATTACTAAGTTACTTAAGATTATTATTAAATTATACTACTACTTAATACTTAATTAATATAGTATAAATATAATTACAATATAAGTTAACTAACTACTTAATTAACTAATTAATTACTACAATATGTTATCCACATGAATAATTACATAAAATGCACATTAATAACATGGCAATCATTCCATAATGGAAGGAAAGATTTTTGCACTGAATTCTAAAAAATAGAAATTACACTAAAAAAATGTTGTTTTAGTACAACTAAGAATCACATTCAATTATTTACAACCTAAGGCTTATTCTCATTAAGAACTTTAGTCATAAGAGCCTCCACAACAGTTAACTCGTAGACAATTTCTCGCAAGCTCAAGTCCTTCACAGAACAAAAGGAGAGATGGATCCACGCAGCCATTCACAAGTTCAATGCCACGATGGCCGGATTGGTACCACTACTAGGCCACATGTCACCATCTCAGCCTTCCACTTGACACCCAGAGGCTGCTCTCCCAGAGCACATGGTTAAATCAATGAATAGAGAGTAGCACGCATGTGCGCTACCCAAGAAGCCCACCCCCATTTGGGTGAATAGCCTACGGAGGGATTTGCTTTTATATATTGTAGCAAATCTTCATCAATTGACGATGTGGGACTATGTTGTCCCACCTTTCTTCAGTGCATGCCTATTCTCAACACCAACTTCAACCTCTATTTCCAATAGATCTACAGATCTTTGCCAAACCATGATCTAGATCTCTGGAGTTATGTTACCTCTCAATTGCACAAATCAATTGATTGATTAGTTCATTGGATCAGCTTCAAATCAAACTCTAAAAGTAGCTGCTTGCCCTTGTTGAACTACAACAGCAGCACAGAGTATGCACCTACAGTGCTTTTGGCTTAATCTCTCTCTCTCTCAATCCAAACAGCTTTTCTCTGTGCCTAAGTGCATTCCTCACTCTTTAGATAAGGATTGGAAGTGTTTGGAACTTTTGAAGTAGTGAAGAGCTTCAAAGCTCCACGCTAGAACTTAGAATAGTCTAAAGAGAGATTCAAATGGCTTAATCCAAAGATTAGGCCTTCTAGAAGTGTCCTAGATAAATTCAAAAGATGGAAATCGATCAATTTCAGCTAATTCCAACTCAAAATCTCACCTGGAAAGTAGTAAAACACACTGAAGCTCAAAATTGATCCAAATTGTATAGAGAATCAATCTTAACTAATTCCTCATTATAACAACTTCAAATCAAATGTAATTAATTCCTAACAACCCTAAGACCTCAGAAATGATCTCAGACTTAAGTTTTGAAGCTTAGAGCTCCAAAATGACCGTGGTTTGACCAAATGAAGCTCAGGAGTTGACTTTAAATGTAAGAGCTAATCTTCTTCAAATAACTGTCTAGATCCACAATGCAGATCCTCAAGAACTTAATGAACCACAAAAAGTGTAATTTGATACCTGGAGCATCAAGCTCCAAGCTTTCGCCTGAGTTCTAAACTAGGTTTGGTCGATAGACCAAACTAGAAGTCTAACAAACTCTCTGAGACTAGATCTGAGTTCCAAAGTTCCTAAAGATGGTCAAAAGCCTATCTCTAAGCTCTAAAAGTCATTGGAGGCACTTCCTTAGCCCTGCAGGACCTATGGAAGAAGAAGATCGACAAAGATATATCAACAATAAAACTTGAATTTAATGTGTGGAAATTGATCATTGAAGGATTCTAAGTTGATTTCAAAACTATAAAGCTAAGTGAAGAGCTTTGCTTCTTAATCAAGGTTGTCGGAGCTGATCGGAGCTCCAGTGATGTCGAGATTTGATCAGCAGAAAACAAAACTTGATGAAACACATTAAGAAATGGCTCAAAAGATTCCTAAACTTTATGCGAAGCTCAAGAACATTCCAATTTAATGAAAGGAAGCTTAAACTCATCTATGATCTCAGGTCAATTTGAAAATCATCTTGAGTTCGCTAGAACTCGAGAGTCCATAAATCTTTAAATTAATTGAGGTGAAACAATATATAAGATAAGGCGATGATGATGATGTGATTAAATTAGCAGATTAAATTAATTGAGGTTGGGATGAATTGGGTGTTTTATGAATATAGATCAATTGAGGAAGAAGGTAGAATGAGGCCGTGGAGAGTTGAGGAAGGTGGAGAAGGTGTGGATTTCATGAGTCAAAGTCCAACAAGGTCATTTTGACCTCGTCGAAGTTGGAGAAGAAGGAGAAAGATTAGAGTATTACCTAAGCTAATCTATCTAACCAACTACTCTAATCTAACCTACAGATCTACCTAAAGGTTCTAGGCCACTTACCTAGACGAATGGAGGAAGGATACATCAGAAAAGCTTCGCCAAAGGTGATGAAATCAGAAAAGGCGAAGTAGAAATCCAACTAGAGAAGAACATGAACTAGAGGAAGAGATAGCATCAGAGCTCTACCGCAGTGGTGGAGACTTGACGAGGGAGAGGGAGAGCTAATTAGTTCTGCTAACCCAAGGAAATGGAAGAAGATCGTTGAAGTTGGACAAATATCTTATTGACAACTCAGTGTGGGAAGAAGGGTAGGGAGCTGTCAACCTCCAATTGGAGGTCCTTGGGGGTATTTATAGGGTCCGGAGAGGTCTAGAGACCTTGAATCTAGACCAATGGTCATCTAGATACATTGGAATGCCCATCATCAACAATGGCGAGGCTTCCAAGTGTCTACAGTGCATGTGCAAGACATCCAAACCATTGGATGTGAAGGGTTTGTTACAGCAAAGCTTGCTGCACACGGAAATGGAGCTCAACCCTCTAATGCTGCCGAAATCAGAGAAGGACGTGAGTGAACGACGATCGTTGGTCTCAGTGAAGAAGAAAGGAAGGAAAAGGTCTGAGGACCTATGTGTGAATAAAAGGACTTCATCGACATAGAAATTAGGGACTGAAATGCAAACCATGGGTTTTAAAGCTGAAATTAAATTATTTATTTTTCAACTTTTTATATAATTATAAATACTGTAAATATTATATTTATGACATGAGATTGCATTTTTACCCCATTTAGCTATATTTAATTAAATGATTAACATTATTGAGTTAATTAACAACTTAGGAAATGTAAATATTATAAATTAGATATAATACTTATATATAGCTAAATGATTGGATTTAAGTGCCATTCATTAATCAAACATAAATAAATGTTTATTAACCCTTAAATTAGGTATTTTAACATATAAATAAGGACCTTGCTATTATTACCTTAAATATATAATTAACCCTAATATAATGTTATTCACTAGTAATTTAACTAAAAAAACTAGCTAATATTGATGGATTAGGAGCCATGATGAGTCCCTCATCAGCTATACATAGAATAGAAAAGCCCATAATGGCCAACTCAACCCAAACTCGAGAAGCAAATCACGAGGTTGCAAGAACAATTGAGGATAATAACAATGTGCAACCAACTGTAGAATTCCAGGAAGAGGATTTTACTTACAAGGAAGATATTCTTCAAACTAAAAGCTTGTTGGAAAATTCTCTTGATCAATTAAAAACCCAACAAGATCCTTGTCCCAAATTTTCAGAGTTTTAGGTTCAAGTAGTGGGTGGAGAAACACGACGATCAAAATGGTTGGATCAAGAACCCTAATTGTAAGGATGGAATTGAAACGATTCGGGGAGAAACTCTTAGGAAGCCTGGTTTAATTATGAACATCAACATAAGCATTCCAGAGTACACACACAACACTTTTGCAAACCCCTAACACCTCACAAAAGCCTCATATTCCTCTCTCTCCCAACCATTACACCATTCATGCATCCACCTAAACCTCCTTTATGCTCATCCAACAAAACTCCTATTGGAGACCATTTGAGTTCTCCCTACATCACTAGCTTTGCCACTTTCATTGATCACCTCTTTGGCAAGCCCATTCTGACCCTTCGAGACCCCTATCTTGGGGCCTGAAAACTCTACTCTTGTAGCCTCAATGTTTATAATTAATATCTGACGACTGTGCCTAGATGAAGGCACTAAACTCAGCACTATGTACAGTCAATTTTTGCTCAGAGTTGACAGATTTATCGCGGAATTCAGGTGATATCTTCTTTTCTGCCCTTTTTGCATGCCTTGATTATACAATGAGGACATTGTATTAGCTAGGCATGGAGGGGTGGGTTCATTTCTGAATTATTTCGACAACTCTGTAGAATTTTTTCCATGTATTTTTATTTTGAAAAAAGAATTAGGAAAAGATAACTTGGGCATTAGAAGTTTTTAGACTTTAGGAAATAATACATTAGGACCTGAACACTTAGACTCTTCAGGTCTACAGGCTTAATTAACACGGGTGTCCACTAAAATGTCAACCCATTTCTCAAGTCCTTTCCAATTTTAAGTTTATCTTAATTGGTCAAATAAGTTGAGGTGATAAATATGCCACTTATCAACCCGCCCTCTGATATTATGGGACTTATAGTCTAAGCATCTACACACTATTCGCACTAACTCACTTCCCAGTCAATCTTAATAGAAATTAGGTAGCTAATAAAATGTACTAGGGTGGTATGGTTGTCACGTTGCTGTGAGTAATAGCTCATAGCTGGGTGTCCAGAGCCTAGCCACATGACCTAATCTCTTTGACCATTGCCTTTAGGTAATCTTAAACCAGGGAAACCACCTGCTTAGAAAAAGAAAAAAAATAGAAAACATCTAAAAAAGAAAAAAATATAAAAAATATAAAAAAGGAAAAAAATAATAATAAGCCATATTTGACCACACGGGTATGTCTGGAAAGTTGTCATGGATAACCCCCCATTGCCATTTGTCCATAACTCAACTCACAAAAATGCACAAATTAATCCTGAAACTTAGGGAGAAGCAAGGAAGTAGAATAAACCTGGAGAGATATACACTGGGTTCGTCCTTATATTGACCCCACCAAAAATAAGAGTAGGGAAAAAGCTATTGATCAGTAAAGATAAACCTTTAGGCAGAATCTTTCATATAGGGTCACCTAAGGTTTGTAGATACCTAAGGTCCATTTTGATTACCGTTTAGTGAGCCAAACACCTTCACACAATAAAGATGCTTACCACTTAGAGTCCTTTCGAGTCTTAAGTGGGTTGGGTAACTGTAGAAAGTTGCCTCGAAACCTTAAAAAAAATTCCAAAAAAAAAATTAGAAAAGAAGAAAAAGAAAAAATTCTTCTCTTTTATGTACGAAATAAGGCAAGGACTTGGATGGTCTGCATTTTGGAAAGTACCCGGGTACTGTTGAGCTTGGTACTGTTGAGCTTTGGAGTTTAGGTCTTTAGTATAATTTTCTTATTGTTGATAAATAACTTATGCTTTAGTAATCAATTCCTAATTCTGTCTTTATAAATAGCATTTAGTTTAATTTTGCTAGGGACTAGCAAAAGATAGGCATGAGAGTGTGATGTATAAACATTTATGTAGCATAAAATGCCTAGTTATGCATGTTCCTAGGCTTGTAGATGCATTTAGCACTGTAAATATTGCATAACATGCATCATCATGCATTTAGACTAGGTTATATAAATAATATATTAATTCTCTTATTTTAATGGCCAAGGAGCAAAGCGAAACATCTCTAGGCTTCAAATGGAGAATCTGACAACACGAATGTGGTTAGGGCGATGATTGGAGTCCAACGCCTCCGAAATCACCCCGATGGAACCCTTGTAGCATTCTCTGCAAGCCATAGAAGATCAACATCCATGGGACAAAATGATGCAAATTTGAACCTCAAAAGAAAAATCCAACTGTATGGATGGATTCGGGTCGATGATCGCAGCCCAACACCGTGGTAATCACCCTAATCCAACATATGTAGCGTCACCTATAAGGAAAAGAAGATGGATGGCTCATATGATGCCACGTTGCACCATCAAAGCCACCCAACGCCTTCCAAAGCCACCACCCAACTTCTAAAAGTGCCCCATCACATGATCTGGGTCATTAGGTCACCACCCAATGGCCATAAGCACACCACGTAGCGTGCTCGCCCACCTTTCCTCAGCACAATTGATCTCAACCGTTGGATTCGAATGCAACGGCTAAGATTCAATCTTAGGCACCCGCTCACACCGTTGAAGGAGTAAGGACATGCGAAATCTCCATCATTTTATCTCAGATCGACAATCGAAAGTGTCTCACACACAATAGCACAGTGGCAACACCGCATGCTCTCATCCAAGAGACGTGTGTTCGCACCTTAATCTACTACGTGTGTCTTGGTGAAATTCGACCGCATGATGATGGATGGACACGCTAGATGCAGCCATGTTGACCTAATGGACGCGCCTCTTGCATTAAGCGTGCGCCCACGTGTGATCAAGACCATGTGATCGCCATCAAACAGTGCAAACGGGGCCATGTGGAGGGCTAGATGGAGAGGTGTGAGATGACACTCAATCCCACATGCGTGAGGTGCAATTTGAGGTGCTCGATTATGCGTGATCGTGAGTGTACAATGGCTATCCAACAGCTAATGAAGCTCCATGTGCAACACCAGCTGTGCCAGCGCAAGGCAGCATGCGTGCACTACATTGTGCGCGACACGCGCGATGCGTGTCTTGCACACTTCATTTGCTTCTCCTACACACCAAATGATTTGATGGCTCCCATAAGCCTATAAATACCTCCCTACACCCTCCATTCTTAAACCATCCCTTCCTACTCTCTCCTCTACATCTCTATAGCTCAAGAAACCATCTTGAGTGAGTCCCAAGCCCGGATGCTCCACTAGAGGAAAATAAAAATAATTTTTCCACTCTCTCATCCTCATTCGTGGAGCACCTACGGCAGTCCTCTCACCACCATTTCGAAAGCGAATCCCACGACAGCAATGCCCTACTGATGCGCAACTCGTAAACCATCATCATAAGAAAGCACTCTTAACGGGTTTTTTGTCCCTTGTAACAACACCAAAAATATGATCGTCGACGACCGGTTCGCACTAAAAAGGGGTTTTAAATGTCATTGTTGTAGTATATGTCACAAATACAAATCGATGTCGCGTCAATTTTATTTATATACTTAATTTTTACTGGTTTATTCCAGGTTGTTCACTGGGAGACAGTTATTGATATACATCGCTCTCTAAGTCAAAAAACATTCTTTTATTCCAAAAATATTGATTTTATTTACAAAAATGAATGAAAGAATCAAAGAATTGCATGAATTGGTTAATTATGTACAAAAGAATGAATCAAAACACATTACAATGCTTGAAAACAAATGTATACAAACAAGCATCAAAAACAATATATAACTACTCTATGTTAATTATTTACAACTAATATAGTTAATACCTACATATAGGTACAAAAATAGTTAATAATACTTACTATACTAAATTATTATAATATACTAATATCTATAGTAACATATATTATATATACAGTAACATATATAAGTGTCGCTAAAACCTTAGTAAAATATTTACGCAACATAAGGCAAAATAGTTATCTTTACCAACATATATAGGTATGTACAGTGATGGATGAATTTGTCACTAAAGTTCTAGTGTTATATATATACATATAAGAGCTTAAACATGCTTACCACCTATACATGCTACACTATTACAATATACTTATTTATTTACATTATATTACATTATTTATATACATATACTTATTATACACACTATATATATATACATATATACACAACACACACATACACAGGCATACACAACTCACACACTCAACACACACAACACATAACCCACGCTTATGCACAAGGGGGTTCAACACTTACCTTACTTTTCAACTTCTCTTAGCCAGTTCACTCCTCTTCTTCTCTTCTCTTCACACCCAGTTCAGACTGGCTCAGTTCAAAAATTGGTTTAGTGGGTGGGTGGCCTTTTCGAGGGATATGTAGCACCCATTTCTAGGTAGGACCAAACCTCTACTAGGGCCACCCTAGTTTACTTACTAGGTGTATTATGTACGGTTTAATGCTCACTAATGGGCCCACATAGGCCCACACACAGTGCATGGCCCCCGGCCCAATGCACCGCACACTCATACTCAAATGCCATGTTCAAATCAGATAGAGAGAGAGAGAGAATGGTATGTGTATTGGTGCCCGGCACCTGACAACTGGGAAGCTCAAAGCACAAATTCCCTTTAAGGCGCTATAACCGCTCCACCATTACTGATATGGCACTAAAGAGGCGCTCGATTGAGCGCTACAACTGCGCTGGATGTGTGTCTGATTTGGTAACATTAGCCCTCCATTTGAGGGCCATAATTTAATATAAATTAAAATTAAATTATAGGATTGTAAATTCCTTACATAGGGATACATAATTATGTAGTTACTTTACAAAAATAAGTTATTTTAATATATAATTAAATTAGGTAAAGTTTATTGTTTATATAAGTTAAATTAGAGTTTAATTCATTAATTAAAGTATAAATTAGTTAATTAATTGTCAAATTGACTTTATACAGAGTTAATATACATAATAAATTATTTATTGCAGATTTTTATTATATTTTAGAATCTTTATTTCAATTTATATGCAATTAAATACATGTTTTAGATGGTTTATCATATAAATAAGCTATAAATACTATAATAGAGTATAAATACGATATAAATAAGTTGAAAATACTTAGTATAATATAGTACAAGTACACGCTATAAATTATCTTAGTATTAACATAAATCACTAATTTATTTTATTTTTAGTTAATAAATTATATATTTAACTTAATAACCTAATTATTTAATGTATAAATATAATTAAATTATAGTAAAGGTATAATATTATTCATAGTAAATCTATAAATACATATGTACAGTATTAGGTACAGATATGTACATATAAACATATTTATATAATTACTAAGTTATTATACAATTAAATTATATAAATTAATATATAATAATACAATAAGCTTATATATATAATAAGTTATTCTAAATACTTAATTTAAGATGTATAATGCATACATAAGTTATTTATACTTATTATGTACATATTGTATACTATATACAGATAGCTTAGATTTAAATTAATATATACAAGTATTTACATAGTATTCATGGTATTTATGGGTATTTTTGGGGTTTTTCTGATTTTCATGGGTTTTATAGGTATATTAGAAATAGAGGATGAGAGAAAAAGAAAGAGATGAAAGGGAAGGGTTGGTTTTGGTGTTTTTGATGTTAACTTATTTTATTAAATTCCAAGGTATACTGAACCGTCGGTTGGTATGTTCTACCAAGCCAAGGGTTCAGAATGCCTTAAAACTTGGTACATGTCTAAAAATATACCTAATCTTGACCAAGATAGGTTTATTTTATTTTTTTAAAATTTTTATATGATTTTTATTTATTTACAAACCAACCCAAGTTTAGGCCTTGAAAGGGTTTTCAAAGGGAACCTAAGGCCATAAAAAACATCTGAAAATATCCAACACACTATATGAAACATGTTTGAACTTTTAAATATGACTTTTGCTATGATTTCATTAAAATTATCATTTGGACAATTTTACACAATCACAAGTAGCTGACAAGGAATTTTAAATAGGATGACAAGCAATTCATGTTGAATTCACACATACTTTCAGTACATGAATGCTTGTAAAAATTAGGTTCTAACACTAAATACATGTCAGCTCACATACACACTGACAACCTAGCTCAATTCCCAGGCAATCAATGGCTGCACTGCATACAACAGCAGCAGCTACAATTCAGCAACAACAGGTGCTGCTTCTACCAAAATCAGATTCTAGAATCTTTGATTAGACATCTTAAAACCAAGTGCAAATTTTGCAACAGCAAACATCTACTTCTGCTGCTATCTCAGTAGCAATAGCTGCTCCTTTGATCACTGAAATCAAGCTGCATCATACCTAAGAAGGTCTGATCTAAGGCACATGAAATCCATTTCTTCAACAACTCATTTAAAATCAAAAAATAAAAATCCATAAATCCATCAATACAATAGCTGCTTAATTCTGATTTGAATCAAATCATATTTGGATCATAGAGATTCAATTCTCAACTGTAGGCATCTCTCGAACAGAAATCTGAAAATCATTTAAAGTTAGAAATAATGTTTCCTTGATTTGGACTATTGATATGGATCTCTCACTAATCTGATCACCTGATCGTCTTGAACACCATTGATTGGTGTTCAAGGTCTTCTAGTGATCATCTCAGGATCCATTTGGTCCTTGTTCAACCTCAAATCAGTATTACTGATTATCCTTAGGCAAACTATCCAAAATAACACTTAAATTAAGTGCATGCTCATCCACAAAATCAAAACAAAATTCAAAACCTTGGACTCATTACATGACACCTAATTAAGCAATTAAAAACCTCAAAAAGCTTGATTGAATCCGATAAAACCAAATGATCAAAAAATCATAAGATTGGGCATTAAAAGAAACTTTGAAAATAATCAAGAAATTTAAGACAATAAAACCAGATCGGGGGGTCTTTGTGAATTTATGGAATGAATGGGAGACCCCCCAAGTGGGTTTTTAGGCGTAAATTCATATCTAGAAGCCAAAGCTTCATATATGAATTTGACCTTGATGGAGGGGTGGATGATGGATAAAATTCGAGGAAAAATCAGAAGCGAATCGTGAAGCGTACAAAAAGCTGTATGCATCGAAATGGAGGTGGAAAAACACCCCTTTGATCTGAATTGATCAAAGAAGAACAAGTGGATCTACACTAATCTACTCCTACACTAAACTAATCCATCATCAAATTTGATTTCTAATCTACTCCTACTGATCTAAATTACACTAATTACTAATCTAATTACTCTAGAAAGCAGATAAATCCTAATCTAAGGAGGAATGGGATGCCTGGGCTGCAGTTGGTCACTGCAGCGACGAAGGGGGATGAGGAGGACTCCAGTGAGGAATGGGATCCCTAGATCCACAGCGGGTTGCTATGGCAACGAAATTGAGGAAGGAGAGTCACCCCTGTCACTGGCAGCCCTGATGAAGGAGGAAGGAGAACTGGAGGGTGGATGAAAGGATCGGGTCAAAGGGAGGGAGCTGATTGGTGTGCGCGTGTAACGAATGTGTGCCCCAGACGTCTTTTAAGACGTCTGGGAGGTGGCTCAGACGTCGGACAAGACGTCTGGGATAACAACCAGACGTCTGATAAGACGTCTGGGATAGTTTCAAGATGTCTGGAAATCCGTTATTTTCGACACACGCGAGTCGCCTGCGCGCCTGAGCGCGCAGACCGCTTTTTCCCCCTTTTTCTCTCTGCGGCTGCAGGCGGCCTGCCACCTCCTCTCTCCTCTCCGCGCGGCGTTAAAAGGGGCGCACCTCCCCTCCCGTCTCCACCGCCTCCTTCTTCTTCTCCTTCCTGTGCGCGAGAGCGAGCGGACGCGAGGGCGGCAGCGGCGGCCGCAGTGAGCGCAAAGGTGCGGCGTGCGAGGGCGGAGCTCTGCCGTGGGGGCGAGCTCGCCGGAGCGGCTTGGCCGGCTAGCGGAGGGCGCAGGGGGCGCGGAGCGACGCGGAGAGGGACCTGCTGCGGTCTGAGCAGCAGGAGCGTGAGGTGTGACGCGGGCGGCGTCGCGAGCGGAGGCCGAGCAGGGTCCTGATTCTGGAAAAATTTCCAGAATCAGACGTCTGGATTGATAGCCAGACGGCAAGGTCGACGTCTGTAAGATCATACAGACGTCTGAAAGGTGAGTTTCCGCCTTCTTCTTCCTTCTTGTCGACTGACCGTACTGAGGGAGGGGGTTGGCTGTACGCAGGTTTGCTGATTCGCCATCTTTTGCGAATCAGACGTCTGGAAGTTGTACCAGACGGCGGGAGTGACCTCCAGACGTCCTGAGGGACCATCGGACGTCTGGGATCTAGGAAAGACGTCCCTGCAGACTTCTGGACGTCTGGGAAACCACACTGAACAGGTAATTCTCTGATCCACCGTTTAAGACGTCTGGAGGGAGTTCCAGACGTCTGATTTTGCACAGTATCATCTTTTTTGACCCGTTTACGGCCCGTTCGGGCTCCGTTTTCCGCGATTCGAGTTGCGTTCTTTTCAGAATTAATTCCTCTACTCGTCTACAGTAGCTATACACTGTTTTGAGACACTCCTTGTGTTTGATCCTTGTGATAGGACCTCGTTCGGTTGCAGTCTTGAGAGTCGCGGAGGCGTGCGGGATTCCCGATCACGCCCCCATTACTCCCGTTGTACCTGGTAGAGTGGCTTAAGTTTATTAATAAAATCTGTTAAAGTATGGAACCATAACTAGAAGCTAGGACATTGCATGAATCCTAGGAATGAGAAATGTATGGAATGATAGCTCCTAGGTGATGCATGAATCCTAGGGCTGGAAAACTAGTTGTATGCTAGATCCTAGGATGTGACATGAACCCTAGGATGGAAGAACTAGTGGAATGTATAATACTGCAGTCTTGGAAAAAAAATGGAAAGGAATATAAAGCTACCTGTAATTTGAATTAATAGCTGTCTGTTATGAATAAAGAAACATGATTGAGATCATGGATTTTTGAGAACGTGAATCTGGAAAGTGAAACATATGATGTTCTGAGATAAATAGCTGGAACCCTACGGGGAATTAGGAGTGGAACTCCTGGAAAGAAAAAGGAATGGAAACTGAGATGTAGTTTGTACTGTCTCTTGGGTACGCAGTACCAAGGGAAGTACCTGTACCTGTTTAGTGTAGAGTGGGGCCAGCCGCCCCAGGGACCCGGGGTTAGGATTGGCCGCTCTGTACCGACTTGTTGGCCCTCGTGTACGTAGTACCGAGGAGAGCTAGTAGTGTTAGGAGAGTACTAGCTACCCCACGGGCCCCGGGGTTCTGCTAGCCTCCTTCACCGACTTGTTAGGCCCACTCGGGCAAACCAGGGTAGTCAGGCGAGGGTGCGCGGACTGTGGAGGGGCAAGGCCCCGGTTTGGTTACTGTGGAGGGGTTGGACCCCTGTTACTGAGAGGGCTCTGCCCTGGTTCCGTGCTGTGCTTTGGGCGCACCCGTTAACGGAAACGACTGACCGCGTGCCAGTGCGGGCTAGCTACCTGTGCGTTTATCGCGCGTGCCGTAGTCACCGTTACGTCTATCAGTGACCTTGGGGTGGTTGACTGAGGGTAGGATCACCACGGGGGACTCTCCCGGCCAGGAGAGCACCACGTGCTACTTCTACTTTTGGAAAAGACTGCAATCAAGATCGTTCCCACGAGGACATTCGAGATCAAGTAAAGGATCTGAGAAATAAATGAAATAGTGAGAAAAATTGAAAGATGTGAATAAAGGAAGTAATAGAACATAACAGCTACTGTACACTCTACTGTTGCCTTTAGTTAGTTTGCCACTCTACTCAGCGTTTTGCTGACGTGTTACACTCGTTACCTTTTTCAGGACCAGGTGTTGAGCAGCCAGGGTCGACGGCTGCAGAGGACGCTGGGCCGAGTAGGGTCCAGTAGAGTTACCACAGCCTTTTGTACCCCTTTTGTTTCTGTTCTAGTGAGTAGTTTTTGTTTCCGCTGTACCTTCTTTACCTGCAGTTCTTGTTATATGATAAATGTTGTTTTACTGTTGTGGTGGTACCTACTGTAGTAGTTTCTTTCCTTACTGCTGTACTTTCTTACTGTTAGTTATATTCATGCTGAATGTGGTTTATCTTACTGTCTTTTGGTTACTTCCTCGTTGGACGACTAGGTCTTGGGATTAGTCGAGTCGGTCCGGTTCTCGTGTCTCGTAGGGACTCGGGAACCGGGTCGTTACAGCGCGGAAGCTGGGTAGGGGCTTAAGAAGGCTTAAGGAGTAAATGGGATCACCGCAAGGTGCGATCGTTCATCTAGGGCACTGACAGTAGGGATGAAGAGGAGGCGCGTGAAGTCGAAATCAAATCACGGCCGATGGATGAGATCTAGGCCAAGGGGTGATCACATTCATCGAAGCGCACGAAGCTTTAATTGGAGTTGGGCCACAGGACATGGGAGCTCGAGCGAAGGATGAACGGCCAAGATCAACAGAGTTCTTTGTGCGCTACAATACTCCCACTGGTGCAGTAGGTCTAATGGTGTTTTTGCTTTAAGGTCCAAAATAGCAAAGGGGTAGAAAGTTTACATGGAAGCCCGTAAGTGGTGAAGGAAGATATCAAAGCAGTCCCTAAGTGTTACGAAAAGGTCCCTGTTGGCTATCAAATCAGTCCCTGGCATATTTTTATGCATGAAATGAGGATGACATAAGGACCTAAGTGTAATATAATAATTGCAAGGTCTTAATGATGTCCAAATGCAACCAAGTTTTTATTAAAGCATAATTGAACATTAAGGAAATTAATTTTACTTTTGATTTGAACTTTTGGACTCAATTATGTGTTCAATTTGCAATTGGATCGTCAATTTATATTAATGAATAGAATATCTCATTTGATGACCTAATTTCTCATTTTTAACACATATTTGATGTTTAGGTCTCTTTCATTATTTCCCACACTTAACCCATTTCATGTGTTAATTCAGTAGTGTTTAACCTAGTTTCTAGCTTAACTTGAGCATTTTAGCTATGATGAGCCACACCTCATCATACCCCCATGCTTAGGCTTTACTAGTGCCTTAGCAAACAACTTATTAAAGTACGAAGCATTTTAAGTATCAGCAAGGAAGTGTGATAAGATATCTATTTTTTTCTTTTCTTTTCTCAACTTGTTGAATGTTTAGAGATGATCTTTAAGCTGAAAGATTTTCTTTTGATAAACCAACTGTGTTTATGTCTGGACATTATGAGAACCTGTCGCTTAGGAAGACTGACCAGAACTTAAGATTGATATGACATAGACCATCTCTCGACCAACAAGGACTCTTGATATTTAAACCTTAAGTGTGATTTCCAAGACTCAGAAGCTAAGTGATTATGGCTGTGCTTAGTGATGGGTCAGGACTAACCAGGTGAATTTCAAAACTCAATCCCAGGGTTTCACTTCTTTTTAAGTCCAGGTTGGTCCTAACTTCATATCATGTTTTCGAATTAACTCTTAAAAATGAGGAAGACTCAAACCCAACTCTTATTGTGTTGTGGCTCAAAGAATATTTGGTAGAAACAGGGTATTTGTATTGCACCCTGAAAATTTTTTTTTTTTTTGGTGGAAAACTGTATTTACAGGACTTGTAGAACACACTTGACTTATTCCAAAATATGTCTTTTTCTGAAACTTTTTTTTTCAACAAATAACTGTCAATATGTCTCCGACAACTTTATTTCATAGAGCACACTTTATTTGGTGGATAAGTTCTCTGGTGGAAAGAGCTTCTCCTAGACACAAGACTAAAGACTAGGAAAACGAGTCTACCTGCATGCATAGGTAAGGACTCCACCTTTCCTAATAAACACTAGGGTTGAATTTCAAATTCACAAGGTCTTTCCCGACACTGTATACTGTAAACCAAGGTTACTTAGACTCCTAAGCCAAAGCAAACCAGTGAATCCTGTATTGGTGACTTAGGTACAAAAATATGTCCTAAGTTAGGAGAGATCATGATCTATCTTGTCAAAGCTTAAAGTGTATTAAGCCAAAGCCTAAGCGAATCAAGTTACAGTGTCCTAAGTTAGGAGAGATCATGATCTATCTTGTCAAAGCTTAAAGTATATTAAGCCAAAGCCTAAGCGAATCAAGTTACAGTGGCCTGAAAATTCTAACCAGCAAAGGTTGAATGTCCATAAACACTTATTCTACTTTTGTTTTCAGCTATAAGATCATAATTAAACACTTAAATTCTTTCAATGCTTTTTCTCTCCTCAGTGATTTTCTGTGGAGTTCTCCCTCAACAATAAGAATCAGGTCCCTTGTATTTTTGGAATTTTTTTTTTGTAATTTTTTTGTATTTTTGACTTTGTAGATTTTTTCAAATTTTTAAAATTTTCAATTTTTTTGGTATTTTTGATAATACTATACTATATACACTACAGGTGTGTCTACAATTGCATTTCAGTAAATGATTCACCATTTACACCCCCCATGCTTAAATGATGCAATGTCCTCATTGTATGAATAGGGTTGATGCAAATGCCTACTCTGCTTTTCACTATCTTAGATTGGGTGATAGAAGGAAGTTGGGATAAGGAGATAAAAATCTCTGTGTGGATGATTTCAAGTTTGATATGAGATCAGAGTGGAAAGTCGATCTAAGAAGTGAAATGCATGACATATGTGACAATGAATGTATGCTAAAAATGCAAGGGTAAACACCTAATGCAAGAAAGGTAAAAAGCTGCTATATACAAAAAGATAGGTTGCCAAGTTTAACACCTTCAGCTAGACATAAACCTAGTGAGAGATATGTCATTAGAAATAGGTTCAAGAAGTTGGAGCGAAATTGTAGAATTGACAAGTTTGAGATCATGCGGGTCAATGAAGGATTTCAGCCTTTGTCCATTGGCAGTGAAAGGTTCAGATTTGTCAATCTCGGTGATCTCAACGACTCCATTGTCAAAGATTCTTAGGATCTTGAAAGGTCCAGTCCACTTGGATCTGACTTTCCCTGGGAAGAGTTTTAGTCTTGAGTCAAATAGGACTTCTTGACCAGGGTGAAAGGTTTTCCTACAGATGTGATGGTCATGGAAGGCCTTTAGTTTATCCTTATAAATCCTCAAGCTTTCATAAGATTCATTCCTTAATTCATCTAGCTTAGAAATTTGTAATTTTCTATGATCACCGGCCTTCTCTAAGTCCAAGTTACATTTTCTAATGGCCCAATAGGCTTTGTGCTCAAGTTCTACGGGAAGATGACAGGGTTCTCATATGCAAGTCTAAATGAAAACATACCAAATGGGATTTTTTGAGTTGTCCTATATGCCCATAATGCATCAAAGAGGCAGGACCAATCCTTTCTATCAGGTCAAATGGTAGTCTGTAAAATCATTTTGATCTCCTGGTTGGACAATTCAGCTAGTCCATTGGTTTGAGGGTAGTAAGGTGTTGCAATCCTATGTGTCACCCCATACTTCTGAAGTAGGGACTGAAAGTGGATGTTCCTAAAGTGAGACCCTCCATCACTAATAATGGCTTTTGGTACCCTAAATCTAGAAAAGATGTAATCCTTAACAAACTAGTTTACAATCTTGTGATCATTTGTCCTAGTAGGGATGGCTTCAATCCATTTAGAAACATAATCAACTGCCAATAAGATATACTCGAAGCCATAAGAATTTGGCAAAGGTCCATTGAAGTCAATGCCCCAGATATCAAAGACTTCGCATACTAAGATTGAATTCAAGGGCATCATGTCTCGGCGGCCAATACTGCCAAGAGACTGACAGCGTGAACATGCCCTAGTATATTCGTATGCATCTTTGAAGATTGTGGGCCAAAAGAATCCACTGTGTAGGACTTTTGCAGTAGTCTTTTTGGCTGAGAAGTGACTGCCACAGGCCTGGTAATGGTAGAATGACAAGATGCTTTCTATCTCCTTATCAGGTACACACTTCCTAAGAATCTGGTCGGGCAAGATTTGAATAACCAAGGTTCTTCCCAAAAGTAATGACTAGCTTTGGCTCTAAGTTTGTCTTTCTGATGTCGATTCCAATCAAGGGGAATTGCTCCAAAAGCCAAGTAGTTGACAATGTCAGCATACCAGGGAAGATCAGAATGAATGACCAACAATTACTCGTCAGGGAAGTTGTCAGTGATGGGAAGTGAAGGAGATATCACTTCAGAAGGAAGGTGGGATAAGTGATCAGCTACCACATTTTGCTTCCCAGCCTTGTCACGAATCTCTAAATCAAACTCTTACAATAGTAGGTGATTGCACAACAAAAATACACCAACAATTGTGCCATCTTGTGCTATTTCCTAGCATTGCCATTGCATATTAGGTAGCTAGAGTGCATTTGTAAAAGTAAACGCATACATGCATTTAATTGAGAGGGGAGGAAAGTGAATAAATTGGCCTTGTAATTAATGTATTCTTCAAGTGCTGCCTCGCAAAATCACCATCTTCATTTTTTATTTGGCTTTGAACTTCTTCGCGCACCTCAGGGCATGGCTTGCTCTTCGCACCATTCTCTGCAACAGCTTGCTCTGCCAGCCGCATGGCCGGTCATGTGCAGCCCAGCGCATGGTTGTGCATGCTTCTCCCTCCTTTAAAAAGGCAGGCCTTCTTCCTTGCGCTGGCGAGCCTGGTCCAACATATAGACAGCATCTCCTTCCTCCATGCCGTCTCCTCCCCTCTCCCCTCCATACGTAGCATCTCTTCCTCCTGAAGGATACGCTGCGGGCAAGAGCAGCTCACAGTGGTCGACAACCACCACTGTGAGTACCACCACCGCCCAGCTCATCCAAGAGCCGGTGGGCGTGGAGGTTCACTTCGCTGTTTCACCCGATCAAAGTTCTTCCGCCATTGCCACAGAGTCGAGCTTTGAAGCTCAACCGTAGCATCAACAAGGAATCGGCAACCCCACGCAGCGCACAAGCCTCCACGCGCACGCCAGCAGCCGGCGCCATCTCCTTCCACGCACGCAGGCTCGCTCCACAGCGCCCGCGCACGCAGAACCGGTCGCAGCCGATTGTCTGAGCTGAGCGCGCACTGTAGCTATTGTTCACGCTAGAGAGCGCGACACTGTAGCTACAGTGCGGTGACCGGAAAGTTGATCACTTATCCGGTCACCGCGCGCTCTCTCTCCGCACCGCAACCGCCACCAGCCCACACCCGCGTCAGCGCCCGCGCCCACTCCAGCGCCTGCGCTCGTGTCTGCACCAGCCCGCTCCCGCATCCGCGTCTTCGCCCGCATCACTCCAGCCCGCAACGCGGTGCGCTGTACTCTCCCCTCACGCCTGCAACCTCTAGCGCGCGTGTGCATCTTCACGCACCTGCGCGTGGACCATCATACGACGGGCACAACCTCCAGATGGCTTAAACACCCGCACCTTCTTCCTCCAGCAGACACTCTCTCGCTCTCTCTCTCACAGACACACACCTCACTCACACACACACACCACACTTGTACACACTCACATGTACACACACTCACTCACTTGTACACGACTATATACTTATATATATATATACATATATATATTTATATACGTATATATATATATACATATACTATTACCTATACAACTAAGTATAAGTATATATACATATATATACACATATATTTATACATATATATATATATACAAATATACATACATATATACAGATATATCTATAGATATAAATATATATATATATCTACATATATCTATATACATAGATACTTATACTAATATTCTATATACATATATACATACATACATATATATATATATATATACCTATGTACATATATTACGATATATATATATATATATATATAGTTATATATACATACCTATACATCTAATTATAAATATATATATATACATACATCTATCTATATATATATTTACATATCTATATATATACATATATATATATAACTACATATACACCTATTTAATTTTAACCCGATCTATATATATACATATAAATATATACTTACTTTCATATCACCTATCACATGTTATATCACGGGAATATCTGCACCCGTTGCTGATATTCCCCGATACCCCCGTACAGAAAGCATCTCCGCACACACCTTCCACCCATCCATCCTACACTCCACGCGACACTTCGTCCTGTTGGTTGCGTCTTCCGAGACGACGATCAACTCGACACCGCTACACGCCATTTCCACCTCCACCCCCACCCCTATATATTCATATATAATATATATATATCTATATATATATATATACTATATTTACCTTATTTCTATTTCTCTTTCCTACTATTAAAAAGATAAAAAATATATATATAAAAGAGAAAAGATAATCCTTGACTTGCAGGTACTCGGTCTTGCAAATAGTAAGACGAGTTTTGGAACCCTAATTTGGCTCAAAGCCAAGAACCTGATTTTGAGGGTGTACCTCAAGGACAAAAATTATCAGAAAAAAATTGTAAATAGAAAAAACACCAAAAACATAATAAACGAATGGAAGAGATTCGTTGTAGGCAAGGCGTAGAAACTTATTCACCTCTAATCCCGCTTCCCTGAGTTCGACCCTGGGCCTAAAAGTGACCAAGATAAAATCAAGTAGGCCAGGTTAAAAATTTTGTAAAAAGATGGTTAGGCTCGATTTAGGTTAACCACTATACTCATTTCAACAATTAAATCACCATATTAACACAACCTATCCGGGTCTACACCATACTTTTTCTGGCACCATTGCCGGGGAGGTGCACATTCAGGTAAGTTTCTACTCCATTCCTTTAATTTTTCTCTTCTCACACCCTTCTCTTCACGGGTGTTTCTATTTGTTGGTGTGCAGGTGAACCAGTTTCAAGGAGAAGGCAGGCAGACGAAGTCGAAGACGTGGGCAGATCTAAGGCGGGAACGAGAGCGTGAAGTTGCCGACACCGCACTGGAGCTTCGCCCACATTGCTGAACAGGTAGGTCTCTCTTTCTTAGCAACTTAGGTCAACTTGTCACCTTAATAAAAAAAAAACTAAAAACACTTCTTGGGATCTCTTGGGGCAAGTGGATTAAAAATCATTTGTTTGATTGTTTGCCATCACTCCCATCGCCCCAGGATTTCCCGCCAAACTTCGCATAGCGAAGATCCAAGAATCTTGATTCTTGAATCTTTCGCCGTGTGAAGTATTCTTTGAGGCAAAAATAAATAGATTGATTGCCATCCCTCTTTGCCTCATTTATCTGCAATTCAAGATCACATTTTTGGTGGGGAGACTTGGAATTGAGTTGATTCCAACCCCACCACGACCTTTCACGTGCCTAAGATTTGATCCCGAATACTTCAACCCCAACAATTTGATTTTATTTATCTTATGGTTGAGTCTTGTGTGTGGAACATCATTCTGGTGATTGGGAGCACTTGAATTGAAGTGCTTTGGCTCCCTTTCACACTAATCTAAAATTGACTCATGCATCCACACATAGAAATCTCCATCTAGGGAAGCCCATTGAATTTTAGCATGCATTAACCAACTGACATTGAAGAAGGGTTTGTTGGTCTTAGAAAAAATTTGTATTCTCTCAAAACCCGGAGATTGGTTGAATTGGTAATTCAGCGAAATCCTAAAATCCATACTACTTAAGGCTGAAACTCTAAAAACCATTCACCAATTAAAACTTCAATTCGGGGAGATTTCCCCATTGCATGCTGGGTTTACACACTTTATAAAATCAACCACTTGGGCATTACCCGTAAATAACTCCCTTCACATTCCAGAAGCACTTGATCCTAAGCCTCTAACTAAAACTGGTAGCAACTTGACCCTTATTAAGGATTGGAGGTCTAACTACCTGTGTGTAGCGCCTACGTGCTGGTGAGGGTTCCCACGTGCTATCGGGTGTCTAAGACTGGGGCAAACGGCCTTTCAATCTGGCCCGGTGGTTCCGCGGTGCTTGCATTCAGTTCCGTAGGTCGTGATAGTAGGTAACTTAGATCTTTAGGTCTAAGGGCACACTATAGAGGTTAGGGCTTTGATTGTCTTGATTTATCATCAAGTGTACCTTTGCGGCGTCATTTCTCTCATCTCCTGTTCCCTTCTTATCTCTCCAATTCTTCCTACGGTAGTGCATGTTTGGGAGGAGGTCACAAAACCCTGAATTGTTTGAATTGTCTGATAATTTTATGAAAGAAGCTGAATCGTCCTCCTCCTCCACAAACATGGCTGCATGCCCAACCCTAAATCCCAAGGGAGGAAACCACCCTCAAAACCCACCAGGTGGTGGAGCCTTGGATCCCATAACCTGCCTCCAAGCCCAAATGGAAATGTATAATGAACAAATTGAAGCCATTAGGGAAACATTAGAGGAAATGCAGAACCCTCCCGAACGGGAAGAGCCTAGGTCTCTTAGCTCCTATCAGAATCCCGCTGCTACAGAGACCATAGGACAAATTCAGGTCCCCATGGGCGGGGACGACTTTGAATTGAAACCTAATGTAATTGGCCTGATAAATTTTCACTTCCATGGTCTTGCAAGTGGAGATCCTTTTCTCCACTTGGAAGACCTAACCCGATTGGCTAAAACAGTTAAACCAAGAAATATCGGGTTACCAATAGTCCTCATGAAAATGTTCCCGTTTTCATTATGGGATAAAGCGTCGCAATGGTTACACACCCTTCGGAGAACCGTCCACTCTTGGGAAGAGATGCGAACAGCGTTTCTCAAGAAGTTCTTCCCAATCGAGTGAACCAATGCACTTCTCCATGCTATCACCTCCTTTATGCAACAAAACGGCGAACAGTTTCATGAGGCATGGGAGAGATATAATGACCTCCTCAGGAAGTGTCCGCACCACGATCTGCCTAAGTGGCATATAGCCCAGATTTTCTACTATGGGCTAAATGAGACTTTGAAGCAGATTGCAGACTCTTCCTGCGGAGGGAATTTCATAAATAAAGACGAGAATGGAGCATTCGAATTATTTGAAAATATGAGCGAAAACTCAATGAACAATGCCTCCATTATCTCCTTTAACGTCTCTGTCTTATGTTGAGCTCCTTAAGGACTACGACTGCAGCATCTCCTACCACCCGGGAAAGGCCAATGTGGTGGCTGACGCCTTGAGCCGTAAGGCGCCCGCACGCTTGGCCAGTCTACAGTTACAGAGTTGGAGCCTTTTGGAGGAGGTGGGCAGTTGGCGACCTCTAGAGTTACGAGGGTACTGTGGGGCAGTGACGGTGACACGGCAGACCAGGCCAGAGTTGATAGACCGCATCATCACGGGACAGATGGCCGATCCGTACTTGCAGTCTTTGCGCGACAGAGTACTATCAGGGGACCCAGGGGACTTCTCTTTCACAGACCAGGTGTTACGCTTGAAGGGACGGTTGTGCGTCCCCAGAGACGAGGAGCTGTTGAGAGAGCTCCTGACTGAGGCACACGGTTCCAGATTCACGATACATCCCGGAAACACGAAAATGTACCATGACTTGAGACGCGAGTTCTGGTGGAGAGGGATGAAGCGGGATGTGGGTGAGTTCGTGTAGCAGTGCTTAGTGTGCCAGCAGGTGAAAGCCGAGCATCAGAGGCCTGCAGGGCCGCTTCAGCCGCTTCCAGTGCCAGAGTGAAGTGGGAGAGCATCACCATGGACTTGGTGGTGGGCTTACCTGTTACCCAGCAAGGACACGACGCAGTCTGGGTAATAGTGGATAGATTGACGAAGACGGCACGATTCTTGCCGATCCGAGTCACTTTGGGACCAGCTCAGTTGGCAGAGAGGTATATCCGTGATGTGGTACGACTACACGGAGTTCCGCGGGAGATCGTATCCGACCGGGATACCCGCTTTACGTCCCAGTTTTGGGTGAGTTTCAGCAGGCTTTGGGGACGAGGTTGAGGTTTAGCACGGCTTACCCACCCCAGACGGACGGACAGTCAGAACGCACGATACAGACACTTGAGGACCTTTTGCGTGCCTGTATACTAGACTGGAGGGGCTCTTGGGAGGAGCACCTGCCCCTGGCGGAGTTTGCATACAACAACAGTTATCACTCGAGCATCGGCATGGCTCCCTACGAGGCTCTGTACGGACGGAAATGCACGGCACCCTTGAGTTGGGTTGAGGTGGGGACCAAGTGGGAGGTTGGCCCCAGGTTGATCCGGCAGAGTCAGGAGGTAGTTGAGCAGATCCACAGACGACTCCGCACTGTCAGGAGCAGACAGAAGAGCTACGCAGATCGCAGACGCAGAGAGGTGCAATTCGAGGTTGGGGACCACGTCTTCCTTCGTGTTTCGCCCATGAAGGGCTTACAACGGTTTGGGGTGAGAGGGAAGCTCGCGCCGAGGTTCGTGGGGCCCTTTGAGGTCCTGGAGCGGGTTGGACCCGTTGCTTACAGACTTGCCCTTCCCCCGCAGCTTTCTGGTGTGCACGACGTGTTCCACGTGTCCAACCTCAGGAAATACGTAGCCGATCCCAGCCACGTACTGAGTCACGAGAGCATCGAGGTGAGCAACGACCTGACCTACCCCGAGCAGCCAGTGCAGATCCTAGACCGAGCCGTCCGCAGGTTGAGACGAAAGCAAGTACCCCTGGTAAAGGTTTTGTGGAGGAGCCAGCGGTACGAGGAGGCTACCTGGGAGCCTGAGGCGGCAATGCGGGAGCGGTACCCGGAGCTTTTCGCGGGTACGTCTTTTCGGACCGGCTTCGGTCCTCTTTGAGTTTGTTATGGTTTTTTTTTTGGACATCTTTTTCCCGCACCCTAGTTGGCGCAAGTTTCGGGGACGAAACTTCCTTTGAGTTTGTTATATTGTAACTAATGTGTGCCCCAGACGTCTTTTAAGACGTCTGGGAGGTGGCTCAGACGTCGGACAAGACGTCTGGGATAACAACCAGACGTCTGATAAGACGTCTGGGATAGTTTCAAGACGTCTGGAAATCCGTTATTTTCGACACACGCAAGTCGCCTGCGCGCCTGAGCGCGCAGACCGCTTTTTCCCCCTTTTTCTCTCTGCGGCTGCAGGCGGCCTGCCACCTCCTCTCTCCTCTCCGCGCAGTGTTAAAAGGGGCGCACCTCCCCTCCCGTCTCCACCGCCTCCTTCTTCTTCTCCTTCCTGTGCGCGAGAGCGAGCGGACGCGAGGGCGGCAGCGGCGGCCGCAGTGAGCGCGGAGGTGCGGCGTGCGAGGGCGGAGCTCTGCCGTGGGGGCGAGCTCGCCGGAGCGACTTGGCCGGCTGGCGGAGGGTGCAGGGGGCGCGGAGCGACGCGGAGAGGGACCCGCTACGGTCTGAGCAGAAGGAGCGCGAGGTGCGACGCGGGCGGCGTCGCGAGCGGAGGCCGAGCAGGGTCCTGATTCTGGAAAAATTTCCAGAATCAGACGTCTGGATTGATATCCAGACGGCTAGGTCGACGTCTGTAAGATCATACAGACGTCTGAAAGGTGAGTTTCCGCCTTCTTCTTCCTTCTTGTCGACTGACCGTACTGAGGGAGGGGGTTGGCTGTGCGCAGGTTTGCTGATTCGCCATCTTTTGCGAATCAGACGTCTGGAAGTTGTACCAGACGGCGGGAGTGACCTCCAGACGTCCTGAGGGACCATCGGACGTCTGGGATCTAGGAAAGACGTCCCTGCAGACTTCTGGACGTCTAGGAAACCACGCTGAACAGGTAATTCTCTGATCCACCGTTTAAGACGTCTGGAGGGAGTTCCAGACGTCTGATTTTGCACAGTATCATCTTTTTTGACCCGTTTACGGCCCGTTCGGGCTCCGTTTTCCACGATTCGAGTTGTGTTCTTTTCAGAATTAATTCCTCTACTCGTCTACAGTAGCTATACACTGTTTTGAGACACTCCTTGTGTTTGATCCTTGTGATAGGACCTCGTTCGGTTGCAGTCTTGAGAGTCGCGGAGGCGCGCGGGATTCCCGATCACGCCCCCATTACTCCCGTTGTACCTGGTAGAGTGGCTTAAGTTTATTAATAAAATCTGTTAAAGTATGGAACCATAACTAGAAGCTAGGACATTGCATGAATCCTAGGAATGAGAAATGTATGGAATGATAGCTCCTAGGTGATGCATGAATCCTAGGGCTGGAAAACTAGTTGTATGCTAGATCCTAGGATGTGACATGAACCCTAGGATGGAAGAACTAGTGGAATGTATAATACTGCAGTCTTGGAAAAAAAATGGAAAGGAATATAAAGCTGCCTGTAATTTGAATTAATAGCTGTCTGTTATGAATAAAGAAACATGATTGAGATCATGGATTTTTGAGAACGTGAATCTGGAAAGTGAAACATATGATGTTCTGAGATAAATAGCTGGAACCCTACGGGGAATTAGGAGTGGAACTCCTGGAAAGAAAAAGGAATGGAAACTGAGATGTAGTTTGTACTGTCTCTTGGGTACGCAGTACCAAGGGAAGTACCTGTACCTGTTTAGTGCAGAGTGGGGCCAGCCGCCCCAGGGACCCGGGGTTAGGATTGGCCGCTCTGTACCGACTTGTTGGCCCTCGTGTACGTAGTACCGAGGAGAGCTAGTAGTGTTAGGAGAGTACTAGCTACCCCACGGGCCCCGGGGTTCTGCTAGCCTCCTTCACCGACTTGTTAGGCCCACTAGGGCAAACCAGGGTAGTCAGGCGAGGGTGCGCGGACTGTGGAGGGGCAAGGCCCCGGTTTGGTTACTGTGGAGGGGTTGGACCCCTGTTACTGAGAGGGCTCTACCCTGGTTCCGTGCTGTGCTTTGGGCGCACCCGTTAACGGAAACGACTGACCGCGTGCCAGTGCGGGCTAGCTACCTGTGCGTTTATCGCGCGTGCCGTAGTCACCGTTACGTCTGTCAGTGACCTTGGGGTGGTTGACTGAGGGTAGGATCACCACGGGGGACTCTCCCGGCCAGGAGAGCACCACGTGCTACTTCTACTTTTGGAAAAGACTGCAATCAAGATCGTTCCCACGAGGACATTCGAGATCAAGTAAAGGATCTGAGAAATAAATGAAATAGTGAGAAAAATTGAAAGATGTGAATAAAGGAAGTAATAGAACATAACAGCTACTGTACACTCTACTGTTGCCTTTAATTAGTTTGCCACTCTACTCAGCGTTTTGCTGACGTGTTACACTCGTTACCTTTTTCAGGACCAGGTGTTGAGTAGCCAGGGTCGGCGGCTGCAGAGGACGCTGGGCCGAGTAGGGTCCAGTAGAGTTACCACAGCCTTTTGTACCCCTTTTGTTTCTTTTCTAGTGAGTAGTTTTTGTTTCCGCTGTACCTTCTTTACCTGCAGTTCTTGTTATATGATAAATGTTGTTTTACTGTTGTGGTGGTACCTACTGTAGTAGTTTCTTTCCTTACTGCTGTACTTTCTTACTGTTAGTTATATTCATGCTGAATGTGGTTTATTTTACTGTCTTTTGGTTACTTCCTCGTTGGACGACTAGGTCTTGGGATTAGTCGAGTCGGTCCGGTTCTCGTGTCTCGTAGGGACTCGGGAACCGGGTCGTTACAATGGAGCATTCGAATTATTTGAAAATATGAGCGAAAACTCAATCAACAATGCCTCCATTATCTCCTTTAATCATACCAGCCTGCCCTGTAATGTCCACGAAGTTGACACGGGACCTTCCCATTCATCCACAAATCTCAGCCGTATCGCACAGAAATTGGATGAAGTCTCCATCGTGCACAAGAAGCTGGACGAGCTTCTGGCCAATCCCGCCCGTTCTATGGCAAACACCCCCACCTCACCACTTCGTCACAATCCCAATTCTTCCAACACCAGGCTTATCCCTAGAAACCCCGTAAGACCTTCCTTACCGAGTGTCGCACACGAGCGATTCAGTAAGTCATGTGGATCTGGCTTCTGTAAGCCAGTATTTTGACACGGAGGACCAAGCCTCCGTGTGCTAGAAAGCATATTTACATGCGGACGCGTCTTCTAGCATAGAAGACGCTTGCGCCCTGGGGAAAAACCCGTTCTCTACCACTTATAACCCAGGGTGGCGAAATCATCCGAACTTCGCATGGTCCAACAACCCGCAGTGCCAAAACCCCGCGGGTGGACCAATGCGACTGTCCGCACCCGTCATCCCAAGGGCCCAGTTTAATCCTATGACGAATCTGCCATCGGGTCCTTGCATACCGCAAACAGAACAAGCATCAAGTCCTCTTGATAAATTGATGCGAATGATGACGGAAATGTCAAAGCACCGTGAAGAGAACATGACCTCTCTTCAGCACCAATTGGCGCAACAAAATGCTGAGATCAGTCAACTACGCATGGTGACTCGATCTCAGGGCACTCTCCCAGCCCAACCTGTTCCCAACCCACGAAACTTCGTACCCTGTGGTCCTCAACCACAGGTACGACCTTCTCAGGGGCAGGTTCATCAGATTCTGCAAGCTCTGAGCATTCCACCGGGATTTCAGGCTAATCCCGCTACAGCACCTCACTCTTATGTCCCTATTGTGAACCCTCCTCCACCTTATGATCCCACTGGACCCGCATCATCCAATGCGATCACTACGAGGAGTGGTAAGCAGACCGTCGATCCGCCTCGACCTGATACTGGCCCATCTTCTTCATTGTCCTCTCATTCAGGATGTGCGCCGCATTCACGAGAGGACGATACACCCAAATTGGTGCCAGAATCAGTCCCATTCCCTGAGGCTCTACTGAGGGAGATAAAAGGCAAGAAGAAGGATACGCAGGCCTTTGATAACCTGCATAATTTATTCAGGGATGTTGAAATCAAGGTACCCCTGCTAGAGGCTATCGACCACATACCAACTGTCGCCCGATTTTTCAAAGACTACACAACACCCAGGCGACAGTCAAAGAAAACTAAGAATCCGGTGGTTATCCCGCCTCATGCGAGTTGTGCTATACTGTCAAATCTACCACTAAAGCAAAAAGATCCGGGCACACCGCTTATTTCCTGTAGCATCCAAGGCTACAATTTTAACCGTGCCCTGCTTGATCTAGGTTCTTCCATCAATCTTATACCAACCATCATGCTCGAAAAATTTTCCTTGGGAAATCTGAAACCCACCCCTATCACGTTACAGTTGGCAGATCATTCTGTCAAAAGTCCAAAGGGTGTGGTGGAAGACGTGGTGGTTAGGGTCAACAGTCTCTGTTTTCCTGTTGACTTTCTTGTTTTAGATATGGAAGTTTCTAGCTCACTTTCTGATTGTCCGATCATCCTTGGTCGACCTTTCTTGGCCACAGCCCATGCCCATATCGACTTCAAGTCGGGCTGTATTGAGATTGCCGTTAGATCTGAGAAGCTCAAGCTTAACATCTTTAAGGCAGCCAAGAACTTTGATTGCGATTGCATCGAGGATGACACGTCTGACGAGGACATGGCCATCAGCACATGTATCGGACTAATTGGGAACTATTCTAACTGCTACAAACAGCCTTTAAACAATGACGATTGCCTGACCGACACATATTGTGACATTCCCCCATCCCTCCCTATTCCCATACCTTCTCCTGACCAGACTTCTAACAAGGTTTTCTCCACTTCCCATACCTCATGGTCTAAGTCATATCCAGGCTACTCACCGCCAATCCACACTCTTGAAGACAGGATTCCCTTTCTTTCCCGCCAAATCAAGTGGAGTTGCAACTCCACACTGGGACCTTGAGCCTGCATACTACTCACTGGGGCTATTCCTTTTTGGATCCATCTATCCAAGAAGCCCCTCCTCTTGGCCAATCTGAGGGCCAACTTCTTCCTCCTAACTTGTTTTCCGATCCGCCTGGGACACTCTCATCCCAAGAAATGCCAGATCTTTCACCATCCACACCCGAGCTGAAAGAGCTGCCTAGTACACTTAAGTATGTTTTCTTGGGACCAAATGAAATGCTCCCCGTAATCATCAGTTCAAAATTGACCAGGGAGCAAGAGTGCAAACTAACGAAGGTCCTTATGGAACACAAGGCAACCATTGGATGGTCTTTATCAGACTTAACTGGCATTGGCCTCTCCTACTGCACTCACCGTATATATACGGAGGAGGGGGCTCGACCTTCCCGCGAGATGCAGTGACGTCTCAACCCTAACATGCGGGATGTCTTTAAGAAGGAAATTATTAAGTGGCTGGATGCGGGTATAATCAACCCGATCAGCGATAGCCCCTGCGTGAGTCCGATTCACGTCGTGCCCAAAAAGGCGGGACTCACCATCCGTGTCAATGACAGGGGCGAATCCATCCCTACACGCACTCCTACATCTTGGAGAGTGTGTGTAGATTATAGGAAACTCAATGCTGCAACTAAGAAAGATCACTTTCCGCTACCTTTCATTGACCAAATCCAAGAGCGGTAAGCAGGAAATAAATTTTTCTGTTTCCTGGATGGATTCTCAGGATATAACCAAGTGGCAATTGACCCCCAAGACCAAGAGAAAACCACCTTTACCTACCCCTTCGGCACCTTTGCATTTAGAAGGATGTTGTTCGGACTTTGTAACGCGCCAGCAACTTTACAGAGATGTATGCTGGCGATATTCCATGACATGGTGGGTGACTTTCTCGAGGTCTTCATGGATGACTTTTCAGTCTTTGGACCATCTTTCGATGACTGCCTTGCCAACCTGACCCATATCCTTAGGAGATGTATTGATGTAAACCTCGTGCTTTCCTGGGAAAAAAGTCATTTTATGGTACACGGGGGAATTGTTCTCGGACATATCATATCCGATAGGAGTATCGAGGTTGATCGAGCTAAGCTTGATGTAATTGCTGATTTACCTGTGCCTGGCTCTGTCAAACAAGTCCGCTCATTCCTGGGACACGTCGGTTTCTATAGGAGATTCATCAAAGATTTCTCGACCTTTGACTCACCTCCTATCGACCGACATACCCTTCGATATGGGCCCCGACTGCATACAAGCATTCACGCAACTGCGTGATGTTGTCACCAAGGCCCCTGTTCTCCAGCCACCTGATTGGTCCCTTGACTTTGAACTCATGTGTGACGCTTCCGACCTTGCAGTCAGAGCCATCCTGGGACAAAGACGCGAGAGACACCCCTTCATGGTGTACTACGTCAGTAAGACGTTGGACGAGGCCCAGCGTAATTATACTACCACTGAGAAAGAACTACTGATGGTCGTCTTTGGGCTAGAGAAATTCCGCTCTTACCTTCTGGGCTCACATGTTATTGTTTTCACTGATCATGCAGCCATTCGCCATCTCATGCATAAGAAGGATGACAAGCCTAGACTGATTCATTGGATCCTTCTGCTCCAAGAATTTGACATTGAGATCCGTGATAAGGCCGGAGCCTAGAATGTTGTGGCTGATCATC
Organism: Thalassia testudinum; assembly: GCA_037157565.1. NCBI lineage: Eukaryota > Viridiplantae > Streptophyta > Magnoliopsida > Alismatales > Hydrocharitaceae > Thalassia > Thalassia testudinum. The sequence goes on along the minus strand of JAZHRO010000014.1, from coordinate 130,588,401 downwards.
TTACTAGACTGGACCCTGACCATATTGGACTTACTCTGCCGATTAATGAGATTTTTCCCGATGAGCACCTATTGGTAATTAATGTGGCAAGTGGACCTTGGTATGTCGACATTGCCAATTACCTTGCTTCTGGATCCCTTCCACGTGGCTGGCCTAAAAACCAGCGCGAGCGTCTCATGGAAGAAGCAAAGTATTATTTCTAGGATAATCCACTTCTTTTTCGAATAGGTGTGATCAAATCATCCCTCGCTGTATTCCTGACAGCGAATTCCCCAGTGTGCTATCCTTCTGCCACGATCAGGCTTGCGGAGGCCATTTCTCTGGGAGGAAAACTGCAGCCAAGGTGTTGCAGTGCGGTTTCTTTTGGCCCTCCCTTCACCAGGATGCACACAATTATGCCAAACATTGCACTAGGTGCCAGTCGTTAGGATCAATGTCACGTCGTGACATGATGCCCTTGCAACCCATCCTAGCTGCGGAAATCTTCGACATTTGGGGAATTGATTTCGTGGGTCCCTTTCCTCCTTCCAACGGCTTCGAATACATCCTCGTGGCTGTTGATTATGTTTCGAAATGGAACGAGGCTATTCCCACGCGTCATGCTGACCATGTTATATTCACTCGATTTGTCAAAGACCACATCTTTGTGCGCTTTGGCATCCCTCGAGCCATTATCTCTGATGGAGGAAGCCACTTTACCCATGCTTCTTTTCAGGCACTTCTGAGGAAATACGAAGTCCACCATCGTATCGCATCCCCATATCATCCTCAGACGAACGATCAGGCAGAGGTGTCGAACCAGCAAATCAAGCAAATTCTCCAGAAAACGGTTCAGCCTGACCGTAAGGATTGGTCCGACAAGCTGATTGACGCACTTTAGGCATATCAAACCACCTTCAAGGCTCCCCTTGGTATGTCTCCTTATAGAATCATTTACGGGAAGCCTTGTCATTTTCCTGTGGAGTTGGAGCACTGCACTTATTGGGCGGTTCGCCAATGTAACCTCGACCCAGACCTGTGTGGTCGAGAAAGGAAACTCGAACTCCAGGAGCTGGAAGAGCTCCGTCGTGAAGCCTATAATTCTGCCTTAACTTTCAAGCAACGCACTAAGGCCTTTCACGACAGCTGTATTCGGCGGAAGGAATTTGAGCCATCTCAACAAGTTTGACTCTACAATGCCCGGCTCAAATTCTTTCCTGGGAAATTGAAGTCCAAATGGACTGGTCCTTTCCTGGTCTCAAGACCATTTCCCAACGGGGCCGTTGAGATTGAAGATCCCAAATCTGGGCATAAATTTATGGTCAATGGGCAGCGTTTGAAACCCTATCTTACTCATGAACCTGCCCCCGTTGGAGAAACTGTTGCCCTACTGGAGGGTAACTAAGGTTGTGCCTCATTCTGAGTCCAGTTGGGGACGTTAAATTCAGCGCTCGTTGGGAGGCACCCCAACAACACTCCGCCACTGTCACGCTCACTTCACTTTTCATTTCACCACCCACCCTACCACCCTGCTATATACCCGGCACCTCATCTCTCGTTACCCGATCTTTGGTCCTTCCTCTACCCTACCCTACATGCATATGAGGACATAGCATCATTTGGCATAGGGGGGTGGATAGGCATCCATAGGATCTGGGTATTTTATGGTATCATGCAGTTTTCATCTATCTATAAATATGTAAAAAAAAAAAAAAAAGTGTTTAGTAATGATCTAAAGGCTGAAACAAAAATACAATAAGTGTTTATGGATATTCAACCACTGTTTTGAAGACTTTCCAGGCCACAAAAGCTTGATTTGCTCAGTCTTGTCTTAATTCACTTGAGCATTGACAAGATAGATCAAAATCTCTCCTAACTAAGGACGTATTCTTGTACCTGAGACACCAGTATAGGATTCGTTGGTTTGCTTCTACTCGAGAGCCTAAGTAATGTTGGTTCACATTACACATATCAAGAAAGACCAGGTGAACATAAGATCCAACCCTAGTGTTCATTAGGGAAGGTGGAGTCCTTACCTGTGCACACAGGTAGACTTTTTATCCAAGGCTTTAGCCTTGTGTTTAGGAGAGACTCTTTCCACTAAAAAGGAACTCTCCCACCAAAAGAAAAGTGTGCTCCTCCAAATAATGCTGTAAGAGATATACTGTTACGAACGCGGCCTCAAGACAATTTTTAAGACGTTTGGGAAGTGGCCCAGACGTCTGGAACCCTTTCCAGATGTTTGGTATTTAATTTTTGCGGCGTACGGGGTTGCGTCTACGTGCATACACGCGCAGACCTGCACCTGCCGCTCTCTTCCCTCTTTTTCCCTCTCTCCTCCTGCAGGGCGCGGCGCTTCTCTCTCTCTCTCCCCGCGCGGCCTTAAAAGGACCCTCGCCCTCACCCTCATCTCCTCCATGTCCCTCTTCTTCTCCCAGCCGGTGCGAGAGCGCGAGCAAGCGAGTGAGCGGCGGCAGCAGCGACCGCGGCAAGTGTGCGGGAGGAGGTGTTGCGCGAGGGAGGAGACGCTCGACGTGAGGGCTCGAGCTTGCCGGGGCAGCTAGAGCCGACCGGCGAGGGAGCAGCGGGCGTGGAGTGTCGCGGAGGGGCTGCTGCAGCTCGAGCAGCAGGCGGACGGGGCGCGTCGCGGGCGTGCGTCGCGGGCGGAGAACGAGTCGAGCTCTGATTCTGGAAGTTTTTCCAGAATAAGACGTCTGGGCTTCCAACCAGACGATGGTGAAGACATCTGGAGGACTGTCCAGACGTCAGGAAGGTAAGATATTCGATCTGCTTCCTTTTCGCACGTACGGCCATGCAGCCATCCGCCGCGCCTTCGTCTGCGACTCGTCGTACTGAGAACAGGTGTGGGTACGTGCAGGTTCTGCTCGGGAGGGCGCAAGGGCTCTCCATCCCACGTGAGTCGGACGTCTGGCCGCAGTGCCAAACGACGGGAAGGACTTCCAGACGTCTGGGGTGACCATCGGACGTCTGGGAACTAACCCAGATGCCCCTGCAGGCTTCTGGACGTCTGAGGGACTACACAGAACGAAGGTACGCTCTGACCCACATTTTAAGACGTCTGGAAGAGGTTCCAGATGTCTGATTTTGGGCAGTTTCATCGTTTTCGACCCGTTTAAGGTCCATTAGGAGTTTGTTTTCCGCGTTTCGAGTTGCGTTCTTTCCGGAATAAAATCCTCTACCCGTTTACAGTAATTATATACCATTCTGAGAAACTCCTTGTGTTTGATCCTCGTGTTAGGACCCCGTTCCATTGCAGTCTTGGGGATTGCAGAGGCGCGCGGGATTTCCGACCACACCCCCAGTACTCCCGTTGTAGCTGGTAGAGTGGCTTTTAATTTACTAAATCAAATTTATTACAATTGTGGAATAATTAATAGAGTCTAGGGCACTGCATGAACCCTAGGACTGAGAAACTAGATTGAATGATAGATCCTAGGGTATTGCATGAAACCTAGGACTAGAAACTAGATTGAATGATAGATCCTAGGGTACGGCATGAATCCTAGGACTGGAAAACTAGTGATATGTATATAAATATTACAATCTTGGAAAGGTGGAAAGGAAATAACAGCTGCCTGTAAATTGATTTAACCGTTGCCTGTTAGGAAGGAATAAATATGATTGAGAACATGGGTTGTATGAACGTAAGATTGGAACAGTGAAACCTACAATGGCCAAACAAAAAGAATACGAACCCTACGAGGAATTAGGAGTAGAACTCCTGGAAAGAGAATAGAATGGAACTGAGAAAGTGAAACGTGGAAGTGTGTTGTCTCTTGGGTACGTGGTACCAAAGAGAGCACACATTACCTCTTAGTGTAGAGGGGAGCTTGCCGCCCTTAGGTTGAGACCGGGATGGGTTTGGCCACTGTACACCGACTTGCTGGCCCTCGCGTACGCAGTACCGAGGAGAGCTACTAGTGTAGGGAGAGCACTAGCTACCCCACGGGCACCGGGGTTCTGCTAGCCTCCTACACCGACTTGTTAGGCCCACTGGGCAAACCACGGTAGTCAGGCGAGGGTGCGCGGACTGTGGAGGGGTTGGACCCCTGTTACTGAGAGGGCTCTGCCCTATACTGGTTCCGTTCTGTGCTTTGGGCGCACCCGTTAACGGAAACGACTGACCGCGTGCCAGTGCGGGGTAGCTACCCGTGTGCTTATCGCGCGTGCCGTAGTCACCGTTACGTCTGTCAGCGACCTTGGGGTGGTTGACTGAGGGTAGGACCACCACGGGGGACTCTCTCGACCAGGAGAGCACCACGTGTTACTTCTACTTTTCGGAAAAGACTGCAATCAAGATCGTTCCCACGAGGAACATTCGAGATCAAGTGAAGGATCTGAGAAATAAATAAATCGTGAAATAACAGAAAGATGCAAATAAAGGATGTAAATATATAACAGTCACTGTACACTCTACTGCTTCTTTAGTTTTTCGTTGCCACTCTACTCAACGTTTCGCTGACGTGTTACACTCGTTACTTTTCAGGACCAGGTGTTAAGCAGCCAGGGTCAGCGGCTGCAGAGGACGCTGGGCCGAGTAGGGTCCAGTAGAGTTACCGCAGTTCTTTTTGTACCCCTTTATTTCCACTGTAGTGAGTAGTTCTTGTTACTCTCTGTACCTCTTTACTTGTAGCTTCATGTTATGTTATAACTGTTGTTCTACTGTTGTGGTGGTATATACTGTAGTAGTTCCTTTTCTTACTACTGTATTTTGTTACTGCTAGTTATATTCATGCTGAATGTGGTTTATTTTACTGCTCTTTTGGTTACTTCCTCGTTGGACGACTAGGTCTTGGGATTAGTCAAGTCGGTCCGGTTCTCGTGTCTCGTAGGGACTTGGGAATCGGGTCGTTACATATACTGACACGTGTTTCAAAAAAAAAAAAGGGCTGCAAATAAGTCGATATATCTCGCAAGTGTATGTAAAGTCTTCTCCCTACAAAAGTTCTTCTGGACAAGTTACAAATACCCTATTTTCTTTGAACCACAAATGTAATAAAATGGGAGTTGAGTTTTCTGTCATCTTTTTAAGGGTCAATCCAAAGACGCAAGCTGAAACTGGGACCAACCTACACTTAAAAATTCATGAAACCCTGGGCTTTCCTTAATGTTCATATGGTCAGTCTTGATCCTTCATTATGCACAAGCCATAATCTCTTGAGCTCTCGAGTACGGCAAAAACCTCCTGGGTCGTGGAAATCGTACTTAAGGTTTAAATATCAAGAGTCCAGGTTAGTTGAGAGATGGTTATGTCACATAAGACTTAAAGTACTGGTAGTCCTCTCTGCAATTGGTTCTCACAATATCCAACAAATAAACACACCTATGTCGCCTCAGAAGAAAATCTTCAGCTTAAGATCATTTCTAAATACAATACAAAAATGTTTTGCTAGGGACTAGCAAAAGATAGGCATGGGGTATGATTGCACAGCAAAAATACACCAACAATTGTGCCATCTTGTGCTATTTCCTAGCATTGCCATTGCATATTAGGTAGCCAGAGTGCATTTGTAAAAATAAATGCATACATGCATTTAATTGAGAGGGGAGGAAAGTGAATAAATTGGCCTTGTAATTAACGTATTCTTCAAGTGCTGCCTCACAAAATCACCATCTTCATTTTTTATTTGGCTTTGAACTTCTTCTTCTCCGCACGGCTCAAGGCATGGCTTGCTCTTCGTGCCATTCTCTGCCACAGCTTGCTCTGCCAGCCGCATGGCCGGTCATGTGCAGCCCAGGGCATGGCTGTGCATGCTTCTCCCTCCTTTAAAAAGACAGGCCTTCTTCCTTGCGCTGGCGAGCCTGGTCCAACATACAGACAGCAGCTCCTTCCTCCAGGCCGTCTCCAACCCTCTCCCCTCCATACGCAGCATCTCTTCCTCCTGAAGAGATACGCTACGGGCAGGAGCAGCTCACAGTGGTCGACAACCACCACTGTGAGTCCCACCACCGCCCAGCTCATCCAAGAGCCGGTGGGCGTGGTGGCTCACTTCGCTGTTTCACCTGCTCAAGGTTCTTCCGCAATTGACACAGAGTCGAGCTTTGAAGCTCAACCGCAGCAACAGCAAGGCACCGGCAGCCCCACGCAGTGCGCAAGCCTCCGCACACACGCCAACAGCCGGTGCCATCTCCTTCTGCACGCGCAGGCTCGCTCTGCAACAGCCGCGCAGGCAGAATCGGCCGCAGCCGGTTGTCTGAGCCTAGCACGCACAGTAGCTACTGTTCACGCTAGAGAGCGCGACACTGTAGCTACAGTGTAGTGACCAGAAAGTTTCTCACTTATCCGGTCATCGCGCGCTCTCTCTCCGCGTCGCAACTGCCACCAGCCTACGTCAGCGCTCGCACCCACTCCCGCATCCACGTCTTCGCCTGCGTCACTCCAGCCCGCAACGCGGTGCGCTGCACTCTCCCCTCACGCTTGCAACCTCTCGCGCCCATGCGCATCTTCGCGCGCCTGCGCCTGCGTGTGGGCCATCAGACGACAGGCGCAGCCTCCAGACGGCTTAAACGCCCGCGCCCTCTTCCTCCAGCAAACGCTCTCTCTCTCTCTCACACACGCCTCACTCACACACACACACACAACTCTTGTACACACTCACGTGTACACACACTCACTCACTTGTACACAACTATATATATATATATATTTATTTATTTATTTATTTATTTATATTTATATACGTATATATATATACATATATCTATACATATATTATTACCTATACAACTAAGTATAAGTATATATACATATATATATACATATATATACACATATATTTATACATATATATATATACAAATATACATACATATATACAGATATATCTATAGATATAAATACATATACATATATATATATATATACATACCTATACATCTAATTATAAATATATATATATACATACATCTATCTATATATATTTACATATCTATATATATACATATATATATATATATAACTACATATACACCTATATAATTATAACCCTATCTATATATATACATATAAATATATACTTACTTTCATATCACCTATCACACGTTATATCGCTGGAATATCTACACCCATTGCTGATATTCCCCGATACCTGCGTACAGAAAGCATCTCCGCACACACCTTCTACCCATCATCCTACACTCCACGCGGCACATCGTCCTATTGGTTGCGTCTTCCTAGGCGATGATCAGCTCAACACCGTGCTACACACCATTTCCACCTCCACCCCCGCCCCTATATATATAATATATATATATATATACTATATTTATCTTATTTCTATTTCTCTTTCCTGCTATTAAAAAGATAAAAATATATATATAAAAGAGAAAAGATAATCCTTGACTTGCAGGTACTCGGTCCTGCAAATAGCAAGACCAGTTTTGGAACCCTAAGTTGGCTCAAAGCCAAGGACCTGATTTTGAGGATGTACCTCAAGGACAAAAATTATCAGAAAAAAATCTTAAAGAGAAAAAATACCAAAAACATAATAAACGAACGGAAGAGATTCGTTGTAGGCAGGGCATAGAAACTTATTCACCTCTAATCCCTCTTCCCTGAGTTCGACCCTGGGCCTAAAAGTGACCAAGATAAAATCAAGTAGGCCAGGTTAAAAATTTTGTAAAAAGATGGTTAGGCTTGATTTAGGTTAACCACTATACTCATTTCAATGATTAAATAACCATATTAACACAACCTATCCTAGACTACACCAGCAGGATCCATCTAATCAGGCGAGATTTCACATCCTTCTTGGCGAGAAGATGTCGAACTGCAGTGTGGTCAGTATAGACTATAATTTGGGAACCTAAAAGATAAGGTCTGAATTTTTCTAGTGCAAATACTATAGCTTGGAATTCCTTTTCAGCAACGATGTAATTCCTCTAAGCTTCATCTAAGGTCATGCTAGCATAATAGGTGATTGTAGGTTTCCCATCCAGTTTCCCAAGGACAGCCCCTATTGCATAATCAGAGGCATCACACATGATCCCAAAAGGGTGAGACCAATCTGGGGGTTGCAGTATTGGTGCCTTGGTAACCAGATCACAAAGTGTCGTATAGGCACGAACACAATCGTCAAGGATTTGGAAGTCTACATCCTTAGAGAGGAGATTGGTGAGAGGTCGAGCTATTTTCGAGAAGTCAGCTATAAAGCGGCGATAGAAACCAACATGCTCAAGAAAATACTTGATATGTTTAACCGACAAAGGTAATGGAAGGTCAAAAATCAATTTTACCTTTGCATGGTCAACCTCTATTCCTCTCTCAAAAATAAGGTGACCTAGAACTAGTCCTTTTGGTACCATGAAATGTGATTTTTCCCAAGAAAGTCCAGATTCACATTAATGCATCTTTGCAGGACCTTAGTCAAGTGGTCTAAGCATGCATTGAATTTGCTGCCAAAGATCGAGAAGTCACCCATGAAGACTTCTAATCAATCACCTATAAAATCAGAAAAGATTGCAAACATACACCGCTGAAATGTAGCAGGTGCATTGCATAATCCGAATGGCATCCTACGGAATGCAAAGGTCCCATAGGGGAAGGTGAAAGTCATTTTCTCCTGGTCATCGGGGTGAATTGCCACCTGATTTTAACCTGGGTAGCCATCCAAAAAGCAGAAAAATCTATTTCCAGCCAATCTTTCCAGTATCTGATCAATGAAGGGTAGTGGGAAATGATCTTTCTTCATGGCTTGGTTGAGTTTGTGGTAGTCAATACATACTCACCACGAACTAGCAATCTGTAGCAATTATGACAGTAAGTCCGACCTTCTTAGGCACAACTTGAACAGGACTTACCCATTGACTATCAGATATAGGGAAAATAATTCCATTATCTAACCACTTGATCATCTTGTTTTTAACCACCTCCTGAAGTGTTGGGTTCAGTCTACGCTATGGTTGTCTATTGGGTCTAGATCCTTCTTCAGTAAAAATCCTATGTGTACAGTAAGAAGGACTAATGCTAGTCAAGTCAGAAAGGCTCCATCCTATAGCCTGTCTATGTGCTCTCAAGACAGATAAGAGTCGTGATTCTTGATCAAACGATAAGAGAGAGTTGACAACCACATGATAAGTCTGATCTGGTCCTAAGAAATATTTTAAAGAGTTAGGAAGAGGTTTGAGTTCAACAGGTACAGGATTAGGTGAAGGAGAAGGTGTGGAGACCTCAGAAGATTCTAGAGACACAAAGGGAATAGCGGGTAAGTTCTTAATTTCTAAGGTTGGTGTTTTAGGGAGAGTCAAGTTAGAGTCCAAAGGGTGTTGAGGTTCTAAGTTAAGTAAATCAATCAATGTATCCTCGATCAACTTATCCAGAGAATCCAAGGAACAGATTTCCTCAATTAAACTACAGGATGGTCCCCTTTAGGCCTGAAAGATATCAATTTTCATCCTCTAATCTCCAAATTTCAATTCTACAAGGCCCTCTTCACAATTGATGTTTGCTTTGGCCATAGCCAAGAAAGGTCTTCCTAGAATGATAGGTGTGTTCTAAATATCCTCAGGTACTTCCATGTCAAGGACTATAAAGTCTACATGGAAATAAAAGTCCTTGAACCGCACTATAACTTCTTCCAATACTCCCTAAGGTGTCTTAACTGATCTGTCAGCTAATTGCAGGGACACCTTGGTTGGCTTCAGATTGTCAACCTCGAAATGTGTCAGTAGGGAGGTTGGGATATGATTGATCGAAGCACCTAGATCAAGCAATGCTCTATTGAATGTAGTGTTTCCTATCATGCAAGATAGAAGAGGGGTGTCTGGGTCTTTCTTCTTAATAGGGAGGTTTGAAATAAGGGAACTCATTTTGAGAGAATGACAGGACCACTCCCTTTCTGAATTCTACCCTTACGCTTAGGTGTACATAGGTCTTTCAAAAACTTAGTGTAAGGAGGAATGTGGAAAATTGCATCCAACAAGGGGATGTTTATATGGACTTGCTCAAAGAGCTTGAGCAGATCCTCCTCAGGTGACACACTAGGTTTCTTCTTCTTTTCATCACTCTTCTTTTCTAAGGCCTCTGGAAAAGGTACAGAAGGGGTAGTAGGAGGATCAATCAAGGGCTCAGAAGAGTTAGGAACAGGTGAATCAGTAGTAGGAGTGGAAGGTCTAGGTTGAGATGTAGAAGTTGGCAATGGTGAATGAGTTGTGCTTCTACCACTCCTTGTAGTGATGACATTTATATCAGATTGTGGTGTAGACAATGAATCAGGATCAAGTATGACAGGTGGTTGTGTATCAGAATAAGAAATAGGATCAGAATAGAAAGAATTAGGATCGGTGTAAAGCATAGGTTCATGCAAGGTTTGTGATATGAAATGTACTTGACCTTGCAAAGGAGGTCTAGGTTGTGCTTGAGATGGGAGTGAATGTGGTTGATGGGATTCCGTCAAGTGCGATAGCTAGGCTCTCATCTCAGCTAATGCCGCATCCTGTCTCTACTGCATAGCAATATTTTGTTGTTGCATGTCAGCGAGAGCTTTCATGATATTCCCCAAATGATCATCTCATGTAGGCCTAGGTTGAGAGTATTGGGTGGGCCTAGGTTGGGGTTGCTAGTAGGCACGCGGTAGATACCCATGAGGTTGTGGAGGTGGTGCTCGGATTGGGTTGTGAAGTGATGGTGCAAAAGGTTGTTGATAGGTGGGTCTCTGTGAATTTCCCAACCATGAAAAATTTAGATGATTACTCCATCTAGGGTTATAGGCTTGCGAATATGGATTATTATGAATGGCTTGGAGCTCCTCCGAAGCTCCAGAATGTGCAGCGAAGTCAGTGTAGGGAGGAACAAAGGTTCCTCCAACCGGTGAAGGATATGGAAATGAATAATCTGGTAGTGCAAGTTGTGTCACAGATAGATTGTTCACTGTTTCCCTCCCTGTGGGAAATTGAGAAGAAGTGTGAGGTGTAGATGACTGAGAAGAAGATGATGAAGGTTTAGATAGGAATTTCCATACTTCATCTACTTTCTTCTCTATTAAGCCCACCTTATCCAGTTGACTAGCCATTATCTCTAAATCTCTATTGCTAGATTGGGCCTCATGTACCCCCGTGTGTGAGTGGGAATGAGAGGACTTTCTATTAAAAACACTCATTGAAGCATTATTAATAGATTTTTCGGCCATGCCTTCAAAGAGCTCAAAAGCTGAGTCTTCGTCCCAACACAAAAAATTGCCTCCACAAGCGGCACCTACAAATTTCTTTATTTCATCATGGAGACCATGATATAAGATCTGGACCTGTTGCCAGTGTAGGACACCATGGTGAGGACATTTCTTAAGTAGCTCGTGGAATCTCTCCCATGCCTCATGCATTTTTTCTCCTAAATTTTGTGTAAATGTGGTGATGGCACGCCTCAAGGCTTTTGTGCGACCTACAGGAAAGTACTTCTTTAAGAACTCATGTTCCAAAGAAGCTCAGTCTTCTATTGGTGTAGTTCGTGCTAAAGTTCTAAACCAGAAGGCTGTCTTATCTTTTAATGAAAAGGAGAACATTTTCATCAAAAGCGTGTGCTGATCATTAACTTGCGGATTCAAGGTTTGAGCAAGATTTTTCAGCTCTGCTAAATGCTGAAAAGGGTCCTCAGAAGTAAGACCATGGAAGTGAGGTATAAGTGCTATGATGTTTGGCTTTAGTTTAATAGCATGACCCCTATCAAGATAACGTACCACAGGCATAGGTTGTGCAACTACGAGATTATAGTAATCTAGTAGTTGACATCTACGAGGTTGAGGTGGTGATGTGTCTAGGTGTCTCTAGGTGTGTCTTGATGTGCAAGAGGTTCCTCTCTATTTATAGAAGCCCTAGGAAAGCTTTGGAAGGCTTAGGAAAGCTTCCATAACCGTTGGGAGCAAAGCCCAAGAGAATCAGGCCAAAATCAGGAACAATGATTACACTGACAGGGTTATCAGACGTCTGATCCTGGCATCAGACGTCTGGAAGATCACTTTAAGACGTCTGGGAAAAATATTAGACGTCTGATTTTAGGCGGGTTTCTTCCTGACTTGAATCAGATTTAAACAGGGTTCTAGTGCAAGTCCATCAGACGACATACAGGATGTCTGGCACTATGTTTGGACGTCTGGAAACCTACTTTTTCGTGGGAATGGATTTCCAAGAGAGTGCAACGGCTAGAAAATCTCTGAGAAGAGATTTTGGGTCAGCCAAGGCAAAACGGTCATCTATCAGACGTCTGGAAAGGCCTAAGGACGTCTGATAAGGCTCTAACGGTCATATCCTTGAGTGTTTGGTAAGCCAGCCAACGGTCCACTAATTAGACGTCTGGCAAAGTCATCAAACGTCTGGTCTAAGTTCTAGACGTCTGATTTCATCAGACAGAACAACAAGTCCAGCCTAAATGTTATCAGACGTCTGAATCAACAGTTAGGCATCTTAAAACACATTATCTGACGTCTGATTTTGGAATTAGACGTCTGGAAATGCTATTTGAACCCTATATTTGTTTTCTAAGTTTTCTACAGAAAACCTAAGTATCCTAGGATTGTGCTGGTGTTCCTAGGACTACTGTTAGGGTACTTTGAGGCTCTTTAACATGAATCTAAGTAACAAAAATAAAGAGCGACGAAAGAAACGAAAAATACAAGGAGTACAAGAGAAGGAAATCTATCCTATTCTTTATCTCCTTCCTTCTTCAATCTATCGCTCCTCGCGAATCTCCTCTATTTTCCATCAAAGTGAAGAGGATTAAGGGCTTAAAATGATTAAGTATTGAAACCTAAGAGAGAATGAAGAGAAGAGGAAAGTCTGAAATGTAATTAAGTGTTGAGAATTAAAGAGAGCAATGAGAATTAGATGTCTGATAGAATAAAGAGAAGTCTCAAAACAACATTTAAGTTGTCTGAGAATACAAAGGGACGTCTGATGATGAGAAGGCTGAGTTGAATTAAAAGGAGAGATTAAGTGATTTGAACTTAATTGTAATAGAGGCAATTATTTTGTAATGAAATTTTATTTTTATGCCTTTATCTTTTGTAAATATTTGATGTAATAATTGTAAACATTCCTTTTTCTATAAATCATTCAAGTACATTTACTCTCATTAATGGAATAATTGCCATACTTTCAAGTTCAATTTTGTATGTAGTTGTTCATTATAGGAGATGATTATTAACTTAAAATAAAAATAGTGAATTGATTAAGTTTAATGCCTCTCAGTGAACTATTTGATCATGCTATCGAGGAGTTTTAAATCATTTCGTTGTAGCAAAGCCTCAATCGCTCGAAAACATTTAAATATATAACTCAAAATCAAAGAAGAGTCCGATGTCGAACACAAGGAGCAAGTAATAGAAATTCAATCTCACTAATCACAAGAAATATAAGCAATTATGATCAAAACTTTATTTAGAACTAGTCAAAATGATCTAGATATGAAATCCAGTAGCAAAGTGCAAAAAGAATGGGTTAAAATGGTGATTTGAATCACCAAATTAACCCTTTGAAGTTAAGCTCAAGTATCTCAAATATATGAACACTAAATCTCAACCCAATGTCCCACATCAACCAGATTAAATGAACCAACAATATATGACACTTGAAACACCAGCAGATATCAGATGAATGCACAAGGCGTCAGACGCCTTAAGTGCTCAGGGCTCAGCTTCAACAGAAGAGGCAAAGGCCTCCTCTTCCTTCTTCGTGCCTCAAGGGAGAGGCAACCACAGCACCACAACACAGAGGCAAAGGCCTCTCAGAAGTTGCTAAGTGTAGAGAGTAGTGAAGGGCAAAACCCTCCCTCTCTCTCTTTCCTCTTCTTCTTTCTTTCAGAAAATCGAGTTTAGCTAGTTAATCAGGCGGGTAATCGGGCGTGAACAGGACTAGACTTGCAGACATGGGTCACAAGCAAGGAGTGTAGAGGTAGGTTAAGCAGGTGAGGAATGGCTGGGGACCAGACCCCCGTGTCTTAGGCGAGGGGTCGGGGTGATAAAATCCTTAAATCTCTCATGGGCAGCTTCAGAATTTATGATGTGGGACTAAATATCCCACGGGCTTCCTCACGCGTAGTTAGAGGTTGAAGGCTTCAATTGGGGCAATAGGTTGAAGGTGATCATAGGCATTGATTAGGAACCTGATGGTGCACCTGGAGGTAGTCCGCAACATCTAGGGGTGTTGCCTAGAGTAGTTGTGGCCGGAGGACTGTAGATGAGGCCGAAGGAGTCAAGGAGACGATGGAGGTTTGGTTAGTCACCTGAAATCAAGAACGTAGCCTGATGGCCCAATCAAATTGGCTGGGAAGCTTCGTCAAACTACGGCGAGTGTGTTGATGGTGGTGGCGTCGCGTTTGAGTGGGTGTGGAGGTCTGGCGACCTCAGTGAGGGTACGTGCAAGCAACGGTGGTCGATGAGGTGATTTGGTGGGTGAAAGCCCAAATTAGGAGAGGGCTTTTGACGAGGGTGGTGTAGCAGAGCTTATGGAGGTGGTGCGAGGATGTTTAGAGGTGTGTGGCATCGGGGATGCTTCGCCGGAGTGTCACCGGAGTGGAGGACAAAGATGATGTAGCGGGCGATACAATGGTTGTGAGAGTGTTGTGAGTATGGCGAAAGGAAGTAGAGGGAGAGAGGAAGGTTTATTAGAGATGCTTAGAGGGGAAGGAGGCAGACAGAGAGCGCCAGTGTTGGCGAGCCAGAGCCGAAGAAGATGAGGGAGTCCGGTGAGGTGGCAGTGACAATAAAGAGGCAGAGAACAATCTCTCTTTGGCCAGAGAGAAGCGGAAGAGACGAAGGAAGGCAGGGGGCCATCCAATTTGATTGTTGGATGGCCTGACAAGGAGAGCGGAAAGGAGTCACCGGAGCAAGGTGCGAAGGTGGCTGGAGAGGGAAGAAGGAAGGTTTTCCCTAGCCAAAACTTGCTAAAGAGAAGCGGAAATGCATGAGGGAGCTTTTATAGGCCTTAGGGGACGTTCCCAAGCAAGGAAAGAAGCTTTCAAGCTTCGAGAGTTTCGCTCACATGGGATACCCAAATCTTCCATGCGTTCGCATGAGATATTGGGAATGAATTGGGGTTCATGGCCAGGTTCATTTGGAAGGGAATTCCTCAAGGAATCTCTGGTTCAAATTTGGGAGAGTTTGATTGAGAATCGAGCGAGAAATCCTCACTCGAATCTCGACGGAGTTTGGTGTGTTCACACCAATGGAAGTAGGGACCCATTTGCAAAGAAGATGACAAAAGATAGGGAGGGACCAATCTGCAAATAATTCAAAAGCTAAGGGGCTAATTGAGAGTGAAAGAGTCTAATTGGACTAAAATGCAAACTATGTCAAGATGGACTTTGATTGGGCCCAAATTTTGGTGAAAATGTAATTTGAACCCAAGGAATCTGATAGTGAATTTAGATTTCATTTTTGACCAATTTTGATTGAGAAGTTTACATAGAAACCCAAATTAGGGTAAAATTATGTCTGTGACTCTGTTTAAGGTCGAAATGGGTTCCAAAGGTCAAATAAAGGTTGTCAAACCTTAAGGAATTTTTTTATATGAATTTTAGAAGGTTTAGATAAATTTTATCCTGACCAGAACCTCAGTAATTTAAATGGGTCTGAATTTAGGATTTCGAGAGCTGTGTTAGTTCTCGAAGTGCGTGAAAACCTATTTCTGTCTATGTGGACCCTCTTATTAGACTTTAAGGAACATTAGACCTTCAGTTAACCCCGTGATTACTCTGAATTTATGATGTGCTGTTAAAACTGCAGATTTAACCATGTTTTAATGTATCTCTCAGAATGGATATTCAGTGAATTATGGCACTCGAGCGATTATGTAGAAGCATTTGTTAATTGATTCTATCTAATTAAAGCTAGTTATGGCTCATGATGATGTTATCATCATGAACAACCTGGACTCAACCAGTTAAAAGAATTTAAATATAAAATGTAGGTTAGCTTGACCCTATACTACAACTAATGTCAATGACTTAACAAATCAAGTTAACCTAGGTCTTTTCTTTATGCAATTAATTAAGCCTAATAACCTTAATTAACTATGTTGAGAATTGAATGATCATAACCTCAATGGGAAAAATCAAACTAATGTTTTCGCAGAGCCCTTTTTGATCAAAGTGCTTTGGAAATCATGGAAGTAGAGGCGCAAAAGCACTACAACGATAAAGGCGCAAAAGCTCTTTTTCTAGAGATATTTCATTCAGATTGGTATGTCCAAAAAGGCTACCAAGGTCCTCTTTTTATACTAGAATTTCAACCTAGAAAAGAAGTTTTTCAAACGCATTTGGTCGATCAATTAAAGTATTTTGGTCGGACAAACTATTTATTTGATCGATCACTATTTGGTCGATTAATTAAGCTTTTGATCTATTAAAACAGGTTTTTATGAACTTCCTAATTTGACTAGATTTGATCTATTAACCTAAGTGATTGGTCGATCAAAGTGTTTTGGTCGATCAGTTTTACTAATTGTTCAATCAATTAACCTAAAAACTTTGATTTTAGGAAAATTACATTTTGCGAGAATAAAATTGAGGTTCAGTACAATTATTCTAGACTTAAGAAATGAAAAGACTCAATAGAAGACTTCAGAGAGATTTATTCTTTTCCATGAGTCAATGATAGAGTCCTGAAAGGTTAATCTGACAAATAACATAATTTTAATGCATCAAAACTGACGTACTAACACAGTGGTTCGCCCAACGGGGATGAATTCCTTTAGGAAAGCCGATTTCAATTCAGTCTAGGTGGCGATTGATGAGAACCTCATCATGAGCCATAACTAGTTCATTTTGACCTAATACAAAGGATAAAAGCTCCTACATATCTCAAGGAAAGGCTTAACTCAGAGAATTCTGAGTTTGAGAAGAAAACAAGTCATAAGGGGTAAAAATGCAATTTTACCAGTATAATCTGCATACAGGGTAATTCAGGGCCCAAACATAGGTCAAAGCAGCTTAATAAGAATAAAAGTGGGATGAGATGATCTAGCAAGGGCTACAGCACTTCCAAGAAACTAAATGATAATCTGTAACCCTAAAACAACCCACTTCAATTCACAAGGTTCGAGGCAAAGTAAAAATAGAATAAACCCTCTAAAATTCATAGAAAAATAATCTCTAGGGTTTAGAACCTTCAATTTGGCCTTCAGAACCCATTTTGACCTACATTGAGAACCATGCCCAATTAATAACTTAATTTGGGTTTTTGCGTAAATTGACCGATCAAACAAGGTTTAATATAGAAATGAAATTCACCATCAGATTCCTTAGGTCCTAATTAATCATGTATAAAAACTTGAGCCTAAGAAGAAACCTCCTTGACCGACTTTACACTTTGGTCCTCATATATTTACTCTTTGGCCCTCAACTTTTGAACCCTCGCATTTTGGCCCCTAACTCTCCTTCGTTCTTTGCGATCAGGTCCCCCTGCAAAACCTGCCAGCACCATGCTCCGGCGACCTTGCGCGGAGCATGGCGCCGCGCAGGGTGAGGGGGGGGACCTGGCAAGTAAACCGGGGGTGCCCTGCGTCGTCAGCCGTCGCAGGGACACCCCCTTGGTCGTTGTAACCCACCATACCGGCCGTGCGAACGCACGGACGGTATGGGTTTTTGTTTCCGGCCATCCTCCGGCGAGGGAGACACGTCGTCTCCCTCCGCCTTCCTCCCTGTTTGATCCCTATAAATACCCTCCGTTGCTCCACCGACCGGGGCAGCTCGGGTCTGACGGAGAAAACCCCCAACTTTCATCTCTTCTCTCTCCGGCAGACGCTCACCAGCTCCGGCGGTTCCTCCCCCTTCTCCTCTTCGCTCTGCCGCAATACCAGCAGCAGAGACTTCCTCCCCTGCTCTTCCCGCGCCACGCCGCACCCAGCTGGCGCCTCTCCGGCTCTCTGCTCGCCGCCGCCCCTTTCCCTGAGCATCGTCTTCTCCGGCGACAGTCGATACGACTGTCGCCCTGTTCCTCCCCCTTCGTCCCTGCAAGTAAGCTAGAACTACTCCCCTTCTTCTCCTCTTTCTTTCCCCGCCTTCAATTTATTCAATTAAGCCCTCGACCGACCCTGACCATCGTCACCCCCTTCGTCTCCGGCCACCCTCCGGCGAGATGCTCCCATCGCTCCACAGCCTCACACACCTCGCCGACCCTCACCGAACCTCCGCCTCATCACACTGAGCACCCCCCACCCCTTCACTGCCACTCCACACCTCCGTAACGCTTCCCCCAACAAACCCATCCTCCGACCCACAGTCCGACCTAGGGCAGCCCTTGCACGCCGCCCCACGCCTCGCCACCACCCACACGAGCTTCGCCGCACCCTGGCGAAGCTCCCGGCACTTTCTGATTAGGCCGAGAGGCCGTTTTTCTGTGAACAGGCCACCCGACCTCCGCCGCCATTGCCGTGCAGAAGGAGCTGCTTCCGCCTGCAGCTACAGGCGCGCCACGCTCAGCGCCACGCCCAGATTCGACTCCCAGGCCTTGCGAGGCGTTTCGACAAAACACCAGGCTCGCAGCTAAGGCAGAAGGCTTCGCGTGACGCCGCGATCTCCCGCTGCTTTCCCCGCTGCGGGCGCGCAATTGAGGTGGGACATTTAGTCCCACCTCGGAAAAGTCTGAAGAGGCGCAGCGATATAAGATGCAAAAGTGCTGGAGGCTTACTGCCTCAGCACACGGGGTGAGGTCCCCTTCACCCGCCCGGTTACCCGGTCTCGTCCGCGCTCACGCCCCGCGGACCTGACCCGACCCGACCCGACTTAGACTGACCTGCACTCCTCGCCCACCACGCACGCCGGTGGGCCTGGACCCGGGCACGACCCGTACCCGATTACCCGGCAGCTCTGGGAGAGCTTTCCCAAGAGTGGTTTCAGAGAGAGAGAGATGCGGGGGAGAGGGTAGAGTAGGTTTTGTCCTCTGACGTAAGCTCTGAAGTGTGCAGGAACAGGTGAAGAAGAAGGAAGCTGAGGAAGACACTGTAGCAACAGGCAGTTTAAGTCGTCTGATTTGGAAATCAGACGACGGCCTGAAGGGAAAAGAAGAAAGAAGGAGGGGCGACGTCCCTGACTGGAAAAAGAAAAGAAGGAAGAAGGAGATCTGAAGAAAGAAAGAAGATCACCTCTGCAGAACAAAGAAGAAAGAAGGAGATCTGAAGAAAGAAAGAGCATCACCTCTGTAGAACAAAGAAGAAAGAAGGAGATCTGAAGAAAGAAAGAAGAGCATCACCTCTGCAGAACTAAGAAGAAGAAGATCTGAGACGAGGAGAAACAAAGAGAAAAAAAAAAAGACACCAAATTCTTTCTCCCTCTTTGTTTATTTTTGTAAAAGAAACATGTATATCTCTAGAATACAACTTGCTCCCTGAGTTCGACCTCGGGAACTCTTTTCCGAGTAAAAAAATTTATATATTTGAAATGATGGCAACAACTGGCTATATTACAACGACATAACAATCAAACCCGGTTATCTCTCGAAGTCATCGTTATCAATTGGCGCCGCTGCCAGGGAGCAACGGCTATTCTAGAGGTAAACATTCCTGTTTCTTTTTAATTTCTGATAATATCCTCTCTTTTGTGCAGAAAACTACAGGAAATCAAGAAGACAAGCAACCGCACAACAACCACTCCGAGGACAGGTAAATTTTTCCTCTCGCTATTAACCCCTAAAACTCAAAAGAAAGAAAAGAACAAGCAATATAGGGCTAACCTGTCTTCCATACTTAGTAACCATAAAAGTTGCATGTTTTCAACTCATTATTCCTGCACACTATTAAGGGTATTTAAGGGCTAACACATTCTTGCTTGAGCCCTAATTACCCAACAAAGAATTAACTAGACCAAGTAGAGCCAACCTAGGATCCAACACTAGGGATTTAGAGACACACTCCTTAAGCAAGAATTGAGAAAACCAAATGAAGTGTGCCCAAGCCCTTGTCTGAAAATACCTATTCAAAGAAAACCTAAAACAATTGGCTCTCTAAACACTTGAACCCTAAAAGAAAGGACCCAAAAAGCTCTCAAAGGAACAAGAGGTAAAGTTGACTCCTTGGGTCAACCAACCTTAAAATTAGGTCACTTTCTCACTCAAAATACCTAAGAGTTCAAGTGTAACTTTAAGCACCCTGATCTTAAGCTAAAATTGGTAGACTTAAGAGGTCAAGATCCCCATTCTGGTCTACCTGGACCCGCAGTGACAAGAGAGGTCGGGTGGGGGAAACCCTGTAACCCGTGGGGACGCTCTACCGTGTAGGGGTCTTCGCGGGACTCTCCCTCTCTGGCTGCCCAGGTAATTCTCAGGTGGACGATCTTTCTGATCAAGGGGTCCATCTGCCCCGCACCTCTATAGTCACCCAACACATTTTTGGGTGCCTTGATTGAGTCCAGCACCTTCTAAACTTACCTCTTCCAACTGTGCATGTACGGAAGGAGGTCTCTAAGACCACCCTTAAGACCTCCTTTAGAAATTCGCTCTCGTCAAGGCCAAGCCTCGACGCCCGTGTTTGTGCAGAAACACCCTCACATTATTCTCTCTTCTGATTCAGAACCAAGTTCTTCTTCTTCCCCCATCATGGCTCAGCCAGTTGAGGAAGAAAATAATCTGGAACACCAGCTCCAGCGACTCAATGACCTCTTCCAAAACTTCGTGCACCCACCACAGCGTCCTATGATGCGGGACCACTACAATCCTGCTGCGGTGGCCATTGAGCCTCGAGTCAGAATCCCGACTGGAGGACCTGATTCCGAACTAAAGCCCAACATGATTCATGCTATACCTAAATTCCATGGGCTTAATTCTGAAGATCCCTTCCAGCACATCAAACAGCTAAAGCATCTGGCCCACACGTTTGGATCAGATGCGCAAAATCGGGATATTCTTCTCATGAAGATGTTCTCCTTTTCTCTTATGGACAAGGCCGCCCATTGGTATCAAACTCAGACCCGGCCGATCAACACTTGGGAAGAACTTCAATCCGAGTTTTTGAAAAAGTTCTTTCCCGTTGGTCGGACCAACGCCTTGCGCCATCAGATTACACACTTCACTCAACAATCAGGAGAACCTCTCCATGAGGCATGGGATCGTTTTCAGGATCTCATGAGAAAGTGCCCCCATCACGGAGTTCCTAAATGGGAACAAGTCCAATCTTTTTACCAGGGACTCCGTGAGGACATCCGCCTTTTCGTCAATGCAACTTGCGGAGGAAACATCATGGGTCAACATGAAGACACCGTATGGGAGATTCTCGAAAACATGTGCGAGAACTCCATCAACAATGACTCCATGGGATTATTCGACAGGACGAATACCCGCGCAGCGACGAATCTTAAGGGAGCACATGAGACGCGGGGCCTGTCCGCATCAGTCGACCTGGAATTAATGGCCAGTCGATCGGACAAGGTCTCAATCATTGAAAAGAAGGTGGATGAGCTGACTCAGCACTTGCAGCGA
The DNA here is from genome assembly GCA_037157565.1 of Thalassia testudinum. NCBI lineage: Eukaryota > Viridiplantae > Streptophyta > Magnoliopsida > Alismatales > Hydrocharitaceae > Thalassia > Thalassia testudinum. Next base: position 130,567,006 of record JAZHRO010000014.1, on the reverse strand, counting down.
GCCACCTCCGCGCGTAACTCCGTTGCACAACCTCCTTCCACACAGGAGACTGTGCAAAACATCCTCCACCGATCTTCCCCTGGGATGGATCCATATCCATCCCCATCTGATTCTTGGACTGGAAGATCATCCGATCCTTTCTACACCAGCCGGGGGAACTCCATTCCTCCTTTCCCTGATTCTCAAGAGGTTCCTCAGACCTGCGAGGACCTCAACGCCATCCAGAACGACCCATTCTCCAACACTTACAACCCTGGATGGCGAAACCATCCCAATTTTCAGTGGGCAGGAAATTCCCAAACCCAAAGACCACCTTTTCAGTCCCGCCCACAGCCCTCTCGTCACTACCAGCCGCCTCAGCCTCGGCCCAACCCTACTTATCCATCAGGGCCAAATCAAGATCAAATGTCCTTAATCCTTCAGACTCTGGCTGACATTCAAAAAACGAATGCGGCTATTCAGAAACAGCACAAGGACGAGCTTACAGAAGTTAAAACTCAACTGGCTCAGTTGGCAAATTCTCGCCAACCAGGCACACTCCCCTCCCAACCTCTTCCTAACCCAAATAACGTGCCAACCCAGAAGCGCGTTATGAATCCAAATTTAGGCCACGCCCAATGGATTTATCAGGCTCCTACTGCTCCATCTTCAGACGAGATGGAAGCCTCAACTTCTTATGCGGGATTTCAGCAGCAGCCACCCCTCCTACCAAACCCAAACCAAAATCAGGCCGGATTAAATTCTGTAACAACACGTAGTGGTAAAACAACTCAAGACCCGCATTATCCAAACCACTCCCAGCCTGATAACCATGACCCTAGGATAGTTATCCAAGGTACCGCTGTTCCAGATCCACAACCTGGACCTATCTTAGAAGAACCAACCAAGATCCCGTTTCCCGAGGCCCTGACCAAGGGAAAGAAGACCACCAAACCCGTGGCCCCTGAGGAGGACCTGGTCAAGCTCTTTGAGCAGGTCCACATAAACATCCCCTTGATGGATGCAATCCACCACGTACCAGCTTACGCACGATTTTTAAAGAATATATGTACACCCCAGCGTAAGCCGCGAACCAAGGGAGGGAGCCCAATTGTTCTGTCAGAACAAGCCAGCTCTGTAATCCTCAATAGACTCCCACCCAAGGCAAAAGATCCTGGAACTCCCCTGATTTCCTGTAAGATAGGTGGTACCCAATTTGATAGAGCATTGTTAGACTTGGGTGCATCCATAAACCTGATACCCACATCCTTACTTGACCATCTAGAAGAATCTGAGCTGAAACCAACCGAGGTGACATTACAATTAGCAGATCGATCTATAAAGTCACCAAAAGGGATTCTCGAGGATGTTATCGTGAGAGTGCGGGATTTCTATTTTCCAGTGGACTTTATAGTCTTAGATATGGATGCACCTGAGAACCCTAGGGATACACCAATCATTCTAGGGAGACCTTTCTTGGCTACTGCTAGAACCAACATCAGCTGTGAGGAGGGCCAAATAGAGCTTAAGTTTGGAGATCAAACACTAAAAATTGATATATTTAAGGCCCAACAAGGAATTAATTGCGGCGTCATCGAACAAATTTGTGACATCAAGACTTTGGTTGATGAATCACACCTCCAGAATGACTCGATTATGCCTCATCAACCACAGAAGGATCTTGACCCGCAAACAGAGGAGTCGAATCCAGATATGAACAACCCAGTAACCTCCACCCTTGAACCTCACATCTATACTGAACCACCCGCTGCTGCTGAAAACCCCATCCTCGAACTGAAACCCCTTCCTGCTCACTTGAAATACGTATTTTTGGGTTCTAATCAGACCTTTCCTGTGATTATCAATTCCAACCTCAGTCCTGAACAGGAATCCCGTCTGATTATTGTCCTCCAGCAACATCGCAGAGCCATCGGATGGACTCTCGATGATTTGACTGGAATAAGTCCCTCTTATTGTACTCATCATATCTATTCAGAAGAGGGCACACGACCTTCTCGTGAAATGCAGAGACGCTTAAACCCCAATCTGCAGGAGGTCGTGAAAAAGGAGATCATCAAATGGTTAGATGCCGGAATCATCTACCCGATCTCCGATAGTCGTTGGGTGAGCCCAATTCAGGCCATGCCCAAGAAGGCAGGACTCACCACTATAACGACTGAGACCGGAGAAATCATTCCTACCCGATTAGCCAACTCGTGGAGAGTCTGTATAGATTACCGTCGACTCAATTCCTCCACAAAGAAGGATCATTTCCCACTACCCTTCATTGATCAAATTCTTGAAAAACTAGCGGGAAATAGGTTCTTCTGCTTTCTTGACGAGTACTCCGGTTATAACCAGGTGGCAATCCATCCTGAGGACCAAGAAAAGACCACGTTCACCTGCCCCTTCGGAACATACGCTTTCCGAAGGATGCCTTTCGGTCTTTGCAATGCACCCGCTACTTTTCAGCGATGCATGCTTGCCATATTCTCAGATATGGTAGGTGATTATCTGGAAGTCTTCATGGATGACTTTTCAGTTTTCGGAGCATCATTCGACGATTGCCTCCAACACTTGGTCCAGATACTCAGGCGGTGCATTGATGTGAATTTGGTTCTTTCCTGGGAAAAGAGCCATTTCATGGTGCCTGAGGGAATTGTCCTGGGACACTCAATTTCGGAGAAAGGTATCCAAGTGGATCGAGCTAAGGTTAATCTGATTTCTCACCTTCCTATGCCTAGCTCGATCAGGGACATCCGATCCTTTTTAGGGCATGTCGGTTTTTATCGACGATTTATCCCTGATTTTTCAAAAATCGCACGCCCCCTGACCACTCTTCTCTCCAAGGATGTTCCCTTCGAAATCTCCAAGGAATGCACTCAAGCATTCGAAATCCTGCGTGACCGAGTCACCCAAGCCCCGATCCTACAGTCCCCTGATTGGTCTCAACCCTTTGAGATCATGTGTGATGCATCCGACTTCGCTGTAGGAGCGGTTTTGGGACAGAAAAATGACAAGAAACCTGTGGTCATTTACTACGCCAGCAAAACACTCGATGAGGCTCAGCGTAACTATACGGTTACTGAGAAAGAACTGCTAGCTGTAGTATTTGCCCTAGAAAAGTTCAGATCGTACCTTCTGGGTTCCCGTGTCATCATATACTCGGATCACACAGCTGTGAGGCATCTCCTTGCAAAGAAGGACGCGAAACCTCGATTAATCCGATGGATCTTGCTGTTGCAAGAATTTGACCTTGAGATTCGCGACAAAGCGGGAAAGCAAAACGTGGTAGCTGATCACTTGTCCCGTCTTCCTTCTGAAATAATTGACCCTTCCGGACCCATCACTGAGCATTTTCCCGATGAGCACCTGCTGACTATTGGTACTAGCCTTCCATGGTTTGCTAATATAGTAAATTACTTGGCATCTCATCTGACCCCGTCCGATTGGCCGAAGGCCAAGAAAGACAAATTACGCTCCGATGCCAAGTATTACATTTGGGAAGACCCGTACCTCTTCCGCATAGGTGCCGATCAGATCATCCGGAGATGTGTCCCGGAAGGGGAATTCAACAGCATCCTCTCTTTCTGCCATGACCAGGCATGCGGTGGCCATTTTGCCGGGCATAAAACCGCATCAAAAGTCCTCCAGTGCGGCTTTTACTGGCCCACACTGTTCAAAGACGCATACAATCACTGCAAGGCATGCAGTCGTTGCCAGACTTTGGGCAACATGAGCCATCGCGACATGATGCCTATGCAACCGATTCTAGTATGCGAAATCTTTGATGTTTGGGGGATTGATTTTATGGGCCCCTTTCCTGTTTCGGATGGTTTCGAATACATTCTGTTGGCTGTGGACTACGTGTCCAAATGGATCGAAGCCATACCAACCCGAACCTGTGATCACAAAATCGTTCTCAAATTCATTCATCAACACATTTTCTCAAGGTTCGGGATTCCTCGTGCAATAATCTCTGATGGGGGGACCCATTTCACAAATGCTCAGTTTAGGTCACTGATGACCAAATACGGGGTGTCTCACCGAATCTCTACTCCTTACCACCCCCAAACTAATGGTCTAGCTGAGCTGTCCAATCGGGAGATCAAGAAAATCCTGCAAGTCACTGTTCGACCTGACAGGAAGGACTGGTCGTCCCGACTTCCGGAAGCACTGTGGGCCTATAGGACCGCCCACAAAACCCAATTAGGCATGTCTCCCTTTAGGCTGGTGTACGGAAAGGCATGCCACCTTCCCGTCGAACTGGAGCATAAAGCCTATTGGGCAGTACGGAACTGTAATCTAGATCTTTCCAAGGCTGGGACCCACAGAAAACTCCAAATCAGCGAGATCGATGAATTACGCATAGACGCGTACGAGAACTCGCAAATCTACAAGGAGCGGGTTAAAGCCTTCCACGACAAACACATCTCGAGAAAGATCTTTCATCCTGGTCAAAAGGTCCTACTCTTTGATACCCGACTCAAACTCTTCCCAGGAAAACTGAGATCTAAGTGGGTCGGACCATATTTGGTCCGACAGGTTTTTGGAAATGGAGCAATCGAAATCAGTCCACTCAGCCACGATTCTGAACCTTTCATCGTGAACGGTCAGAGACTCAAGCCGTTCATCGATGTAACTTCTACTGATTTGGCTGAGGCATCTTATATCCTCCTTTCCCCTTGAGCTTATTGCGCCCAGCCGATGGCGTAAAACTCAGCGCTTAACGGGAGGCAGCCCGTCATTCTCTTTGAAAACCTGAAACTTGTTCTGACACCTTTTAGCACTCGAAGTTCACCCTTGTAGACAGCCGACCCCAACTCAGATGCTTGCATCTGGGATTTGAAATCGTCCGCAAAAAATTCAACCCGACCCATACTAAGACCCCCTAGGTTACAATGAGGACATTGCAAATCTTAGGCATGGGGGGGTATGAAAGTGCAAAACTTGTAAGAAAAGGTTTCAAACAAAAAAATTCACATATGCCAAAAACACCATAAAAATTAAAAAAAATTTCGAAAAAGAATAAGAGGAAAAGAGGAGAAGGAAATTTTGTGAAGGAGAAGAGAAACAAAATGAAAAAGGAGCACAAAATTATAAGAAAAGGTGATAGTCATTAGTAAGGAACTAAGGAATTAACCTAAGTTCTAGACCTCATTCAAGAGAATAACTGAAAAGTGCATAATGAGATTAGTAAGAACGCAAACCTTAGGCATTCTTGAATAGACTCTTAGTACCCATTAAGATTTGGACACTCCTCAAGAGGTTGAGGAAAATGAAAAGCTGAAGTATTAGGTCTAAGGCTTAGGGAGTATTTGGCCTCGTTAACTAATTTTTGATTTACAGGACTCAGTAACCTAAGCACCCTAACCTCACACACAGCCTGGTTCAGTAAGCATAAAAAATCAGAATCACGCAGAAGCGTTGCAAAATTCTGAAAGGAACACCTAGAATAGGAGCGGCCGATCAACACAAGTTGATTTGGACGAGTTCCCAGCGCGGAGAGGCGGGAAATCCCCTCGAAGATGCGTAACAAAATATCATCTCCTCGGTGCTTGTCTCTTAGGATATTTACATATCCTACTGGGGGCGTGTAAGCACTCTGATGATTCAGATTCCATGGATGGCATTATCTCGAAGTGTCAATTGCCAGGGTCTGGATTCGGCCACGGAACACCATGGATGGGATTATCTCGAAATCTCAATAGCCAGGGTTCCGGGGGTTGCCATGGGGGGTGCTATCTCGAAACATCGATCGCCAGGAACCCTTGAGGATTGATGATGGGAGCAAGGAATCTGATACAGACCGTGTTGAAAAGCCAATCCTAGGCTAGAACTAAAAAGAAAAAGAGAGAGAAAACTCTCCAAACAGAAAAACTTTCTATCTCTCTCTTACAAAACGCACTGCGAACTGAGCCAGGGCTAAAATCATTTCAAGCACGGGTGCTTTAACCACGAAGTCCAATAAACCTTAGGTTAGTTCTTGTGGACCTTAAAAACCTTTGCTAAAAGACTGAGGCTAAGGCTAGACAGATTTGAATCTTGATTGGTACTAGAGTACCTTTTAGGCCTATGGTCAGCATTCTAACCTAATCTATGCTCAAATAAAAAAGGGCACTTATCTAAAACTATTAAAAACTTCATGGTCTAGAACAAGGGTTGAAACCTTAAGTTTTTGCTAAGGGACTAGCAAAAGCTAGGCATGGGGGTATGATGAGAACCTCATCATGAGTCATAACTAGCTCATTTTGACCTAATACAAAGGATAAAAGCTCCTACATATCTCAAGGAAAGGCTTAACTCAGAGAATTCTGAGTTTGAGAAGAAAATAAGTCATAAGGGGTAAAAATGCAATTTTACCAGTATAATCTGCATACAGGGTAATTCAGGGCCCAAACATAGGTCAAAGCAGCTTAATAAGAATAAAAGTGGGATGAGATGATCTAGCAAGGGCTACAGCACTTCCAAGAAACTAAATGATAATCTGTAACCCTAAAACAACCCACTTCAATTCACAAGGTTCGAGGCAAAGTAAAAATAGAATAAACCCTCTAAAATTCATAGAAAAATAATCTCTAGGGTTTAGAACCTTCAATTTGGCCTTCAGAACCCATTTTGACCTACATTGAGAACCATGCCCAATTAATAACTTAATTTGGGTTTTTGCGTAAATTGACCGATCAAACAAGGTTTAATATAGAAATGAAATTCACCATCAGATTCCTTAGGTCCTAATTAATCATGTATAAAAACTTGAGCCTAAGAAGAAACCTCCTTGACCGACTTTACACTTTGGTCCTCATATATTTACTCTTTGGCCCTCAACTTTTGAACCCTCGCATTTTGGCCCCTAACTCTCCTTCGTTCTTTGCGATCAGGTCCCCCTGCAAAACCTGCCAGCACCATGCTCCGGCGACCTTGCGCGGAGCATGGCGCCGCGCAGGGTGAGGGGGGGGACCTGGCAAGTAAACCGGGGGTGCCCTGCGTCGTCAGCCGTCGCAGGGACACCCCCTTGGTCGTTGTAACCCACCATACCGGCCGTGCGAACGCACGGACGGTATGGGTTTTTGTTTCCGGCCATCCTCCGGCGAGGGAGACACGTCGTCTCCCTCCGCCTTCCTCCCTGTTTGATCCCTATAAATACCCCCCGTTGCTCCACCGACCGGGGCAGCTCGGGTCTGACGGAGAAAACCCCCAACTTTCATCTCTTCTCTCTCCGGCAGACGCTCACCAGCTCCGGCGGTTCCTCCCCCTTCTCCTCTTCGCTCTGCCGCAATACCAGCAGCAGAGACTTCCTCCCCTGCTCTTCCCGCGCCACGCCGCACCCAGCTGGCGCCTCTCCGGCTCTCTGCTCGCCGCCGCCCCTTTCCCTGAGCATCGTCTTCTCCGGCGACAGTCGATACGACTGTCGCCCTGTTCCTCCCCCTTCGTCCCTGCAAGTAAGCTAGAACTACTCCCCTTCTTCTCCTCTTTCTTTCCCCGCCTTCAATTTATTCAATTAAGCCCTCGACCGACCCTGACCATCGTCACCCCCTTCGTCTCCGGCCACCCTCCGGCGAGATGCTCCCATCGCTCCACAGCCTCACACACCTCGCCGACCCTCACCGAACCTCCGCCTCATCACACTGAGCACCCCCCACCCCTTCACTGCCACTCCACACCTCCGTAACGCTTCCCCCAACAAACCCATCCTCCGACCCACAGTCCGACCTAGGGCAGCCCTTGCACGCCGCCCCACGCCTCGCCACCACCCACACGAGCTTCGCCGCACCCTGGCGAAGCTCCCGGCACTTTCTGATTAGGCCGAGAGGCCGTTTTTCTGTGAACAGGCCACCCGACCTCCGCCGCCATTGCCGTGCAGAAGGAGCTGCTTCCGCCTGCAGCTACAGGCGCGCCACGCTCAGCGCCACGCCCAGATTCGACTCCCAGGCCTTGCGAGGCGTTTCGACAAAACACCAGGCTCGCAGCTAAGGCAGAAGGCTTCGCGTGACGCCGCGATCTCCCGCTGCTTTCCCCGCTGCGGGCGCGCAATTGAGGTGGGACATTTAGTCCCACCTCGGAAAAGTCTGAAGAGGCGCAGCGATATAAGATGCAAAAGTGCTGGAGGCTTACTGCCTCAGCACACGGGGTGAGGTCCCCTTCACCCGCCCGGTTACCCGGTCTCGTCCGCGCTCACGCCCCGCGGACCTGACCCGACCCGACCCGACTTAGACTGACCTGCACTCCTCGCCCACCACGCACGCCGGTGGGCCTGGACCCGGGCACGACCCGTACCCGATTACCCGGCAGCTCTGGGAGAGCTTTCCCAAGAGTGGTTTCAGAGAGAGAGAGATGCGGGGGAGAGGGTAGAGTAGGTTTTGTCCTCTGACGTAAGCTCTGAAGTGTGCAGGAACAGGTGAAGAAGAAGGAAGCTGAGGAAGACACTGTAGCAACAGGCAGTTTAAGTCGTCTGATTTGGAAATCAGACGACGGCCTGAAGGGAAAAGAAGAAAGAAGGAGGGGCGACGTCCCTGACTGGAAAAAGAAAAGAAGGAAGAAGGAGATCTGAAGAAAGAAAGAAGATCACCTCTGCAGAACAAAGAAGAAAGAAGGAGATCTGAAGAAAGAAAGAGCATCACCTCTGCAGAACAAAGAAGAAAGAAGGAGATCTGAAGAAAGAAAGAAGAGCATCACCTCTGCAGAACTAAGAAGAAGAAGATCTGAGACGAGGAGAAACAAAGAGAAAAAAAAAAAGACACCAAATTCTTTCTCCCTCTTTGTTTATTTTTGTAAAAGAAACATGTATATCTCTAGAATACAACTTGCTCCCTGAGTTCGACCTCGGGAACTCTTTTCCGAGTAAAAAAATTTATATATTTGAAATGATGGCAACAACTGGCTATATTACAACGACATAACAATCAAACCCGGTTATCTCTCGAAGTCATCGTTATCAGCGATCGATCTTCTGATAGTGTGGTACCAATATGCAGCTTTATCCCTAAGTGAGTAGGGAAATAACCTCGTGATCCCCATAATTTGAAGGATCATAGAAATCCTTCAGAGGATCGACTTCCTACTGATTCATCTTTTCAAACCAAGCCTGTATTTGTTGCAACTAGTCTAGCTACCTCTAGATGAGTTCAACTTGGTTAAGAGGAGGTGGGGTTGTTGGTTTTCGACCATCGAACCTACTCACCTAAAACTCAACCTCCTTCTCTGATGGTGGTCCAAGGGTTCTTCTAGATGTGGGTTCAATGACCTCCTACCAAGCATACATAGCTAGGAAGTTGAAAGGACAGATGAAAATCCCTACAGCATAAAAATACAAGCATCTTCTTAAGTTGGGTAGCCTAAAGACCTTTTGACCCCCAGAGCTTGTCTCAAGATTAAGAGCAATTTGATTCCCACTATCCGACCAATCCAACCAGTTAGGAGCAAGAATTAGGGAGAAGGTTCTTCCCTCAACTTTCACCTTAGTTTTCTTTGATACCCCACGACTGTTGTCGTTTGATGCAACTCCCTTAGCTAACATTAGATGAACCAATAGCTGTAAATTAATCACAATTAATATTAATCCAAACCCCAAAGAGCGAATCCAATCCTTAGGCCCAACATCTACTCATTTTTAATTAAGCTTGGCATTGAATGTGCTCTTGAAATGTGATGGGCTATTAATGGGTTGTGCCCCTAATGATTGATTGATATGTGTGTACGTGCACAACCAAGGGATTTTCAAGCAAGATTATTATAAAGATGAAGTGAATTTTAAGGTCCAAATCTTGCTTAAGTAGCTTTTACGATTCAAAGCTTAAGTATTTTCAATCAAGTTTCTGAGGCACACCAGGTTTCACAAATACAGGTGTAAGTATTTTCCTTTAAAATCAAAAAAAATAGTGGGATGCCTGGTTCAAACACTGAAGATGAATCCTACAGGTAAAGGTACTTGATTTTTCAATTTTAAATGAAGTGGTGTAGCCCAAGCAAGTCAATCAATTGGCCTTTCGCACCACTGGGTTAAGGCACACCAAAATGTTCAGCCTATTCTAATTTCTAGTCGCCAATGTATGTGTTCAATTCAAGTGTACAAGGTCCATAGGTCAGAATCCTTGTTAAGTGACAAAATCAGAAAAATGGTGCACCTAAAGTCAGATTTGTGGGGTGATTAAGTGTGTGGCTTTTATTTCAATCCCACAGTCAAAAAGATAATAATATTTTTTTAAGTGGATAAGGTGGGTAGAAGTGACAAACAAGACAACCAATTCTATCCTTAGGGTTTATGCCAAATCCTAAGTAGATGCAGGTCTTAATTATTTATAATAATGGAATCAAGTCTAATGAGTGGGTGGCAAAAAATGCACTCACAAATACTTATAACTGTACTTTACTCCAATCTATTACCTTCAGCTCACCTTGATTGAGTACCTGCAAAATAATAGATCAAAGAAAATATAAGTCAGAAGATGAGTAAATGTGGGAAAACACGAAAAAATCGAAATCCATTACCTCCTCGACAACGATGCTAAAATGATCATCGAAAAATTTGTGAAGAAATTTGGTCTTGAAAACCTTGCCATAGTAGTTGCAAAAGATTCAAGATCAAATAAATAACTAGATGATGAGTCCGGATCAAACACGAGGAGGCAATGTTCAAAAATCCCCGTGAGTTTATTTCTTTTTGATATTTTGTCACTTTTTTAATTTTTTTTATTTTTTATATAAAAAAAACAAAGTTACCAAGCAAGACTAATTATAACAAGCATAAGAATAAAATGGGGAGAGAGAGAGAGAGAACTAATATTATAAGCTGCAAGGTTTTATTACAAAATGAAATAAAATACAATAAAAATAGACAAAATGAAATAAAAGAGAGGGGTTGAGGAGAATCTCCAAAGATGGTTGCTCGGCGAGACAACGTGCTTAGCGGCAGCCCAAGGACAAAGGCACAAAGGTTGAATGACGAAGGTAAGGGACAGGAAGAAGACAGTAGAAGAAGGCTTGGGCCAAGCTATGGTGGAGTATGGGGTGAGGGAAGAAGGTTCTAACAAGTAGGAATGGAGGTGAGAGGGTAGAGGTGATCTTCTACCTAGAATGGGGGTGAGAGAACAACTTTAGGAGGCCCTATGAAGGTGGTGAGAGGATGGACAAATGGAGAGAGGGAGGGATTTTCTTCTATTCTAATAGGGTGTTCTAATAGCTTGGGAGGGTAGGTTGGAGCTTTGGTATGTTACCTTAGCTCTAGTGAAGGTGGATAAGGTGTAGGTAGAGATGGTTTGGCAATGGGAGGGGTGTGGCCTTTATATAGTTGAAGAAAAGAGGTTGTGGTCAGTTGAAATAAGCATTTCGCATCTAGCACACACAGAAAAGGCGTTGGAGTCGCAGTTGTCAGGTAGGGATGGCATGCATGAGGTGTAGTAGGTCATGTGCACAGATCACACGTGCAGAGCTAGCTAGACACATTTGGCACGTGCCGAGCACGCATTGAGCTGCGATTAGAGGGCTGGCTGATGCTAGTGCACATGATTGGCACACCAGTTGGGCTTCTCGTGCGTAGTTGGTCCACATGTGCTGGAATTGATGCTCAGGTGGTCCCCTTTTCCTGGAAATTTGCAAAGATGCCTGAAGAAGCTTGAAATTTCTTTAAGGGCAAGGACTTTGGGTGTTGGTGGCCATATTATACCAATGCCCTCGTTAGTTGGTGAATTTGTATTTTACCCCCTGTAAAGTGTATATTCCCTTAAACCTCCTCTACACCCTTCCATTCTCAAGTTCCACTCTCGCATTTTATTCCTGCGTAAATTAAGAATATTATAATATATATAAATTATGTATAAATGCAATTATGACCCTAATATTCCTAGAATAATTATGATGCACTATTTACAACCTAAATATGATGTGTTTACTTAGGAATTAGCCTAATTTAGACAAATTAAGTATATTAACTATGTAGTTATTAGACGACCCCCTGCTATTCCGACTAGGTTCTGAACAAGTGCTTAGGAGGTGCGTCCCAGATTCCAAGATTTTTAGTGTGCTTTCTTTTTGCCACAATGAGGCCTATGGTGAGCACTTTTTGGGTAGAAAGACCGCTGCAAAGATTTCGCAGTTGGGTTTCTTCTGGCCAACTATTTTTAGAGACTTACACGATTTCACCAAGAACTGCAAGCAATGCCAGTCGATCGATTCCATGACTAGGAGAGACATGATGCCTCTCCAACCTATATTGGTCATGGAAATGTTTGATGTTTGAGGCATCGATTTATGGGCCCTTTCCCTGTCTCTCATGGCTTCAAGTACATACTTCTCGCTGTTGATTATGTCTCAAAGTGGGTTAAAGCCATCCTAATGAAACATGTTGATCATGGGGTAAACCATTGTATTGCGACCCCATAACACCGTCAGACAAATGGGTAGGCTAAGGTGTCAAACCATCGAAAAAAACTTATTTTACAAAAGACGATAAGACCCGACCAAAAGGATTAGTCCGATCGACTAATTGATGCAATTTAGGCATATTAGACTAAGTACAAGGCTCCATTAGAAATGTCACCATACTGCATGATGTATGGAAAAACCTGTCACCTTCCGGTTGAGTTGTAACAACGCACATTTTGGGCGGTGCAAAAGTATAATTTTAATCTCTATGAAGGAGGTTATGAAAAGAAACTTCAATTCAATGAATTAGAAAAAATTCGATGTGAGGCCTACAAGAATGCAAGAATATACACAAATAAAACAAAGGCCTTTCACAACTACCACCTCAAGTCTGGTTATTTGATTTTAAGCTAAAATTCTTTACAAGTAAACTCAAATCGAAGTGGACTAGCCCATTTATTATGATCCACCCATATTCAAATGAGGCTGTCCAAATTCAAGACCCAAAAATTGGGCATGTGTCTACTGTGAATAGCCAACGTCTTAAGCCATTCTTGGTCCAGGAACCTCCTCCTACTAACGAATCGATAAATCTTATTGAAGATTTTTTATTGAGTTTTCGCCCAACTAGAGGCATTAAACTTACCACTTATACGTATATACATAGTTTTGATTTTCTCTTTGTAAATAGCATTTCTTCCTTTATTTCTGCTATATAGGTGTTGAATATGCTGAACGCTGGAAATTTGGATACTATTTTAGGTGATCTCTACCCTTGTCTTTCCTTTATGTTTATTTTCATGTATGAGGACATGCAAGAACTTAGGCATAGGGGGTAGTATATTTTCCAAATTCATTTTATTAATACCTAGAAATTTTTGCAATTCCCTCTCTGCAATTTCATTTTAATTTTGAAAAAAAAAGGATAAAGTTGAAAAATGACAAAAATAAAGTTTTTGGTCCTGTAAATAGCATGTTTTGACTAAGTTGAGTAGAGAGACTAGGTGCTTAGAATTAATCAAATGAAGAGGTTAGTAAGGAACCTTACTTATACCATGTAACGACCCGGTTCCCGAGTCCCTACGAGACACGAGAACCGGACCGACTCGACTAATCCCAAGACCTAGTCGTCCAACGAGGAAGTAACCAAAAGACAGTAAAATAAACCACATTCAGCATGGATATAACTAACAGTAAGAAAGTACAGCAGTAAGGAAAGAAACTACTACAGTAGGTACCACCACAACAGTAAAACAGCATTTATCATATAACAAGAACTGCAGGTAAAGAAGGTACAGCGGAAACAAAACTACTCACTAGAACAGAAACAAAAGGGGTACAAAAGGCTGTGGTAACTCTACTGGACCCTACTCGGCCCAGCGTCCTCTGCAGCCGCCGACCCTGGCTGCTCAACACCTGGTCCTGAAAAAGGTAACGAGTGTAACACGTCAGCAAAACGCTGAGTAGAGTGGCAACTAACTAAAGGCAACAGTAGAGTGTACAGTAGCTGTTATGTTCTATTACTTCCTTTATTCACATCTTTCAATTTTTCTCACTATTTCATTTATTTCTCAGGTCCTTTACTTGATCTCGAATGTCCTCGTGGGAACGATCTTGATTGCAGTCTTTTCCAAAAGTAGAAGTAGCACGTGGTGCTCTCCTGGCCGGGAGAGTCCCCCGTGGTGATCCTACCCTCAGTCAACCACCCCAAGGTCACTGACAGACGTAACGGTGACTACGGCACGCGCGATAAACGCACAGGTAGCTAGCCCGCACTGGCACGCGGTCAGTCGTTTCCGTTAACGGGTGCGCCCAAAGCACAGCACGGAACCAGGGCAGAGCCCTCTCAGTAACAGGGGTCCAACCTCTCCACAGTAACCAAACCGGGGCCTTGCCCCTCCACAGTCCGCGCACCCTCGCCTGACTACCCTGGTTTGCCCTAGTGGGCCTAACAAGTCGGTGAAGGAGGCTAGCAGAACCCCGGGGCCCGTGGGATAGCTAGTACTCTCCTAACACTACTAGCTCTCCTCAGTACTACGTACACGAGGGCCAACAAGTCGGTACAGAGCGGCCAATCCTAACCCCGGGTCCCTGGGGCGGCTGGCCCCACTCTGCACTAAACAGGTACAGGTACTTCCCTTGGTACTGCGTACCCAAGAGACAGTACAAACTACATCTCAGTTCCATTCCTTTTTCTTTCCAGGAGTTCCACTCCTAATTCCCGTAGGGTTCCAGCTCTTTATCTCAGAACATCATATGTTTCACTTTCCAGATTCACGTTCTCAAAATCCATGATCTCAAACATGTTTCTTTATTCATAACAGGCAGCTTTATATTCCTTTCCATTTTTCCAAGACTGCAGTATTATACATTTCACTAGTTTTTCCATCCTAAGATTCATGCCACATCCTAGGATCTAGCATACAACTAGTTTTCCAGCCCTAGGATTCATGCATCACCTAGGAGCTATCATTCCATACATTTCTCATTCCTAGGATTCATGCAATGTCCTAGATTCTAGTTATGGTTTCATACTTTAACAGATTTTATTAATAACTTAAGCCACTCTACTCAGCGTTTTGCTGACGTGTTACACTCGTTACCTTTTTCAGGACCAAGTGTTGAGCAGCCAGGGTCGGCGGCTGCAGAGGACGCTGGGCCGAGTAGGGTCCAGTAGAGTTACCACAGCCTTTTGTACCCCTTTTGTTTCTGTTCTAGTGAGTAGTTTTTGTTTCCGCTGTACCTTCTTTACCTGCTTATATGATAAATGTTGTTTTACTGTTGTGGTGGTACCTACTGTAGTAGTTTCTTTCCTTACTGCTGTACTTTCTTACTGTTAGTTATATTCATGCTGAATGTGGTTTATTTTACTGTCTTTTGGTTACTTCCTCGTTGGACGACTAGGTCTTGGGATTAGTCGAGTCGGTCCGGTTCTCGTGTCTCGTAGGGACTCGGGAACCGGGTCGTTACATACCATAAGGCCTTGCTTGTTATAGTTAGCTTAATTAGTCGAGAATGATCTACTAGATTTGGCTTTGGTCTGATTCTTGATGAACCTGGCTGGCCAAAACCAAATCTTGCACGAGAAACACCAAATTAGAATTTTAGCTTGTTGTCCACTCTCTAGTTTGAGAGGCTAAGTAACCTAAGCAGTCCAAACCTCACACACATTAGAATTGACTTTTAGGCATCTAAAACCATGAAAACACAGATATCATTGGGATAGGATTTATTTTCTTTTCACCCTAAAAATCTCCCAGAGGCAATTCTTGAAAGGATAAAGGATGAGCTACTCACCTAGAAAAATGAATTGGAGAATAAAAGAAAAAAATGAGAAGTTGGAAAATTTCAAGTAAATAAGCACCTCGTTACAAATGGATGACATTCCACCAAAGAAAAGCATCTCGCCACAAATGAATGCTACCCTTCCAATAAATGACACCTCGATACATATGTGTGTCATGTTCATTATATTTATATTCAAATTTTTAATTTGAATTTACAGAAAAATTTTGAAAAAATCTTGGTGTGGTGTCGTAAAACACCTTTACCACTTTCAAAAATTTGGCCAGACAATTTTATTAATATTTAAAATTCGTTTGCCGACTGTCCAGAGCCCTAAAAACTCCTAAATTCAAGGTGTAGCTAGGTTTTCAAGGCAGCTTTTCAAAGCCACCTTTCATTAGGCAAAATTTGTACCATTTGAATCTATAAAAACTAAATAGTAGACAAGGTCAGATCTGTTTAGAAGCTGATTTCACCTGGCTTTGGGAATTTATTATGACTACTATACAAAATCAATTGACCTAAAATTTATGAAATTGGAAAGCCACTGAAACTTGGTATCTGCAGTAATTTTCCAAAAAATTTTGGGCTTGTCTTCTTGTTGTGGATTTTTAATTCACTCATAAGGGTCTGTTTGGTCTGTTTGACCCTTAAGATCTTAAAAATCATATTAAATTTTTTGAAAGAGTATAAAATCCACAAAAAATACTCCTTGGAATCCTAATTGAAAGAGAAATCTGTATATCAAATTTCAAATCATTTTTATTCTGATTTAATTCTGTGGAGTCTTTTGAAGTCTAATTAGCGTTCGTTTGCTTTAACTTCATATAAGCATAAACCCTAGGTATCTAACATTAGGGTTTAAATTTTTTTTAGAGGCCCACATAAACTTGTCTGAACTTGTTTAAAATATCGCTTATGAGATTTGAAATCGTAAGTTTTCCTTTTAGTTTTCCAACTATCACCAATGCTTTTTGATTTTGCACCAGCAATATTCAACTATGCATAAGTGTCTTTTTGATACCGTGAGTTTATGTTCAGGTTACCTACCGCATATCTCCAATGATATTCTTCATTATACACTTGAATTTGGTTCCTTTGCACCTATTCACATTTTGAAATTTATCTTTGCACGTATGTTAACACATTTCACATACATCTATTAGTATATATTATGCAAACTTTTAGATACAAAACCCATTTATATACAAACTTTCATCCTCAAAGTGTTTTTTATCTGCAAAACTAATTTATATACATTATAGATAAATTCACATACATCAAAATCTTTCTTCTATATATATAGATTTTAATTTTCAAAATAGATCACTGTGAAAGTTCTTTTCTCATACCATCATTGAAATGTATAATACTCTAAACCTATGTACATTTTTTTCTAGAGCTTTTATTGGATCAAGCTCACGTAATACACGTCATTATCATCGTCCTTTCTTTTTTATCGATGCCTCCACTTGAGGAGTTTTTCTTTTATTGCATCAAACTAAAATACAAATCATTTAATATCATAGAAAGTTAGTATCCAGATTGTCCATTATTATTCCTTTATAGATCAACTTATCTTTTGTTATTTTCACTATAGTATGTATGACCCACATTGTGTAATAAACTGTTAGCTTAAATAAAGGACAAGTATTTTAAGTAGTCATTATTGTTAAAATCTCTAAATATTACTAGTTATATTACCAATGATTTCCAAAAACCACCGATGTATTTTCATACCACCATTGTTTACTAATTTTGCACCGATAATTTTTATGCTCTAATTTTTATTATGGAATGAGTCATTTTCCAGTCTGAATTTAGTTGGAGTCTTCAGCAACATAGAAATGAAGAAGGCAAAAGGAAGAGAAAGGTCGGAAAAAGAAATCATGCAAGCAATGGGACTCGCTCAACAAATTCGTACTCATTAAAATGCCAGCGTGGATGGTGACACCACAATTTCGGTGCGGGCATTACAAAACGCATGAGATTTTGAATTTCTGTGCAATTCTCCTATTCCAAAAGAATTGACCAACCCATTAAAAGAACCACAACCAACGAACTAAATGGGGGAATAACGAACCAGCCAAACAGCGCCTTAAAAGTGCGATTGATTCTGTCTCCATCGCAAGAGTTCATTTCCATCTCTTCCGTAGAAGTTCGTTCTTTTTAAGTCATTAGGAAAAAGAAAAGTGTTTCTTCCAAAATAAGTTTCCATCATCTCCATGAAGCCATTATTTACGTGTATGCTCCAACAAAACTATGGTAAAGTATCTTAGAACAACTGAAGGAACAGTGACAACCAGAGTTTGCAACAAATACAAAATATGAACAATGGCAGCAAGAGTTTGGAACAAATACACAATTATTCACGATGTAACAAATCTACTGGTCTCACGCCTTATTTACAGCCAAGAAATCATGTAACCAACTTCTGGCTATCATGAAAGAATCTTCTGCATCTTCATCTTCTTCTTGAGATTGTGGTTGGTGGGCAAATCCGTGACCCCTATCACGGTACAATACCAACTTCGAACCTTCGATATTTTTCTCCATTTCACGTTGGACGCTTACGGGGCAGAGTGGATCATTGTCCCCAGAAATGAACAAGATGGGTACCCTAATGCGAGAGGCCAGGGAAACATCCAAATCTGTTCCATAGAAGCATACACCAGTACCAAAGTGTTTCTTGTCATCCAAAGCCAAAGTCTGGAGCACATGGAACCCACCAAAACAAAAGCCAAGTAACCCGAGCTTCTTAGGCATCCCAGCTGCAACAAATTCCTCTATCATCCATTGGGTTGATGTAGCTATGTCTTTAGCAACCCTATCAGGAGGGTGACTGGCCATCCAGAGTTGAAACTCGGAATGGTCTTGATCTTTCTTCCATGGATTTCCCCGGAACAAGTCAGGGATCAGAACACTGGTCAAATTAGACAGAAAATCCAGAGTGACAACATATAACAGAAGGAAATGATCACCATCTTCTGACCAAGCATAAGAAGTAATTGCAGAGCAAAGAAATTATATCAGAGGAAATTAAATAAAAGAAGGTGAGTGTATTCTTTGAAAGTCATATACCGCACACTTTAGTATGTCTTTCTTCTTCTTTTTTTGTTTGTTTGTTTAGGGACAACTCCCTGAAGTTGGTAGTCATCCAACATGCATTATCATAATGAAGTTATATGCAAGGTCAGAAACAGGTTCCCACAACCTTATAAAGAACATTTGCACTCCCTAGTATATTTTCTAAGATAAGGCCCTGTGCTCAGAAGCGCAACACAATTCCCCTCCAAGTGAATAGCCCAAGGGATGCAATCGGTATAACACTGTCTGTTTTAGATCTAAGAAAGAGAGCATGCAGGTTGTTACCAGGAAGGAATGAATAGTCTTTCAAGACCAAAAGTACATAACCACATCCCTGTATATGTTACAAAAGTCAAATCCTAAGTTTTCTTAACACAAAGATTCCCCAAAAATCCAAACCTGATCATCCTGTCCCTCTTCAGCATCCAGCCAAAGCAAATAGTATTTCCTCTCTCCATGGTGACAGAGGAAACAGAAATGGAACCCAAGTTCCAGGCATGTAATCCCACCCAGTCCAACAACTTGGCAAGGAACCAAAGCTTCTTCATTTTCTGAAGAGCAACAAGTCTAGGGAATCTACCAGACATTAGCTCTAGAAACCAAAAGTCATCATTCTAAAATTTGAAGAAAAAAAAGCCCAGTCCCCCATTGATGTGTGATCATAAACTGATAATGCAGAGAAATTTGGCCGATGGAATCAGGAGCAAGCAAGAGGTGAATCATGGGGGAACATGAAGAAACCATCATGGCAATTGGAAGGAGAAGACAGTAGCATAATCAAAATGGAAATTTTCAGCCATGGAGAAAGGGACTTCATCTAGAGGAAGTTAGTGCTACCAGTGCAGCTTAGTGATTGCTTGGTGGGGCACTTTGTCATGGGTGCAGCTTCACAATAGGCTGTGGTGGCAATAATGCTCTGGGAGTTATCGAGGAGAGTTCTCTTCACGTTTCTTTGTTGGTGGAAAAGTTCCTTCTGCTTGGTTTTGTTGAAAGCAAACGTCAACACAGTTCTATTAAAAAACCCCTGTTGAGTACTCTTTATCATTGTAATGGTGTGTTTGCTATATTTATTTTTGAGTTGTTATGTAATTTTTTGCACCCACCTCTCTCTATATAGAGAGGTAGGGGTTTAGAATAAGACAAGTTGTTTCATTCTCTCAACTTGGTATCAAAGCACAGTCCTAGACCGGGGGCTGATACGCATATCTTAATTCTCATCTCTTTTTTTCTCTTTTCTTCCACACAAAAAAGAACCTAGAGGCTTACTTGGGCCTCTCCATGCCGTCACCAACCACCAGGCTGGTTGGTTGGCCTCTCCGATGCCGCTCCAGCGAGGTGCACTGCTGCCAGCAACCTCCATCTCACCCAACGCTACTGTTGGGACCCTAGGGAGGCTCCCCCATGCCACCCTTCCTCTGAATATCATCTCCAATGCGGTCGTCAGGGATCTCTCTCACCCAGGGCCGCTGCTGGGATCTCAGGGAAGGCCCCCAGTGCCACCTCCTCACCGGAGAAAGCCTCCAACACCATCGCAGGGGGTTCACTTGCCCTCTGTGCCGCCACCACCCACTGTAGAAGGTCTGTAGCACCACCAGCACAGACCTTTCTTCGTGGGTTTTGCCTCCCACAGTGCCACCAGACCTCTTGTGCATGCCTCTGAGGTTCTCGCTTTCGGTAGGGGCCTAGAGGATCCTCCTTTCTCCATCTTCGCCATTGACAGAGGCCTAGGAGAAAGAGGCTACCCTGTTTGGGACTCCATCTTGTCCCAGCAAGAGTAGCTACACCCAGAATGTTCTGAAAAAAATAAAAATTCAAGATCATGGTTTGCGCTTTCATGAGGAACACATGATCCGAAACATTTTTTTCAGATTTGATTTACACTTTTATGATCTGAATTTGCTGCCAAGATTGGTTTGTATGGGCTTGTGGTTGTGAGATGGCTTCCTCTAGTCAAATGGCCTCTTCTTCCTCGAGAACAACACTAGATACATTGATGGAGACAGGGGCCTATAAGAGCACATTTTTTGGTCCAATGGTCAAATTAGATGAGATCAACTATACACGATGGTCACAGACCTTTTTGAAGACAGTAAAAGACCACGGGAAGGAGTATATACTAGCTCAACCAGAGCCCACACCTAGGAAAGATGCCTGGAAAAAGGATAACGCAATTGTCATGGCTTAAATTATGAATTGCATTATACCTAGAATCAAGGATGAGATCATATACTATCCGACTGCGAAGGCATTGTCGGAGAATCTTCGCGAGACATACTCCAAGGGGAAGAATTCTGCTCTTGTTTTCTAGATCTATTGTAATTTGTTTCAGATGCGACAGAAAGGGAAGTCTCCTACTCAATATTATTCATCCATGAAGGGTCCTTTAGAAAAGCACAATGCCTGTCGTCCTGTCTATACCTATTCTTCGCAGAGAGATTACAGGAGAGAGTTGGAAGTATCTCTCTTTCTATCAAGGTTTGGTCCTGATTACAATGCTGCTTGTTCCCAGATTTCAACCATGTCTAAGCTTTCGTCCTTGGAAGAGACATATAGTCATCTAAGCTATATTGCAATATACTACTAGGCAAACCTCTGCCCTTACTGCTATTCCAGGTCGTGGTAGAGGTGCTCCCTTTACTCGTGGACAATGTCGTGGCTGTGGATCTGGTGGTTGCCCTCGTACTACCTGGGAAGCTGGGTCATTCTAAGGATAGATGTTAGACCAAGCATAGCAAACCTACTTTTGCCAACCAGGCGATGGATATTACAAATGCCCCTGATACTGTCTCCTGTGCTGAATTTAATGATCTGATGCAGAAGCTTTCACAACTATCGCAATCTCATGCTCCACCTACTTTAGAGACAAATGCTCTTATTTCTACCTCCTCAAGTACAGAGTTGGTCTACTCTCAGTTTCAGCAATGTGGTGAGTAGTTATTTGACTTTGGTGCATCACGACATTTGTGTGTTGATCAGAGATCATTTTCACATATCACCCGTATTCCTCTGGGCCATACAGTATAGGTTGCTGATGGGAGACATTCCCAAGTTGCTGGACATGGGGAGATACCATTATCATCTACTTCACAATTGTCTAATGTTCTCTTTGTGCCTGATTTTCCTATGAATTTACTCTCTACTAGTCGCATTTCAAAGGAAATGAATTTTAAGGTCATTTTTTTATGCAGTCTTGTGTCCGAACAAGCTCATAAGGAGGACGATTGGTAGAGGACGTGAAAAAGAGAGGGTATACCACCCAAGCCAAACTATTTTTACCGTTGCCATTGTTGGTCAAGGGGAGGTTGCTCTTGCCACTGGGTCTCCTTTCCAGTGGCACCTCCGTCTTAGCCATCTCTCGTTGGACAGACTCATGCGTGTCATGCTTGACATATACCCCACAACCGTCATTACTTGCAATGCTTGTCAACTTGGCAAGCATCACAGTGCCAATTTTCCTTCCTCGTATGGTACTAGGTTTACTTCGTCTTTTCAACTAGTCCATATAGGTATAGGGGCCCAGTCGGATTCCTGACCGACTAGGTCACCAATATTTTTTTGTTATTGTTGATGGTTATTCCAAAGTTTCTTGGGTATTTTTGTTGCAGAATAAATCTAATGTAGGAGTTGTTATTGAAAACTTTGTGAAAGAAATAAAAATCCAGTTTCCTATTGTTAAAATTGCTCAATTGGACAATGATATAGAGTTGCGTACTCAACGTTTACGCTCTTTGTATTCATCTTGTGGTATTGTTCATCAAACCACTTGTGCACACTCCTATCAACAGAATGGTGTTGTTAAGAGAAAGCACCACATTTACTTGATGTTACACGTACTTTATTGATACATCATTCAATTCCTTTCTTATATTGGGATGATACCATTTTGACTGCTTGTTTTCTAATTAATACTCTGCTATTCATGAGTAGATTTCGCGGCAACTATCATATCCTGACCGAGAGATGTTTCATGTCACTCCTCGAGTCTTTGGTTGTGAAGCTTTTGTCCATGACTTTAATCCAAGAACAAATAAACTAGCACCCAAGGCGGTGAAATGTATTTTCTTGGGTTTTTCAAGGACTCAGAACGTGTGGTCACTTTGTGTTTGCAAATGTCACTTTTCATAAGTCTATTGCTTATTTCTCCACTTTGGGACGTGATTTACCCATGGAAATGATGCATACTCCTATGCTTGTTCCCCCGATTACTATAGAGGAGCTTCCTACTACTACACCTCCTACCACCCCTACTTCGCCAAGGTTTACTGATCCTATTGTTATTTACAGGAAGCCGCATACTACACTGCACATACGCTCCCTTCACCGACACCTTCCCTACTTCAGGTGAGCTCTGAGGCTTTAGATACCGATAATATATTATCCAATGGTGATTGTACAAGACAGAGAGGGGAGCTTTCTTCTGTAGATGATACTTCGGTTGATATTACCACAGACTCGGACCTTCCGATTGCTATTCGGAAGGCTCCTCGAACTTATGCCTAATATGTTGCTAAAGGTCTTGTTACTAATGGCCTAGGAAACTCTTTTCGAAGTTTTTGTCGGGCACTTGATACTTCTGAGATACTTGCTACATATCAGTAGGCTATGCTCTATCCAAAATGGCATTAGGCCATAAAGGAGATGGATGCACCATGAGATAAAGGGACATGGGTGCTTATGTCCCTACGAGAAGGTGCTACTGTTGTAGGTTGTCATTGGTTGTTTGCACTCAAGTACAATTCAGATGGGTCAGTTGCAAGATCCAAGGCTCGCCTGGTATGTTGACTTCCTCATTGTTATTTATTTACTTCACGTTGTCTTTGCGGCTTTTTTGTTATTTTCATTTCTTAACTGGACATGTACTGTAATTTCTTCCTCACCCCTCCTCTATATAAAGAGGTACAGGGTTTATTGGAATCATAAGTTGGAGTATTATTTCCCACTTGGTATCAAAGCATGATCGTAGGCCAGGTTCTGTATCCCAGCAAAAAAACCTAGCCCCGAAACTTTCCACCCAAACCCTAGTTCTCTTCCCTCTGTCTTCACCGATGGCCTCCACTGCCATCGGTGGCTACAGCAGCAATCGATGACGCTTGCAACAGCCAACGACAGCAGGAGATCTAGTGGTAGGGAGCAGCGTCGCCCCCTCCTAGCCCTTAGCATCGCCGGCACTTAGTCTATAGCCATCGATGCAACCCCTACTGAGCGACGTTGGGGCTATAGGGCAGCGCCGACCCCCAAGTAGAGGGGAGAGGAAGACCCAATTGTTGAGAGATAAGGTGCGTTGTAGTGGTACGTTTACTACCACATGGTAGAATGAAGAAGTGTGATGTGTGTGGGAGCCCATAAATAGGCCATTGTATCTCCATTTGTTTCTTGAGAAGAATAGAATAATCTTGCCCTATCGGGGCCTTCTCCCATGGTTTTCTCCCCGCTCTTCATGAGTGGAGTTTCCATGTAAACCCAAGCATTTCTTATTGTTTATGTTTTGATATTATGTTATACTTGCACTTATTTACATTATTTAACATGGTGGTTTGCTTTTGGGTTTGTTCTTAAATTTTATCTTGCTATTGTTCTTGTTGAGTTATGTGTGTTCGGGCGCTTTTACTTCTTTTTGTAGTAAAGAAGTATTCTTGTAATTCCTCTCTGGAGCCTCTCTATATAATGGCTCAGGATCTCTCTGAAATAAACTAATTCATTTCGATCTTATCATAGTATCAGAGCAAGGTTCTGGTATCCCACCAAACCCTAGCCTCCAAACCCTAACACCACAACCCCTCTCTCCAACACCGCCGGCCACCAACAGGGCCAACAACGTCGATAAGGAGCAGTAGCACCACCCCTCACCAGCGTCGCCAACCACTACCAATGGCCAGTAGCATCGACGAAGCAATGCCGCCACCACACCAGCGTCGCCGACCTCTGCCAGAGGCCAGCAGCATCAACGAGACACCGCCGTAGGTCATGTGCTACCACCTAAGGCGTCACAGGGCCTCCCCCTTGCACCGCCCTCCCTGTTGTGGGTCTACACAGCCTCTAGGTCATCTTTTAGAAGCTGTGTTGGCCTGGATCAGGGACGCAAGGGCCTCCTGATCTCCTAATCTACTAGTTGGGCATGTAAGGACCTCTTGCTACTACTAGAACCGGAGTTACTGATTCACATCTAGCCTCACAATCCTTTCTAAAGGAGTTCTTGCACCGTAGAAGGCACCGCTAGGGCCTTTTATATGCCCTAGCATGTGCAGACAAGTTCTATTGAGGTACCAGCAGGGTACATGATCTGAAATTCGTCTTGGTGCGACTTGGATTCAGTGTTTGGAGATGTTCTTGGCCTTAAAACTCTGATTTCGGACCTTATGATTGGGTTTTCAGACCTATAAAGCAGTGATTTTCTATGGATCTAGACTCCAAACATGGGGGATCAGAAAGACTTTGTAAGCAACTTAGCAGGGAAGTCATCTACCCCAAGCGATCCCCCTCACATGCAGGGGACATCTATCAAGTTGGATGAGTCCAACTTTTTGCTCTGATCCACCTCCTACTAGTTTGTTGGCTCCCATAAGTACATCCTGACTGATGATGTACCTGCTATGAAGTGTGCAGATTGGCAGGCAGATAATGATTGGGTAGATACATGTCTTTTCAACAACGTGACTCAGACTATTGCTAAGTAGGTCATGGCTCATGCTTCAGCCAAGAAAATGTGAGAGATACTGCATGAGATACACTCCCACAGGAGTAATATCACCAAGCTATACAGAGTTGTGAAGGATATTCACAATCTTCGAAAGGGCATCATGGCCTTATCCGAATACTATGGCACCATGAAAAATCTTTAGGACAAACAAGATATGTATCAACCTATCTCTACAGATGCATCCGTGATAGCCAAGCAGAGATAAACTATTTGTTCTATTCAGCTGTTGTCTGGACTTGGACCCGAGTACAAGGCAGGTAAAGATCAGTTTATGACTATGGATGAGATTCCTACATCGGAACAGATCTATGCTCGTCTCTCTAGACTCGCCACATCGAATTCCATGCCTACTTCTGATGCCTCTGCCATGGCTACTGTTGAGCATGGTAGAGGAAATTCAGGTGGAAGAGGTGGTCGAGCTCATGGTGGTGGTGCAGGTGAATGTGGACATGGTTGTGGTCAGAACTCCTTCTGTAAGTACTATCACAAGAATGGAACACTATGGATCGATGCTGGGTCAAGCACGATTACCCACAGGGTATGGATCCACATGCCCATCAAGGGTCTATAGAGGATACTACCCAAGTACAAGAGGATGATAGTCAGATGACTATTTCTAAGGCTAACTACAAGTGTTTCATGACCTCTCAGACATCTACCACTGCTTCTGTTCAAAGATTTGCAGGTACTTAAACAATGGCGGTTAAATCCCAAGCAAGGTTCGAAATGCCGATTTCGACGCCGTGCCGATGAAATTGCAAGTGTGCATTTCGTGGGCATGCCGAGGGCATGCCGGAGAAATGCCCATTTTTCGATGGCAGATTTCGATGATTTCGATAGCTCGAAAAAATGCCATTTCGGAGGCACGCCGAGGGCATGCCGATGCATGCCGACAAAAATGGTATAAGTGGTCAAAATGATATCAGTTTCAAGAAAATCAAATGTTGATTATGTAACAATAAGAGTATTACATCATAATATTCATATACAACATGATCATACAATGTTAAAATTCAATAACGAGATGAAATATTCTTACCATGTTAAAAATACAGAAAATTTAATAATAGAAGAATACAAAGAATTTAAGAATCAAAGAATTTAAGAATGAAATAATCAAAGTGTATAGTTTCAAAGTAAAAGTTAAAACTGTAATGTCTTGATGTATGATGTATCGGAAGTCAGGACTTGGAACTTGAAAGACAGATTTCACCAAAACCAAGAGTGTCTTGCTGGATGCATATCTTTATCATGGGTACTATCACCACTTGATTGATACCATTGTTGACTATTGTGTCGATGAATACTTTGAATGTATTCACAGTAATCCTTCCAAGACATATATGAATACATTGTCTGGTAATCCATTATGTGCTGTCTGTATTCATGTTCATCCATACTAACAAAAATCCCAAGACGGGAAAATCTACTGTCTGTGTATAGTCTGTCACGCTGCCCACGTGCACGATTAGTTGCACGTGTTTGTGAGAATCCTGTTCTAGAATCATCTTGTGATGATTCTGATCTTGCCATTTGAGGGAGAGCTTGGGGTTAGAACTGCTGAGGAAAGTAATTTTGGATCATACCATACTCATATGGGTAAGAATATTCACTCCCAGTCCTAGTCCCAGAAGTGTCAACATTTTCAGACTCAGCGTATGAATATGATGGATAATTATATGAAGGTGGTGGTGCAAATGATTGCGGGTAAAATGGTTGAGCATATGAAGATCCCGTCTCACGTGTTGTGTCGTATGATCCCATGTCATATCCAGATCCAGGTGCTGAAGAACCAAAAAATTGATCACTAATGCTCATGGAACCAATTGAGGAGCTCAAATCCTCCATGTAGGCATCGTGACTTGGATATCCCTCGTAATCCATGGCTAGTGGACTTGGACTTGGAATATGTTCGCCATGGATATTGGTGTGTCGTTCGTCATATTCTGTAGCACCCTGAGTTTGCACTTGACCACCATGTCTCCCTCTGTCGGATGATCCTTCTGATCCAAATCCTTCTACCATTGCAAATGCATCTGCATTTGAGCCATCATCTGAGTCATCCTTTGAGGTTGAAGTAGACTGTGATAATTGTCGTTCTTCATCCTCTTCATCCAGTACTCTTATAGGAAATGTATGACGACAAGATCTGACCATATGTCCTTCAACATCAGCACCCATTTTCTTTAATAGCTCTGGATCTGGCCTTCCCCTAACATCCATCACAGGTTCTCCTCCAATATCATTTATCCAACTTTCTAGCACATTATCTCCAGTTCGGAAAATGTAGGCCAGATCAATTGGATCGGTTATTTCCTTGTTTTTAAAATCAAAGCCCTCCTGAATGTGCCTCATTCGTAACCTTGTGTTGTAGTGGATATACACAAGGTCATTAAGCTTGTCAATTCCAAGCTTGTTTCTTCTTTTGGAATGGATAAGGTTAAATGTACTCCAAATTCTTTCACACCCACCAGCAGATGATGTTTGTGATAACACTTTAACAGCCACCTACCGTAAATTTGGAACTTCCGTTGCATACAAATTCCACCATTTCGCTATAGGGAAACATATTCTAGTCAAAAATTGGATTTTATAGAGTAAATTATTATTAGTAAATATTAAAGGGATGTCAGTTATTACCAGGATGAGTGGCCTTAATAGCCTGCTGTGCCATATGACTCCCAAAAGATCCCATCCTTTCTCTAAATAATTTAATCTACAACATGTTGACATGAAGATGTCAAATATCTTATTTAAGCATCAAATTTCAAGTTAAATTTGCCTACCTCATTCATGCACGCTATTTGCTTAGCAATTGTACGACCTCCCGTTACCTTTGTCCCCTTTCCCCTTCCCTCCAAAAGAGTCATCATTGGAGGAAATCCTAAACGTGCGGCGACCACCCTCTATAGGGAGACGCTCCCCCACCTTCCCAGCAGGCAACTAGTCCACCACCAAGAAGGTGAGAAGTTCCATAAGTAACGATGCAGGCTACAGCCTGAAGCAGCGGCAGAGATGACAGTGACAGTGGCATTAGCGGAGCGGAAGAGATGGCAGTGGCAGTCTACAGCAAGCACACAGCATCGGCATCGGCATTTCTTAACAAGGTGGGCTGCATCGGCATCGGCACAAGCACACGCCCTTGGTGGGAGTCCCTATATGTTAAGCATCCTACGGCATCGGTAGTGCTTGCCGACCCTATGGATATCTGCACAAGCACACAGCATCTCTTAACAAGGTGGGGCCCCCACTACACCCAAATCAAATAGCCCTCCCGCCTCCCCGCCCTCCCTCCCGACCCTCTATGTCCACGGGGCCCACCAACCCTGCGGCTCCACCACCACCACCTTCCTCCCCATGTCCCCCTCCATCCCTCCTCCCTGCCCCACCTTCAGCTCTTCCTCTCCTCCTCCCCCAACCCCTTCTGCTCCTTCCACCTTCTCCTTCGCCCCAAACCCCCCGCCCTCGGCTGCGCCGAGCTCCACCTCGACCTCCCCCACCGCTGTCCCCTCTGCCCCCCCTCCTCCCCACCCCGCCTCTACTTCTGCCTCTCTTGCCCCCTCCATGCCCCCGACCACCTCTACCAGTCCCTCTCCTCCCCTCCCCACGCCCTTGCCCTCGACGTCCACCGCGTCGAGCTCTTCTGCTTCGCCTGCCGCGACCAGGTCACGACCCCGACTTCAACTCCGCCGTCCTCCTCGCCTCCCAATACCGGATCGCCTCCATCCCCCTTCCCCCCACACCCCCCAAAAGGAGGCGACTGGTCGAGTTCCGCCCCTAGACCCCCACCCCCAGGGAGCAGCACCTCCTCGACTGCTGCTCCAACCCACTGTGGTGCCTCGACACCACCGCCGCCGAGTCGGGCCGCGGGGTCCCGTGGGGCCTCCGGGGGCTCAACAACCTTGGCAACACCTACTTCATGAACTCCGTACTGCAGGCGCTGCTCCACACCCCACCCCTGAGGAACTACTTCCTCAGCGACCACCACAACCCCTACGTCTGCAGGCTGCAGCAAAGGAAGAAGGCGGGCGGCAAGGGCGACGACAGGAAGGTCGTGTGCCTCGTGTGCGATCTCGACGCGATCTACTCCGCGGTGTTCTCCAGTAGCCGCACGCCCTACATCCCTGCCAAGTTCCTATACAGGTGAGGGGGACGAGGGAGAGTGACCATTTTGCCGGCGGCGGCATGGCGGCATGCCGACCATACCGGTCGGCATGCCACCGAAACACCTGTTTTTCGACACTAAAATCATATCGGCATGGCTGTTCTTCAAAACTGGCCTTGCCGTCGGCATTTAAATCAATGACCCAAGCCCCTGCCTAGCTTGCAGATTTAGGTGCCTCCTCCCACATTACTAGTGACACTACCCTCTTTTCTTCTCTATGAGACCTTGCTACACCTTTTCAGGTTAAAGTAGCAGATAGGGGTTTATCACAAGTGACTGAACTTAGAAATATCTCTATTTCTAGCACTTTACCTCTCTCAAATGTTATGCATACCTCCAAATTTGCTTTGAACTTGATGTCTATCAGCCAGATTACAAAAGATTTGAGGTGTCAGGCTGTGTTTCATGACCAGCATTTCTTCTTGCAAGACCTCTAGACGATGAAGCAAATTGGTGGACTTGAGTAGAATGGCCTCTACTATCTTCATGTCCCTCCTTCCTCTTATGTTGATGCTGTGTATGCCACTTTTGCTCTCCAGTGGCACTTTCGTATGGGTCATCCTAGTTTGCGTGTTCTGTGTCATCAGTTTCCTGAGTTATCGTTTCCTAAAGATTTTAGGTGTGAAGCCTATCAGTTGGGCAAACATCATAGGTCTTCCTTTCCACCAAAGAATAAAAGAGTTGAGTCTGCTTTTGCATTAAGTCATGCTGACGTTTGGGACCCTTGTAGGGTCAAGAGTGTAGAGGATTTCAGTATTTTCTTGCACTAATGGATGATTATATCAAGATGTCCTAGGTTTTTATGTTGAAAGAAAAGTCCAAAGTCTTTGATATTGTTAAAAATTTTATTCTGGAAATAAAGACTCAATTTTCTACCGTTATTAAAGTTTTCCGAAGTGATAATGGCTTGGAGTTTGTAAATGCCAAGACTACTACTTTTTTCAAATCTTCTTGTATTGTTCACTAGACTACTTGTGTTCATACTTCCCAACAAAATGGGGTTGCTAAACATAAGCTTCAACATTTGCTTGATGTTACCCATTCTATTATGTTTCCAATGAATGTTCCTTCATATTTTTGGGCTGATGCAGTTCTTACTGCTACTTATCTGGTGAATCGTGTATGTTCATCTATTTTAGGGAGAAAGACTCCTCACTCTATGTTATTTCCTAGCAATGATATCTTTTTTGTTACTCCGGTTGTTTTTGGTTGTGTGTTTTGTTCATCTTCACCATGTTGATAACATTTTTCCTCAATCCATGAAATGCATCTAAGTTATCCTAGAACTCAAAAAGGGTATCGTTGCTAAGATCCTGTTACACGGAAATTTTATGCCTCTGCTAATGTTACTTTATTTGAAGAGATTCCGTGCTACCAGAAATAGGAAGAACAGTACATTACTCGGTCTATTAATGTTCCTCTTCCTGTTATGTCTGATCCACCACAGCCAAACGATCTACCTATTACTAGGGCCAATCACCTTAGTCCTAGTCGATACTCGTATCATCCAGAGGTTCCTATTACAGATACCTTTCCTAAGCACTTCCAACGTAGGACCCAGGAGGTTCCTCAGGTGGAAGAACCACTGTCTACTGTTTCTACTCAGTCCCCACCAGCTATTGAGGATTTATCTAAGAACCAGGTACTCACTACTACTGAGGATACGACTTTGGACCTTCCTATTACACAAAGTAAGGCTCCACAATCATGTCCTAAATATTTTATATCTCAGTTTATGTCACTTGACAGTTTATCTATAGTGGGACACCAGTTTTCTCTGGCCATTGACAATGTGCAAGTACCACGAGACCATCATGAGGCCTTCGGAGATCCATCTTGGACCTTGGCAATGGAGGAGATAGCAGCTTTACGGTCCCGTGGCATGTGGGATCTTGTTGATCTACCCCTAGGTGCTACTGTTGTAGGGTGTAGATGGGTGTTTACCCTCAAGTGTCGTCCAAATGGAACTATGGAACAATACAAGGCATGCTTGGTAGCCAAAGGCTACACTCAGATGTTTAGGGTCAACTATTTTGAGACATTCTCCCCGCTGACTCTTCTTAATTATGTTCAGATACTGCTTTCCCTTTTTGTAAATAAGCAGTGGGTTGTCCATCAACTAAATATCAAAAATGCATTTCTATATGACGATTTAGAGGAAGAAGTCTACATGGAGCAGCCACCAGGCTTTTCTACTCAGGGGGAGTGTCAAAAGGTGTGTAGACTAAAGAAAGTCATCTATGGACTGAAACAAAGTCCTAGAGCTTAGTTTGAGAGGTTCAGCAGGGTGGTTCAGAAATATAGCTTCACCAGATCTTCTATTGATCACTCTATTTTTACATCGCATGAGAAGACAGGTTCAGTCATACTTATTGTTTATGTAGATGACACTTCCTACTGGTAGTGACAGGCAAGGCACAGAGGAAACGAAGAAGCCGCTACAATCACAGTTTGTTACTAAGGATTTAAGCCCTATCAACTATTTCCTTGGTATTGAGGTGCAACACACTAGAGGACTTCTGCTATCCCAACGCAAGTATGTTCTTAACATGTTAAGAGACATAAGTATGCTGAGGTGCAAATCAGCATATGTGCCCATGGATATGTCCTTACCTATTGCAGATGATGACAACTCTCTACTGCAATATGTGACCAAATATTGTGTAGTGATGGGTAAGATATTATATGTGACTATTACACGTCTTGGCATTGCCTTTGCAGTTGGGAGATTGAGCCAGATCATGCAGTCACCAAGGGAGTCCATTGGGATGGTGTTTGCCAAATTCTCAAATACTTGAAAAGTGCACATGCGAAAGGACTTCTCTTTGAAAACAATGAACACTTGGATGTTTGTGGATATTATGATACAGACTATGCTGGTGCACATAAGAACCAGAGATCCACTATAGGATACTACACATTTATTGGGGGTAATTTGGTTACATGGAGGAGAAAGAAACAGGCAGTGGTCTCTAGATCTAGCACTGAGTCTTAACACAGGGCCATGTCTCAGACTACTTACGAATTACTCCAAGTCTGTTCCATTCTAGAAGACTTTGGAATAAAGGTATCCAGTCTTATTCCTATGCATTGTGACAACAAGGCTACCACCTTAATTGCAAACAAGCCTGTCTTCCATGAGAGAACCAAGTATATTGAAGTGGATCGCCACTTCATCAGAGAGGCCATGTCAACTAAGAAGATTTCTACACCCTACATATGTACTGAAGACCAACTGGCGGATATCTTCACTAAAGCACGTCCTAAGAAGCGACTACACTACATTTGTTCCAAGCTGAGCATGTTTGATGCTTATACTCTAGCTTGAGGGGGAGTGTTGAGTTAAGTGTGTTCGGGTGCTTTTACTTCTTTTTGTAGTGAAGAGGTATTCTTGTAAACCTCTCTCTGGAGCCTCTCTATATAAAAGCCCAAGGTCTCTCTGAAATAAGTAAATTCGTTTCGCTTTTATCAATTCTAAAGTTTTATCAAAAGTCTCATTTCTTCATCCAGAGGACACACGAGCAAGGAAGAGAAGCGACACTCGAGAAGTCGGGCAATGGTCGACAACGTGCCTGTCGAAGCATGTGTGATTCCTTATGAGCATGGTGGGGGTCAACAAGGCGCTAGAGGCATCTCCCTACCGCTAATGAGCACCTGGTCAAGTGCAAGGAGGTCTTGGATCGTAGTGCCCTCCGTAAGGAACTCCAACGTCGAGAGGATCTTAGGGTACAGTCAAAGGAAGGCAGGATAGAAAGGCGCCTAAGATGTGCAGAGGGAGCGTGACCACAAGAGGAGCACGTTGCACCTCCACGCATGGCAATTCTGTACTTAGTCGCGAACTCGTAACTAGACTTGTAGGGCAATCCCATGGTCGAGACAGCTCTCTCAACGGCGTTGACAATCACGATCGGGTGAGGTGATCTCTGGCAAGGATCTCGGCGAAGATCTCACAAGAATAGCTGGCCTCACACAAGTTGTGACGAAGAATCCGAAGAAGAGGTGCTCCCACTAACGTGGACATAGGAGCAGAAGAAATCAAATAAGGGGGATCTCCTGTCATGTTTTGTTTTTGGTAATATTTATATCCTTCACCTTGGGTTTCTATTATATCTTTATTTGATCCCTTCCTATCCCTCCTTTATAATATTAAGAAACCCAAAAAAAAAAAAGGAGTAACAAAAAAAAAAGGGAAGATGAAAGAAACTTAGAAACAAAAGAAGAAACGAGGAAAATATCAAAAACAATCAAAAAAAAATGTTGAAGAAAAGAAGGGAGAAGGTCTTTTCTACTTTATCTTTTCTTCTCTATGTTTATTTCTTCTTCCATACAAGTATGGAAGAAAGGGACGATGAGCTTATTTTTCCCACCAGCATTAGATCAATTGTTTACAACTCATCTCTGAACTCCTACCTACACTCATCTACAAGTGAAGGTGCAAAGAAGCTGGTAACACAAGGCCACCGTGACCCAGCAGCACCAGTTAAGGATGCAAAGAAGCCGACACAAGAGGCATGAAGAAGTTGTGACCAGCAACATGATTTTTATTTGTGTTATGTTTTTTGCTTTGTAGAGTGGGAATGTCTCCTATGCGAGCTAAGCATTCTATGCTCTACCTTAAGAGGGAGTGTTGAAAGATAGGGTATGTTGTACTAGTACATTTAATACCATAGTAGAATGAAGAAGTATGGTGTGTGTGGGAGCCTATAAATAAGCTATTGTACCCCGATTTGTTTCTTGAGAAGAATAGAATAATCTCGTCCTATCAAGGCCTTCTCCCGTGGTTTTCTCCATACTCTTCAAGAGTAAGGTTTTCACATAAACCCAAGCATTTCCCATCGTTTATGTTTTGATATCATATTACGCTTCCACTTATTTACATTATTTAACACCAATCGTCATCTACCTTAGGCTAATATTATCTTTCATATGTGAAGGATTCAAAAGTGTTTGAAATACTTGAGAGGATCTAGTGCCAATAGTCCACTAATCTTAAAGCTTCATTATTGGAGTGATAAAATCAATAATGATTTTAATGGTTTCCTACTTAAAGCATAAATAAATCATAATTTAAAGCGTTAAATTGCACTTGATTTGATAATTAATTACACATAATTTAATTAGATGGAAAATCTAAGTGTTGCATTGCAATTAATTTGAGTTTGAATATTAGATCCAAACGTCCCATGATTTGTTATGGACCAATCATGTAAAATTCAAGTAGAATTTGATCGCTATCATTGGATAGAGATCCAATGGATCCCATCAAATTAAGATTAGGATTTGGAATCCCTATAAATATCTCCCAGTGGGAAAACCTAATTCCAATCATTTAATCAATTGATGGCTTAATTTTCAAGCCACCAAAACAACCCTCGAGAGCCATGGTTGCCGCTAGGAGGAGTTCTTCCTTCATAAGCTAGACATCCAACAGCCCAATTAGGCGTGCAGTGCAGTAGTAGCCATGAAGGATCTCTACATCAAAGTGTAGCCCTTCACAAGCCGATCGACCAACAACTGTTGTTGGTCGTCGTGTCAATACTACACCGGGTTTTTGTGCTCCTTTTGAAGTTCTTGTTGCATGATCGAGGTTCTGAGGCAATGAGTGTGTGAATCTCGCCCGTGGTTGGATCTCCACGACACTAAGGGTCTCATCCACCCATCGAGGAGTTAGATTTTTTTTCCCAGGACTACTTTAATGAGGCACGACACGTAGGGTGCTGCACTACGCCATCCGCAAAAGTATAACGCTCTTACACTCGTGGGATTCTAGAACAGGAGGAAATTAGTTCCTCTCATGTGATTCTGGATTGTGTTTTCGTTTTCGTATTCTTGATCGAATTTATGGCACCAATTTGATCTCGATTTCAAAAAATTTTAAATGCATGTTTTTCATGCTTCCACAATACGGGACAACTATGGATTGTGCATCGGTGTTGTTCATGGATGCTAAAGCCTCATGGCCTAACGTTATTGTTGGATTTTGTATGCCTTGAGCGAGACATCTAAGTTATGTAATAAGATTATATTTGCATCTAAATAAAGAACTTGATTATTTTCTAGTAAATAATTTAGGTCCCTTAGTACTATTAGGGTTACATACTTAGCCATATCGAAAAATTCAATATATAGTGATTTCAAGATCTAAACAGTTTAGAGGATCCGATAGCACATCAAGAAACTATATGATTCGATCATATGTTTCCAGTCTGAGTTGGGATGGCAACCTTCTCTAGAGGTCATCACCTGGTTGATGTTCTTGAATTGAGATTTAAGGACCGTTATGCAAATCAGGTTAAGGAGTTAACCTGATGAAATAAGAGATAGCAAAAGCCCTTCTCCGATGCAGGAGTATCCTTAGACCTAAGATAGATGTCATTATTCACAAACACATACATTTGACAAACCAATAGTTGATGCACCCACCTTGGTGCTGATACTGGAAAGCTATTATGTGAGAAGCAACAAGAGATACATAATCTCTCAAAGAAATCACACAAATCTGTTACATAGTTGTATGTAACAGATTGAAGGTATGAGCTCACTCCACGTATATTGGGAATGACAATTCCACATGTAATCGTAAAGTCCTAATCAGACTCAAGGTAAGAAGAGAAGAAGATAGACCTTTGGGAAATGTTCTGATCTTCGTTCTCGTTTCAATGATACAAGTTATTAAGAATAATATTATCTAAGGATGAATGGTAGCAATCTAATGGAATTAGACCTTAGGATAATATTTTCCTCCAAATGTGAAAGATTCACAAGTAATCAGAATTCTTGAGAGGGCTAAGTGCTAAAATTCCACCTATCATATAGGTTCATTATTGAAGTGATGAAATCAATAATGATTTTGATGAGTTCCTAATTGAAGAATAAATTAATTGTAACTTAAAGAGTTAAATTACATTTGATTTGACAATTAATTGCACCTAATTTAATTACATACAAAATTCAAGTGTTGAATTGCAATTAATTTAAATTTGGATACTAGATGTAGACTTTCCATAATTTGTTATGGGTTAATCATGAAATTGTCAATTAGAACTTGATCCCATCCATAGAATGAAGATCCAATGAATCCGATCAATTTAGGTTTAGGTTAGGAATCCCTATAAATATCTTCCAAAAGAAGAAACCCTAATTTGGCATTCCATTCAATTAATTCTCTTAAATGAGAATTCCACTAAATCCACCCAACAGGAGCTGCCAAGAGGCACCGCCCCCTCTACATCTTCAATAGTCGGCTGACCAATATTTGTATTGGTCGATGCCTTCTATAATGGTTGGTCGACTAGTTAGCGAACCAGCCGACCGACTACAAAGGGGTAGAACCTACAACCCTTCCTCACACACCTCCTTCACCCTCTTTAATAGTTGATCGATTGGCTTCTCTCTAAGCCGATCGAGTACTACAGGTTCAGCAGCTGCTAGTCCTTTTGAAGTTCTTACGATCTGATTTAGATTTTGAGGTGTCGCTTCGAAGTCGTGAAGGAGTTCATGGTCACACATGGAATTCATCCTCCATAACACGAGGGTCCCATCCACCCATCGAGAATGAGCGATTAATAGAGTTCTTCCGGGACTTATTTAAGGAGGCACATCATAAGGTGTTGCACCATGTCGCCTCGCAAAGGTATAATCCCTCAACTCGTAGGATCCTGGAATGGAAGGAAACTAGTTCCTGCCATGTGGTTTCGGTAATAGATGTTTTTCATTTTTGTTTACTTAATCGTTTCACAGCATCCTTTCGATCTTGTGTTTAAAAGTTTTAAAAACACTTGTTTCCATGTTTTCACGCTTCTGCAATGCCACAAGATCAATATAATCTATCCCTTCAGTGGTATCAAAGCATATGTCAATCCGAGTGTTGCGAACAATCTAGAATTTTAGGGTATTCAATCACACCCTGACTTATATGCTGTAAATGGCCAACCAGCTTCACGACCAGTCTACCAGCTATAACATAGTCAGACATCTGATTATAGAATCAGACATCCAGCTACCTAGTGTCGTACACCTGACATTGGATGTCAGGCTATGGGCGAATTATTAAGAAGCAAGTCAATGGGTTGGTGAACCTGTCGATCGGCACTACAATAGTTGGTCGACCAATTGCAAAATTAAACGACCAACTACATAGGAATTTATTCTTGATAAGCAGCAACATGTGACGCTATAGTCGATCAACCAACCAAGAAAATAAGTTGATTGGTTACAAGTAACCATCAACTAGTTCGTTGGCCGAACAATCGACTACTATGGGATTGGATCCTGAGTTCCACCTGTTATAGCCGATCAACGGCTAGTCGAATGGGTCATGCAATGAAATTGCTTCTTGGTGCGATTTGACCCTAAATCAAATTGGATTCGATGCGACCTTTTGAGAAAAACCTATAATTGTTACGGAACTTTCTTTCCCAGAACTGGTTACAATAGAAGTGCCCTCTGATGACCAATCGGATGATACTCTTGATTTGCTGATGCTTTGAGAAAGGGGACTAGGACATGTACCTTACACCCTATCTCTAAGCAAGTGTCACTGGCTCATCTGTCTCCAGAATACCAGAATTTTATCTCAGCATTATCCAATACAACGGTTCTTGCTACCCATCAGTTGGCACTTGAAGATCTAAAGTGGCGGAAGGTCGTGGAGGATGAGATGTCAATGCTACAATCCCAAGGGACATGGAGTTTGATTCACCCATCATTTGATGCTACCATTGTAAGGTTCAAGTGAGTCTTCACTGTCAAATATCTGCCAGATGGATTTACGGACTACTACAAGACCAGATTGGTAGGAAAGGGGTACACAGACTTATGGGATTAACTATTTTGATATCTTTTCTCACCAATGGCAAGATTGCCAATGGCTCGTACCCTAATTTCTATGGTTGTACACCTTCAATGGCCACTACATCAATTAGATGTTAAAAATGCTTCTCTATGGCAACCTATAAAAACAAGTTTATATGCAACAACTTCTTGGATTTGAGTTACCAGGGGAGTGTACTAAGGTCTACAGGTCACACAAGGCCATCTATGGTCTTAAATGAATCACACGTGTATGATTTCAGAAATTGTCTCAGGTGCTTGAGCAACTTAGGTTCCTAAGTTCTACTGCAAATCATTCTTTATTTGTAAGGAAAGTGGTGAAGGGTTGTGTGGTGATGTTGGTGTATGTTGATGACATCATCTTGACAAGGGATGAGATGACTGGCATAGACAATACCAAGAAATTTCTAAGGAAACATTTTGTTACTAAGGACGTAAGACTACTCAGATATTTTCTTGCCATTGAAGTAGCTCGTTGTAAGAAAGGGGTTGTATTTTCTCAGAGGAAATATTTACTTGATGTCCTCCAAGAGACAAGCATGCTAAGTGCTAAACCAGCTTCCGTTCCCATGGATCCAAATGTACACCTATATAAAGATGACTCAACTTTGATGCACACAAGACAATTCAAAGCTCTTATGGGAACGTTGTATGTCACAGTTACACGGCTTGACATTGCCCTTGCTGTCAGCAGGTGAATCAGTTCATGGATAAACTATGGAAAATTCATTGGGAGGTAGCAATCATGATCTTGAGATATCTAACGTCTACACCAAGGAAAAGACTTTCCTTTGCTTAAAGTGATTTGCCGAGGTTGATGTAATGCAAATTATGCTGGATGCCCAAAAGATAGAAATTTCCCTACTAGCTTCTGCACATTTGCGGGAGGAAACCTAGTTACGTGGCAGAGTAAGAAGCAAACTGTTGTGGCCAAGTCAAGTACAAAATCAAAATACTGAGCCATGACACAAGCCACAGCTGAACTTATGTAGGTTCGATCAGTACTTACAGATCTTCAGGTCCCTATAGCTGAGCTTATGGAGATGAGATGCGACAATACTACAGCTTCTTTCATTGCCAACAATATTGTCGTCCATAAGCAAACTAAACATATAGAGGTGGACTACCATTATACTCAGGATATGATCCAAAAGGGGCATGTTCGTACTATGCATGTGACTTCTGCAGATCAGGCAGCTGCCAACAGATATGTTTATGCAGGCACCCCGTTGTTCTACATTCGACAAATGTTTTCCAAGTTAAGCATAATTAGCATTAATACGCCAACTTAAGGGAGAGTGTTGAGAATTCTGTTTCTTTTATATTTCTTATTTTTTCTCTTGCTACCATATAGTAGAGGGACCTGTGTGTTATTTCTCGCTTGGCCTTAATCTCTATAAATAGAGGGACTGGGGTTTTGTGGTTAAGTAACAAATATGTTTCTCTTAACAATTACTGTTTGGTCGTGGTAGATGCACCCTTATTGTTGGAACAGATTTGTGATCTAGGTTAGCTTGGAATTTTCGACTTGACCCTCAGGGGCAGGTCACTACAAATTGATTGCATGGATCGTATGATTTCCTCATGCTCCAAAGAAATAAAACCTAAAACCTAATTCCGTAAAAGGGGACATTAGGTTTATCGCTCACCAAGAAAGCACTATTCTTAGATATTTTACAATTGAAAGGGGATTGCTCCAACAATGTAAGTAAATAGAGTGATGCCTTAAATACCAAAATGTAGAATACATCGTCAAACCAACAACATTTCTACCACCACTATTGGTCACACAAATAAACACATAGCAAAGAGAAGATTCAACAAAGTTTAACCTATGAATGCCCTCAAAAGAACCACAATCTGCTTAGCATATGTTTAACATCTAACCTAGCATTAACCACAAGTTTTATACAACCTAAACTATGTATAACTTACAATAAGAACAATTAAGACCTGAGTATTAATTAAAAAGGAAGAATTATGATAATCAATGAGGCAATACATCAAACACCCTACTTGCAAACATGAAAATACAAACAATTTATCCATTAAGTGTAAATCAGATTGCCCATCACATATGTAACTGCATATATACAATCATAACAAGAAATTCACCATCTAGAGCAAAAGTCAGGACCACCCACTACATGGGCCCTTTTATGCCTATGCTCCACTACAAAGGCCTATATACCTTGCACACCTATAAATATTTCCATTAAACATATGAACTCCAAATCAAAACATAATGGTCTCCTAGAAGGAAAGAGACTTGTCAGTGCTGGCGAGAAACTCAAGAAAGGTGTGCCTATCACTCAAAGCTTGGCACGATCAACGGTAAAGATGATGCACCTACACAAGTTGCATGTTGTACAGGTTTGTATGGGATCTCCACACTCAGCAATCTAGTGCTAGAAGCATCCAATATTTGGAGTTAGAATTTGTTGTGGTGGCAATAGTTGATTCCAGAATGGTGACAGAGAAAATGCTGTTGGATGGGGCGAGGAAGGTGCTTGCCATGCGTGAAGTCATGGGATAAGGCACAATTAGAAGGGAGGGCAAAGGATGTGAAAGGGGAGAGGAAGCAGAGGAGGCATGAGATGTAGGGATTGTCAACAAGTTTGTTAGGAATAACTATCTGAGCCATAACCCCAATCAAGGGAGGCTCGTCTATATTTATAGGCAAAGAACGTATTACAAAATTACAGATATACCCTGAAGAAAGCAAACAACTTACATGAGAAGACATATATTACAATACCCCCCTTCAAGTTAAGGCATTGGAAGAAGGTTTAACTTGGCTCTAGCAGCTTGGAAAGGCCTCCATGACACTTTGGTTAGTAAATCAACCAGCTGGTCTTTTGTAGAAACATGCTTGACAGTAAGATCCTTGTGAGCAACTTTATCTCGAACAAAGCGAAAGTCAATTTCTATGTGCTTGGTACTGGCATGAAACATCGGATTAATGGTCATGTAAGTTGCACCCAAATTGTCACACCATAGAATATGTGTGTGTGGCAGGTAAACATTAAGTTCATGGAAGAGGGACTGCAACCAAGTTGCTTTAGAGGTGGCATTAGCAAGTGCCCGATATTCTGCTTCGGTGCTTGAGCGAGCAACAGTGGACTACTTTTTCCTTGACCATGTAATAAGATTTGGGCCAAGAAAAATCATGTAGCCTGCCTTTGATCTCCGGTCATCTAGGCAATTTGCCCAATCAGCATCAAAGAAGATGTGTAGCTGAATATTAGTGAAGGAGCATAATAGAGAACAAGATTAATGGACCCCTTTAGATAGCACAGAATCCGCTTTGCCGCCTCAAAATGTTTCACAGTTGGTCATGCAAAAAATTACGAGATCTTACTCACTGAGAAGGCAATGT
Source organism: Thalassia testudinum (assembly GCA_037157565.1). Classification (NCBI taxonomy): domain Eukaryota; kingdom Viridiplantae; phylum Streptophyta; class Magnoliopsida; order Alismatales; family Hydrocharitaceae; genus Thalassia; species Thalassia testudinum. The sequence continues at coordinate 130,525,222 of JAZHRO010000014.1, read as the reverse complement.
TCGGTACTGATATAGTGTTAGATCATTAAATGCGTTGCTGTCATCCTTGGATAATACATCCATGGCAAGGGGAGTTTTGACTGGTTTGGCACTGTCAAGCTTGTATTTGACCAATAGGTTGGTGCTGTACTGCTGTTGGGACAAGAATGATCCACCATTGTGAAATTTTAATTGAACACCAAGAAAATAAGACAGCCTTCCCAAGTCTCTAACAGGAAATTCTGTAGAGCTTTGACAATAGCAGCAAGTGGTTGTTGTTGGGAGCTTATTACTAAAATATCATCCACATAAACAAGAATGTACACAAGGATAGTGGATGTTTGATATAGGAACAGGGAGGAATCCATTTTGGATCCTTTAAAACCTTGCTCCAACAAAATGTACTGAGCCTATGGTACCAAGCTCTTGGCACCTGTTTTAAACCATGAAGGGATTTTTGTAATTGACACACATAATCAGGGTAGTCCGGATGAACAAACCCCTAAGGTTGATGCATAAGACTTCCTCATTGAGATTTCCATGAAGGAATGCATTCTGAACATCAAGCTGCTTCATAAACCATCCTTTAGAAACAGCAAGAGCAAGTAACAGACACAATGTAGTTGTTTTGACAAGTGGGCTAAAGGTGTCAAAATAATCAGCACGATGAAAACCTTTGACTACTAATCGTGCTTTAGAACGCTCAATTGAACCATCTTACTTTCGTTTAATTCAATAGACCCACTTATTACCAAGAACGTTCGTCGATTATTGTCTAGGAACCAATTTCCATGTGTTATTCTTTAGCAAAGCATCAACCTCTTCGGCCATGGCAGTCCTCCAAACTGAATGTTTGGATGCTTCAGAATAACTTGTGGGTTCTATTTCTATTGCTTGAGATAAAAGCTCTCGAGAAATAGGATAAAGAGTGCTTACATGGGCCTTCTTTTTAATAATGCCATGCATACTCCTTGTTGTCATTGAATGAGTGCATGTAGGAGGGCCTGTTGGAGGTCCTACAGAAGTTATAGAGGCTGGAGAAGCTGCCACTGAAGGCAGGTTTTCTCGAGAAGGTGCTGCTGCTGCAGAAGTTGTAGGAGAGGGCACAACCGATGTAGACTGCTGCTGCTGCTAATAGTTGGCATGTGAAGGAGCTACTGACGTAGTTTGTTGACCAGTATCAGACTGTGTAGAGATTGGTGGAAAGAATACAATGTTGGTGGAATAGACAGAGTGACTGATTGGGGAGAGCTTGACTTGTTTGTGTTAGAGGAAGTATTCATTCTTGAAAAGGAAATACGCATTCATCAAACAAGGCATGACGAGCAACCATGAATTTGTTTGTTAATGGATTGAAGCACCGATATGCTTTATGGAGAGAACTACAGCCCAAGAAAATATGTTTGGCAGACCGTGACTCAAGTTTATTTTTGGTACACGGGCTCAGGAATGGATAACAAAGACATCCAAAAACTCTTATGAATGAATAATCAAGGGGAACAGCATGTAATAAGGCATATGGAGAGCTGCCACTAGTAACCGCTGATGCTAGATAATTAATTAGTTGTGCAGGCATATGAAATGCTAAAGGCCAGAAGTGAAGAGGAGCACTCGCATGATAAAGCAGGGCACGAACCATCTCCATAAGGTGCCTATTTTTACGGTCCGCACACCCATTTTGTTCTGCAGTATACGGAGGAGATACTCTATGAAGAATACCATTAGTCTTAAGCCAAGTAGACAGTGGTTGATATTTCCCTCCCCAATCTGAACGTACAGCTTTGACACCACTATTGAACTGTGTTTTAACATATCTGAAAAACCCCAGAAATAGACGGAAGACATCCGGCTTTTGGGCCATAGGATAAATCCACAAATATTTTGTATAGTCATCAATAATGGTGAGAATATATAGCGAACCATCAAAACCCAATATAGCAGCAGTCCAAACATCTGTGAAAACTATGTCAAATGGTTTATTAGAAACAAAACCTGTGACAGGCAGGTGTAGGCAATGAAACTTTCCTTGCATACATGTCTCACAAAGTCTTTTATTGAAATCATCAACAATTTTGTAACCACAATTATGCAAACCAGTCTTCTCAGTTGGAATGGCAGCATTCCCAAGATGCCTATGCCACAATATCAAGGACTGCTTGGAAGAATGCTCAACAAAATGAACCTCTGGATGGCTTGACTTATTAGTAGGGAGAAGCACCTGATAAAGTCCATCATTGATCTTGCCATGGAAAAGAGGAAGATGGGATGTCTTGTCCTTCACAATATAGGAGTTGGCATTGAACTCAACAAAGCACAAATTTTCTTTAGCAAACTTCTGGATGAAGAGTAAGTTCTTACAAACTTTTGGAACGCAAAATACTTGACTCATTAAAAATTTTCTATCATTCAAGGTTAAGGACTTCATACCAGTGTGAGTTATAGGTTCACGTTCCCAATTGCCAAAACAGACTTCATCTTGACCAGAATATTCGGAAGCAAGATCAACATTGGCCAATGAGCTCGTGACATGATAAAAAGCCCTGGAATCAGTATACCAAGGCTGAAATGATTGTACAAACTCCGCATACTGAGCTTGGGGAGGAAGAGAATGGTTGTAGCTTTGATAGCAAGTGAGAGTGGAGTGATTAAGGCGTCCACAAATTTGACACTGCACTCCTGCAACACAGAGAGGGTGAAATCCAATAGATCTATCACACATATTAGATGACAAATTATTAGTATGCCACCCTCGCCCATTGGAACGACCTCCACAATAATTTCCTCTAAAACAACCTCCACGTCCACCATTTGGAAAATTTTGCTGAATAGAGGCTTGATTTATAGAAATGTCAGTAGGATGTTGATTTCTTTGTAATCTCTGTTCATGGGATAAAGAAGCTCTACGGCCTCTTCATATGAAACAGAACCAGCATGGTTAACTAATGTAGCTACAACAGGATCATATTCTATTCCCAAACCATTCAAAATTGCTAAAAGAAGATCATGAGGCTCAAGAACTTTCCCTGCAGCAGCCAAATTTACTGACATAGCACGAGCTTTGTTGACAAAGTATGCTATAGTCATATCTCCCTTCTTCAACAACGTTAACTCAGATTTATATTGAAACATTCTTGCCTTAGTTTGTGTCGCCAAATAATTCTCAAGAAAGAGCCACACCGCTCTAGCATATGTCAGATCTGATCTAAGAGAAAGCCTTTTCTGAAATTGAAGAAATCAACCAACTCAAGATGAGTTGGTCTTTCCTATGCCACAGTGTATTCCTCATTCAAAACTTCAGCATCAGTGGACAAATCTTGAACAAAACGTGGAGGCATCGTTACAAAACCATCAACAAAACCATGTAAACCGTAGGCAGTTAGGAGAGGAGTAAACTGAGCACGCCACAACACATAGTTGTGTGATTTCAACTTGTGTGGTATATTGTGTTGTATATGCACTGGAATAGCAAACAACAAAGATGAAATCTGACCAAAACCTCTCAACAAAAGGAAATCTGACATATCTTCAGCCATAGGGTAAAGAACAACAGAAAACCGAAGAACCATCGCAGGTGTGTACTCCACAGAAAACCGAAGTAGCAATCGGTCAGGCAGAAAAACCGAGAGAAGGAACGAATGCACCTTAGCAAAGAAAGACCACAGCAATCAAGAGCTCAGACCGCAGCAGACTCGATCAGACCTCTCGCTGCATCAGAGAGATCAGATCAATGAAGGAGAACTCGAATCTGTCATAGAAGAAACACAACCTGGCACAAAGCTCCGACGATCTGGATTAGCTGCACCAAGATCTACCGGAGAAGAGCTGTAATCAGCAGGAGCGAAGAACCAGAGAGAGAGTGAGCAATCAAGAGAATTGCTCGAAATCTCCTACCCGGTCTTTTGATACCATGTTAACAAGTTTGTTAGGAATAACTGTCTGAGCCAATCCCCAATCAGGGGAGGCTCGTCTATATTTATAGGCGAAGAACATATTACAAAATTACAGATATAGCCTGAAGTAAACAATTTACATGAGAAGACATATTACAACAGGGATGAGGTGGAGGATTTGAGGAATAGGTGGAGTCATAGGGTAAAATAAAGACTTAAGAGGGTCGGAGGGTCTTGGTGTAGGCAACAACAGTCAAAATAGAATGTGTGATGGGAAGGAAGGGGTAAAGGATGAGCAAGGAGGATGATATTGCAACTGGGTTGCGGAGCTTTAGGAATAAGGAAGGCGATGACAGAATTTAAGGACAAATTATGGGGTTTGGAATTTTAGGGCCCTTGGATTCTGGTTTTACATGGTCGAGGTAGGTCAAGCTATGGATTACGTCCAAGTCTACTCAGACGAAGCAATATGCCATTTTCCTTAACCCAGGCTTACAACAATGGTGGGCCAGTCAAGCAAAAGCATGGCCTGGTTGCTAGGCTTGTAGGTCATGAGGGAAGAAAGGCTTTCCAATTTCCACATCAAAAATTCTATCAAAAAAATTCTACATCAAAAAAGGATGTTCATCGGTAGAAGTGCATGTCACAAACCGAAAGGAACTTAGAGACACTGAACGATAAGTTAATTTCCAGAGGACGAAGCTAACACCGAAGCTTGTTACAACTCATGCTGGAGCATAGATGTCAATCATGCTCAGCTTGTTACAATAGATATCAAAAGCAGAATGGGCCAAGGGCTTAGTGAAATAACTGCTATCTAATCTTCTTAAGCAATTGGAGATGTATAGATGACCCCACACTGAATGAGATCCCAAGTGTAGTGGCAATCAACTTCGACATATTTTGTGCACTCATGGAATATCAGGTTGTTAGCAATGTATGTAGTAGCTCAATTGTCACATCGCATCTCCATTGGCATCTCTAACTGAACATGTAAATCATGCAACACTAATTTCATCCAAACCTTCTCAACAACTATCTGAGTCATGGCACGATACTCTAACTCAGCACTAGATCTAGACACGGCCCCCTGCTTTTTGTTCCTCCATGTAACTAGGTTTCCAGCAACATACATGCAAAAACCAATGGTGGATTTCCTATCTGTCAAGTTACCTACATAGTCTACATCTAAATATCCAACCACTATCATGGATGTCCTCTAGAGAAAAGTATGCCACGGCCAGGTGCATTTTTTAGGTACCTAAGCACCTGCATCACTACATCCCAATGCTACTGAGTAGGTCTATCCATCAACTAGCTCAACTTTCCTATGACAAGGGAAATATCTAATCTAGTGATGGTGAGGTAGAGTAGCTTTCCCACAAGCTACCTGTAGGATATATTGTCCACTATCGCTGACTCTGTATCATACAGATGCCCTTTAGGATCCATAGGAATATTGGCAAGCTTAGCATCCAACATCCCAATCTCCTGAAGGACGTCAAGGGCATACGTGTGCTGAGAAAAAACAATCCTATCCCTACTTCTTGCCATCTTAATACCTAAACAATATCGTAACTGGCCCAAATCTTTCATCACAAACTTATCCTCCAAGTTCTTCACCTCAATTATCCCAGTCTCATCATCACCTGTGATAATGAGATCATCAACATAGACCAAGAACACAACTCCTCTGGCGCTCTTCCAAACAACCAAGCTATGATCAACAGAGAATCTCTAGAGACCTATCACATGTACCACCTCAGACAACTTCTGGAACCATGCATGGGGACTTTGCTTGAGGCCATAGATGGCCTTCCTCAACCAACATACACACTCCCCCTAAGTCTCAAAACCTAGGAGCTGCTATATGTAAACCTCCTCCTGAAAATCATCATACAGAAAAGTATTTTTCACATCAAGTTAGAAGCAAGGGTAATCAAAGTGGGTAGCAACAAAGATCAGGATGCGAACTAGTGGTAGCCGTGCCGTAGGAGAGAATGTATCAAGAATTCTACCCCATATGTTTGGGTAAACCCCTTCGTTACCAAGTGAGCCTAATGCCTTGAAATGTATACATCTATATTGTACTTCAAGGCAGAGACCTAGTGGTAACCAACTAAACAAGCACCCGATGGCAAAGTAGTAAGTTCCCACGTCCTCGTGGAGCAAAGAGCAACCATTTCATCCTTTATGGCTTCTCACCATTTTGAATCAAGCATAGCTTGTTGGTACATAGAGGGAAACGTTGAGGCAGACAAAGTAGAGGTGACAAGCGCAAAAGACCTCCCCAGGTTGTCACTAGGAACAGCACCAACGACTTGGTAATGGGCACAAGAGCATGGAGCCTTCCGAATAACAATCAGAAGATCCACATCATCATCCTCTAAAGGAGTGGAAGCAACACGCTCCTCAGTGGAAGTGGCACCAGTAGAACCTATAGGGACATCACTAGAAAGAGTAGCATTAGTGCCATCAACACGTACCTGATCCGAGGATGATGGTGGCAGGGAGGAAGGGTGAGTGTGTTGCCTGTAGGTAACTAGTAATATGTAAACTAGCGGAGGCTCATGATATCCTTGTCACTATCAAAACTGTTCTCAACAAGAGTAGGACTAACAGGTATTTGCTCAAATGGAATAGGAGATATAGGCATGGGTGCAGGCTCATCTCCAAGAGTCAACCGATGCCCGGTAGCAAAGAAAGGACAACCTCATAAAAAGTGACATCTGCACTGACATAGTGTCTCCTACTCAATGGATCATAACTCCTGTATCCTTTTTTAGTACTAATGTAACCCAAAAAGACACTTTATGACCCTTAATCCTAACTTATCCCGTCCTGGTCCAAGCACACGTACAAAAGCCACACAACCAAATATCTGCAGAGGTACAAGAAACAACTCCCTCTCAGGATGAAGAACCTACCATGGTATCTGTTCATCAATAGCTGAATTGGGCATCCGGTTAATCAAATAACACGCTATCAATACTGCATCACCCCAATATAATGATGGGGCATTATGATGAATCAGCAATGTCCTAGCAACATCCAAAATGTAACGATGCTTCTTCTCTACAATCCCATTTTGTTGTGACGTATGGACGCAGATCTGATGCACAATCCCATGGGATTGATAAAACAAATTCAACCTATTAGTACAAAACTCAAGGGCATTTTCAGATAACACAATCTTAATCATCTTAGAATACTAGGTCTTTATTTGCATAACAAAATCCTCAATAATACCACCAACATCATACTTATTCTTAAGCAAAAATAACCATGATAACCTAGAGAAATCATCTACAATGACCAAATAGAAGCGATGACCCAATCTATCAGGGGTTCGACTCGGACCCTACACATCCATATGCAATAAATCAAAACAAACTACAGAACTAAAACTAGAATTGGCAGGATAAGGCAAGCGATGATGCTTCCCAAGCTGGCTTGCATCGTAGAGTAACTTGGTGGATGGAGAGATACATGGTATAATACATCTAAAAGCCTGTCCATTGCAGGGTAGCCAAGTCGTCAATGCCACTATAGAGCTATACCAGCACTAAAGGCCACCGCCTCCTGACATGAAGCAGCAAATGGCATCTGGACTAGGCAATACAGACCCCCCTCCTCATGCCTACCACCAATCGTCCTCCTGGTGAGCTTGTCCTGAAATGTGCATCCAACATCATCAAAAATGGCACGACAATTCAAATCCTTAGTAACTCTACCAACAGATGAAACTGATAGGGAAGTTAAGAACAAAGAGAACATCTGGTAGTCTCAAACTGGGGGTGACCACCACCTCCCCTTTACTATCAATCCTGGAATGTCGACAATCTATAACCTGCATAGTCCTACCAGGGGTGACAAACTAAATTCTCTGGAAGTAGGAAGAGTCACCACTCAAGTGTCTTGACGCATGAGTCAACCAACCATGTGCCATCACTAGACCTGTGCTACAAACTCAAGGTAAGATCTATACCTGAGGAAGATGCAAGGGCAGCACTCCGGGCTCCTGAGTAAGTTGTGCAAAGCGTTGAACAATGGCATCATACTCCACACATGTGACCATATTTGACTGCACCTCAGAAGTAGTAGCCTGATTGGCCACAAGAGGTCGGCCATGCTTGGCATAGCAGGTAGCCTCCACGTGACCAACCTTGCCACAGAAAATGCAAGTGGTTCGAGGTCAACCTGTCTGTCCCCTACCACGCCCTCTACCACGTGTAGAGGGTGCAACACATCCACCACGTCCACCAATAGCAGCAAGTGTGGTAGTCTATCTAGTCACATCAACAGGTATCCTGATAACAATCCTACTCAACTTGCTATAAGTCTCCTCTAGAGAGGGAAGCTAAGACAATGCCAGAATCTGTGAACGAGCACCTTCATACTTAGGACTAAGACCATCAAGGAACTACAGAATAGCATACTCTTTACAATACTCCCTTCGAGTAGAGCAAGTACAGACAAGCCTATAAGCATTATACTTCTTAAGAAGACCCTTCAGAGAAGTATAGTACTAAGAAAGAGTCTGGCCCTCCTCCTTTAGACTGCTAATATCATGATGTATCTGGAACACCTTGCTATAATTCTGCTCATGGGAATATGTGTCATGAAGAATGTCCCACATTTCTTTAACAGTCTTGTGGTACATAATACTGTCACTAATCTAAGATACAACAGTGTTCATAATCCATGAATGCACCATTGCATTATCCTTCTTCTATGTAGCATACTTTCCTATCATGTTGGTGGGCTCAAACTTAACAAAATATGTTCCTTATCATGACCTTCCACGGTCATAAGGAATGTTTGAGACCATCTCTCATCGTTGGTCTCATCTAACTTGGCAATCAGAGCAAAGAACGAGTTCTTGCAATTCTTTGCATCACTAGTGGTGTCCGATGTCACCTCTGAACCTCTGAGTGAAGCCATTGTGCCCAGCAGGGACCAAGCAACCACAAGAAGAGATCTAAAATTGTATTTTCAAATATGAAATAACTTCATCAGAGAAATGGTGATCTTCGAATCATGAAATCCAAGACGTCTTAATCCTAAAAATCAAGAAGGGGATCACCAAAGCCCCCTAAATTAGGCGAAGGCACGTACTAGGGCATGAGGGAGCCTCCTAGTGGCGTCGCCAAGGTGCCTAGGACTCTCTCCGACCAATTCAGGGAGGAAGAACCACCGCCGACAACACTAATGACCAATGGTGCAACAACCTGGGTGGTTGGCGACTACCCTGGGTGGCTACTACTGGCTAGCGACGACCCTAGTGGTCGGTGGCTACTGTTGGCTCTGAGAGAGAGAGAGAGAGAGAGAGAGAGAAAGGAGAGGGGGGTAAGGTGGTTAAGGTTAGGAGGCCTTGTAAGAGTGGAATACCAGAACACCAACCTAAGATCACTGCACTGATACCAAGTGAGAGAAAATGGGTGACCTTACTAAACCACGAAACCCAACACCTCTTTATATAAAGAGAGGTGTGGGTAAATAACCGTAAATGTCAAAAATAAAATAAGAAATAATAAAATAGTCCATGGGAGTATGCTACAATAATATTTGGATAGGAAAGCCAAATTAATGAAAGGAAGACCATATATAATTAGTCCAGATCACTACATGCAACATGCTGGAGCATAACTAGAGTTTCCAGGTAACAAAACATACTTGTAACCACTGCAGGCAACTCGGTAAGCAAAATCCCTAGTGCATGAATCTTCAAAGCCAAAAACATCAGCCAATAATATAACACCGGCACCATTATTGTTCTTCACAGCCTCTAATAAGTATGCATGTACTGTAACTTCATTCTCACCAACAGCAATATCACTTCCTCTGACCAATTCACAGGCTTCATCATCTTCCTTGTCCTCCATATTCACACCACCTATAGACGTCTCCCAAGAAGCTCCTTTTGGAGCACACGAATGCCTTCTTTGACTAATTTTCAGGCTCCTCTGCACAGACAGTGAAACTTTATGACCAGGAGATGCATATTGCATTTTAAGATAAATCGTAAATACAGCTCAACAGCTATCATTTTTCCAAAAAGAAAAAAAAAACTTAAGGGCTGTCATTTAAAATTTAAAAAGAATCAGCTATAAAAGAAGCAAAGATCACCCTCATGGGAAACATGAGAAAAAAGCATAGGTGCAAAGAGATTTACCATCCAAGCTATCTAGGAAATGATGATAACAAGGTTTACTAATACACTAATACACCTATAGAAAAAGAGTGGTGATCTCCATATATAAGTTGACTGTTCATGCGAAACACATGTAGTTGTGCCATTTCAATGAACTAGTAAGTAAAAAGGCCAAGCCACCATCATGAACTTCTTGTCATCTGTGATCATCTTATGCATTTGTCTAAATGATCCTGTTTACAGCAACATGCATGCAATGATTGTCGCTGACTGTTAGAACCACACACCATCTGAATTACCGTCAAACTTCTACTATCATTTGTTCAAGTAAAAACTTGTCAAGAACACCCCATTGGAAATTTTCGAACTGTTATATAGGGCAGGATTGCTTCACAGGAGATATCGGACGAAAACCTAAATGATCTAATGTGGAGATTCAAACGAAATGTACAATTTGACATTCAAAAACAAAGAATTTGGCAATCATTCCGATTTTAAATGATGAGATGTCATAAATGTGAAAAGGAATGCCAAACACACAAAAATTCGTAATTAATAGAAAAGCTCTTGTTGAGATAAATGAATAAAGTAAGGAGGACCACAAGAATGTCAAGATATAATACAGGAACCTGGAAGGAGAAACCATGGGAGAAAAGTCTTAGACGGTTAAACATCTTCATTAAATCTTCTCAGGGAAAAGTAGTGGGCCTACACCCTTACTCCTAATCCTATTCCTAATCACAATAGGTATAGGACTTGACTCATGACTCTCAACACTCTCCCTTCAGCTAGAGCTCATCAAAATCCAGACTGCTACATGAAAGATAGAATTATATTCCCCTTCACAAAAATGGCACAAGTAGAAGGGTTAGAGTGTTAATCCTTCATACAATCAGATAAAATAAAGATTATCCAAGAAGATAAGTCAAATGTGCCCTCAAAGATAATATTCAATCTGGAAAGATTTCTTCTTGAAGATGTCCTCCAAGAGAGTTTACCACTTCAAATAGAGACTCAAGTGCATCAGGTTTCTCCTAAGTCCCCACCCCACTCCATCAGCCAGCGATCAGGGTTTCTTAAATTTTCATGAACCTTATGCATAGAAATGAATCAAGTAGTTTATTCCATAACCACACCTCTTAATATATAGAGGTGGAAAAATAACAAGAATACTCCTCAAGGAAATAAAGATATACAACTAACCACTTAACAAATAACAAAAAATCATAGGGGCTAACACTCCCTCTCAAGTTGGAGCATATATGTCGATCATACTCAACTTGACAAAACAAATATCAAAAGAAGACCAAGGCAACACCTTCGTGAAGATATCTACTGTCCAGTCATCGGAGGAGATATGCGTGGTGTAAGTCACGGGTGTACTGACAATCTACCTCCACATGCTTGGTCCTTTCATTGAACATAGGATTGTTAGCAATATAAGTGGTAGCTTTGTTATTACATCTTATCTCCACAGGGGTAAGTCAAAGGAAACAAATGATCTTATTTTCAAAATAAACCCTACACCTCTTTATATAGGGAGAGGTGTTGAAAAAATTACACCAGAGAATCAATAGGAAATAAAAATAGCCAACAGCACAAGCAAAAATTTAGTGATGTGGAGAGGTCCCATAACACTCCCCCTCAAGCTAGAGCACAGATGTCAATTATGCTCAGCTTGTCACAACATACATCAAAAGCAGACTTAACAAGAGGCTTAGTAAACATATCTATTGTCTGATCCTCTAAAGTGACAGGTGTGGTGTAGAGAAGCTCCCTCTAAATCAAATCTCTGATATAATAGCAATCTCAATATGTTTCGTGCACTCATAAAACATAGGATTGTTGGTAATGTATATAGTTACACGATTATCACACCTCATCTCCATAGGCTTCTTAATTTGAATATGTAAATCAAGTAGGAGAGATCTCACCATGACCATCTCAGCTACCATCTGTGCTATATCCTTGTATTCTGACTCGGTACTAGATCAAGATACCACACTCTGCTTTTGCTTCGCCAAGTCACCAAGTTGCCCGCTACATATGTGCAGAAATCAATAGCAGATTTCATATTAGAAAGGCATCCAACATAATCTGCATCAGAATATCACACAACAGTCATGAACTTGCCTCTCCCAAATAGTAACCCCCAACCTAGTACTCGCTTCAGGTACCTAAGAACCCTGCATTGTAGCATCCTAATGCTTCTTAGTTAGCTTGTCCATAAGCTAACTGAGCTTACGTACAGCAAAAGAAATATCCAAACATCAAATAGTAAAATAAAGGAGCTTTCCAATCAATTGTCTGTACCCTCTACTCTTTATAACTTTTGACTCTGTGTCATATAAATGCATCTTAGGATCCATGGGTATGTTGGCTGGCTTTGCTCCCAACATCCCAGTCACTTGTAGTACAAGTGCATACTTCCACTGACTAAGTACAATGCCTTCCTTGCCTCTTACTAACTCAATGCCCAGAAAGTACCATAGAGGACCCAAGTCCTTCATGACAAATCTATCAGCCAAACTCTACTACCTCAATTATCCCGGTTGCATCATCACTGGTGATAATGAGATTATCTACATAGACAAGGGTAACTACCCCCTTCTTTGTCTTCCGCACAAATAAACAATGATCTGATGATGACCAACTACGCCCCAAGCCTTCAACTTTCGACATCTTGTAAAACCAGGCCCATGGACTCTGCTTGAGCTCATAAATTGCCTTCTTGAGCTTGCATACGCACTCCTCCTCAATCTCAAAACCTGAGGGCTGCTGCATGTAGGCCTCCTCATGAAGATCGCCATATAGAAAGACATTCTTTACGTCCAACTGGTATAGTGGCCAATCCAAATGTGCTACAACTGATATGAGAATCCATAATGTAGGAAGTCGAGCAACTGGAGAGGTGTCAAAGAAATTCACCCCATATGTGTAGGTGAATCCTTATGCCACAAGACGAGCCTTATGCCGAAAAATAGATCCATCAGGGTTACATTTCAAGGCAAAGACCCAACGGCAGCCAATAGTATGTGCAACAAGTGGAAGTAGTCTAAGCTCCAATGTCCCCAGTGACTGAAGTACAACCATCTCATCCTCCATGGTCGATCACCACTTTAGATTGAGCATGGCCTATTAGTATGTAGCTGGTGTCTGAGTAGAAGACAAAACCTCAGTGAAGAAAGCCAAAGCATGACTGAGGCGGCTGGTAGATACAGCCCTAACCACCTAATATTGGGCACAACTCCAAAACACCTTCCAAATAGCTATCAAAAGATCAAAATCATCAGGTAAAGGCTCAGCATCATTAACAAGAGGCTCAGAAGCCAAAGGTACATCACCACCAGGACTAGTATCATCACTTACAGGATCACAACCAGACACATGACAATCAATATCATCAACGCATACCTGCTGTGGGGAGGATGATGGTGCTGAAGTAGGGAGGATGTGTTGTCGATATGTCACAGGTAATGTATATGACATTGGAGGAACTCCGAATCAAGTAACAACCCTGTTTGGAGTGCTTAGTGATGTAGATTAAGAGATAGGAAAATCTCCTAACTAAACAAGAGGAATAGGCATTGGTGTCACCTCTGCCTCAAAAGACATGACACCCAACCACTGAAAATATGGTATTGTATCATGAAAGTGACATCAACACTAATATAATGCTTCTTCTACAACGTATCATAACATCTGTAACCTTTCTAAGTATGGCTAAACCCAGGAAAACACATTTAACTGCCCATCGGGCCAGCTTATCCTTGCTAGGCCTAGGAATGTGAACAAAGGCTACACAGCCAAAAATCTAAGGTGGCAACTGAAACAACTTCCTGTATGGGCACAATATCTGCAATGGTACTTACTCAGATAGTACAAAAGTAGGCATCCTATTAATCAAACAACATACAATAAGTATTGCAAGTGGACATTACGATGGATAAGTAGAATCTAGGCCACATCAAAAAAATGCCTATGTTTTCACTCCGCCACCCCGTTCTATTAGGTTGTGTGGGGACCAGTAGTTTGATGAACAATATCATGTGACCTATATAAAATGCACTCAGCTGAGCAGTACAAAACTTAAGAGCATTACTTGTATGAACAAAATTGACAGTAGAAACAAACTAATTCTTTATTTCAATAATAAATATCTCAATCACTAAACCAACATCAGACTTATTTTTTAATAAAAATAATCATGACATTCTAAAGCAATCATCAATCATAACCAAATAATATCTATGACCCAGCTGATCTGGAATATGACCAGGACCCCACACATCTAAATTCAATAAATCCTAACAGGAAAGGTGGTTTGATGATGTTTCCCCATCTGACATGCATTATAGTGGATCTCAATAGCTGGCGAAAGGTAAGGGACAATACGATGTAGCCTGTCCAGAGGTAAATGGCCAAGACAATGGTGCCACTGTAAAGCACTCCATCTAGCAAAACAAACCTCGCCCTAGTAAGTAGCTACAACTGATGTCTGAAACAGGCAACACACACCCCCTGTTTATGTCCGCCACCAATTATCCTATCCGTTAGCTTGTCTTGAAACACGGCCAAAATAATCAATGAATGTCTAACAGTTAAGATCCTTAGTAATTCTGCTAACAGACAACAAGCTAACAAGAAAGTCTGGAACAAATAAAACATTAAGCAATCACAAAGTGGGGATAACGCCACCTCCTCCTGACCATCAACACTGGAACGTCGCCCATCTACAACCTAAACTATCCTGCCAAGAGAGACTGACTGAAGACGATAAAAACAACTACGATCGCCACTTAAATGGCATGAAGCATCAGAATCTACAAGCCACGTGGTACCATCACAAACCCTGTCAGAAACACTAGAGGCACATTCTATATCTAAGAAGGAAATGGCAACTATATCAGAGGAGGAAGAGAGCTCCTCCTGAGTAATCTGGGCAAGTCGCTAAACCACAGCATCACACTCTGCTCAAGACACAGTATCAGACTCCACCTCAAAAGTAGTCACTACCTAATTGGCCACAGGAGGCTTCCCATGCTTGGTCCAACATGATACCTCAAAATGACCAATCCAACCACAGAAAGTGCACATGGGACAAGTTCTACCAGCTTGCCCTCTACCACGTCCACAACCTTAAGTAGAAGGGAAACCACGGCGACCATGACCTCCTCTAACAGCAAGTGAAGAAGTTTGGCCAAATGTCTCTGGTAAGAAAGATGAAATAGTAATCATGTTGAGTCGACTGTACACCTCCTCAAGAGATAGAAGCTCTACCAAAGTCAGCATCTATGAGCGAGCAGCATCATACTTTAGACCCAAATCATAAAGAACTGCTGCCTCCTTACAGGACTCACGCTGACTAGCACACATGCACACAGATCTGCACGTGTACTTCTCCAAAAGGCCCTTCAGAGTGGCGTAATACTAAGGCAGTGGCTGGTCCTCTTGTCTAAGTGTAACATGTTATAAGTCTGGAATACCTTACTAGAATTCTTTTCATGAGAATAAGTGTTATGAAGAGAATCCCACATCTCCTTAGCGGTTTCGTGATACATAATACTATCTCCAATAAGAGGCAAAATTGCATTCATGATCCACACTCTCATTGTAGCGTTGTCTTTCTTCCAAGTAGCGATTTTCCTGCCTTAATTTGGGGTTGTGGCTCAAGAAGAATGTGTTCATTGTCATGACTCTCAACTATCATGAGGAACGCCTATAACCAACGAGTATAATTAGTCTCATTCAACTTCACAATGGGGACAAAGAACAGATTTTTATAGTTCCCACTTTCATGGGTAGCCTTCAATGATACCTCGAACGTAGAAGACGTAGCCATGATGCCCACAAAGCCAGAAAATAGCCACATTCAGATCTGATTCATTTCTGGAAAATCACCATAAATCGATGAAAAACGTGATCCAACATAAAATCCAAGTAATCTAACTCTTGAAAATCACGCCAAGACCACATGACTGCCCCTCCGAAGAAGATGAAACAAACACTAAGGTCAGGAGGGACCCCTAGCAGCACTTTTGGAGAGGCTACCTCCCCCCCTCACCGTCGCAGGGGTGGCATAGCACCCATCGGTGGCGTTACTATCGGTCGATGGTGCTTCTACCCTGCTTATGTTGTTGCTGTCACCAGTAAGGATGAAGCCAGCGACGAGAGGAAAGAAGACGATTAAGGTGGTCAAGTACGGAGGCCTATTTAAGTAGGATACCAGAGCGTCGCTCTGATATCAAGTCAAAGGAAACAAATGATCTTATTCTCAAAAGAAACTCCACCTCTTTATACAAAGAGGTGTTGAAAAAATTACATCAAAGAACCAATAGGAAATAAATAAATAGCAAACAGCCTACACAAAAATATAAATGATGTGAAGTCCTATATCAGGGTATCAACGGATACATGCAAATCTGTCAGAAGATATCTCGCCCTTATCATCTCAGAAGTTGTTTTCCATGGCTCGATACTCAAACTCGGCACTGGACCTAGAAACTACAACATGTTTCTTGATCTTCCATGTTACCAGGTTCCCTATTACATAAAACATAAGCTAGTGGTAGACTTCTTGTCAGCTAGACACCCTACATAATCAGCATCTGTATAGGATACAACACTCATAGAAGTCCCTTTGGTGAATAAGACCTCATTTCCTAATGCTCTCTTCAGGCATCTAAGCATCATCATTGCAGTATCCCAATGTTGTCTAGTAGACCTATCCATGAATCGACTCAACTTCCTAACTGCAAAAGAAATATCCAATCTCGTAATAGTCAAATAGAGAAGTTTGCCCACCAATCCTCTATCTTGTCGACTATCCACCGCCTCTGCCTCCTCATCATATAGGTGTGCTTTGGGATCCATGGGAATGTTAGCTGCCTTTGCCCCCAACATGTCAATCTCCTATAATAAGTCAAGTGCATACTTTCTCTAATAAAATACAGTACCCTTCCTGCTCCGTACCACTTCTATCCCAAGAAACTATCTAAGAGGTCCAAGATCTTTTATAACAAAATTGTTCGCCAAACTTTTCTTGACCTCAATAATCACAGGTGCATTATCCCCTGTAAGGATGATATCATCAACATATATTAGCAGTGCCACCACCCCATACAGTCCTTCTGACAAATAAGGAATGATCTAATAACGACCTTCGAAATTCCAGTGTCTCAACCATCTCTGACAGCTTCTGAAATCATGCTCTAGGACTCTATTTCAGAGCATAGATCGCCTTGCGTAGGCAACATAACTCGGAACACTCCCCCTGAACCTTATAGCTATGAAGTTACTGCATGTATACCTCCTCGTACAAGTCACTATACAGGAAAGCATTTTTAACATCAAAATGATGGAGGGACCAGTCTCTCTGCACAGCATCAACAGAGACCAAAATCCACATAGTATCCAATCGCGTCATAAATGAGAATGTGTTAAAGAAGTCCACACCATAGCCCACGTGAATCCCTTGGCCACAAGACGAGCTTTGTATATCGCTATCATCCCATAAAGGTGATACCTGATGGTAAAGACCCATCTATACCCCACAACTAATGCACCTGGAGGTAAATCAACAAGTTCTCACGTGCCACGAGACCTTAATGCAACCATTTCATCCTCCATTGCCTGGTGCCACTTTAGATCAAAAATGTCATGTTGTCAAAACGACACAATCTATGTGATGGATAAACATGACAAAACTTGTTGTAGACCTCACCAAGAAAATCTATAGACACAGCACTAGAAAAAGGGTACCTAGCACAACTGCATGGGGCTTTGTAGACTACAATAGAGAAATCGAGATCATCAGGAGAAAGACCAGTCTGACGTACTACCTCTGGTTGTGCAAAGGTAGAAGGAAGTGCAACAACATCTCCCTAGATAGAACTTGTAGCATCATTGCTAAGCACAACATCATCAGTCTATAAATCACCTGTGCTCACTTGAGGTAGAGGAGGAATTGACGCAGAGGAAGGGGGTTTCCTGTAAGTGACGAGAAGCATGTAAGTGATAAGGAACTCATGAAACCTCTTAGGCTCAACGAATGGTTGCTTAAATGGTGGTGGCACAGAATCACTAATCGAGATCACATCCAAAGGCATAAAAGGAATGGGCATAGGTACCTCACCCACCTCAGGAGAAAGACTTCTCCCGTCAGTAGAAAAGTATGGGGATAGACTTGCGACAAGTGACATTGCCACTCACAGTGTCTCCAAGTGAGAGGATCATAACACCGATATCCCTTCTAGGTACGAGAATATCCCAAAAAGATAAGCTTAACAACCCTAGGAGCAAGTTTATCCCAACCCGGAGTAGAAATGCGAACACAAGGTAACACAACCAAACACCCAAGGTGAAACATGAAACAAGTTACCCTCTGGATAAAGAACCTATAAGATAATTTATTCATGAATAGCAAAAGTATGCATCTTATTGATCAAACGTTGTGAGCATAGCATCTCCCAAATAAACAGAGGAGAGATTGTGATGGATAAGGTGCGTACTACATCAACAATGTGTCTATGTTGCCTCTTGACCACCCTATTCTACTAGAATGTGTGAGGACCAATAGTCTAATGAATGATGTTGTGAGACTTATAAAAGGCACATAAGTATTGGGTACAGAACTCAAGAGCATTGTCAAAACAAATGATTTTAACACAAGTGTCAAACCGATTCTTTATTTCAAGAATAAACTATTCCAAAATATTGCCAACATAAGACTTATTTTTCAGCAAAAATCATGACAAACGGGAAAAGTCAACAAGAATCAAATAATAACAGTGACCCAACTGATCAGAAATACAACTTAAGCCCCACACATCACTATAAACCAATTAGAACATCTCAATAGACCCAAGGCTCTCTGGCTAGCAGAATAGGTACTCTAGTCATGCTTGCCCAACTGACAGGCATTACAAGTAATAGAAGCAAATGGAGAAATATGGGGTATAACACGACGAAGCATGTCCAGTGGGAGATAGACAAGACAAAAGTGCCATTAGAAAGAAGACCCATCAATAAAAGTGACACCTCCATGGTAGGTAGTAGCAAACGGTGACTGGAACAAGCGGTAGACCCCCCCTCCTCTTCACAACCACCACCAATCATCAAACCCATTAGGATATCCTGACAAGTACAAGGGGTGGCATCAAATATAGTTCGACAATTTAACTCTTTGGTGATTTAACTGATAGATAACAAGCTAATAAGAAAATTAAGCACAAGAAGAACATTTGTCGATCTCGTATTAGGGGTAACTGAGACCTTCCTCTGTCCAGCAATCCTAAAGTGTCTCCCACTTGCCACTTACATTGTCTTCCCTGGAGATACAAGTTTAACGTACCAGAAACACCTCCGATCTCCATTGAGATTCGTGAGACTCCCAAATCAACCAACCAATCCATGTCTAGGTCTGTATCACACAGAGCATTAACATAAGTGGAGAGGGCAAACTCTATACCTAACATCTAACAAAGTGGCAAAAGAAAGAGCTTATAATTATTGGTCTTCTAATATCATTAGGTAAACTTAAGGTCGATGACATTTTAATAATCCATTATATTACAAGGACAAATTTTGGGCCCCAACTTTACTAAGTATTTCTATTGTCAATATGCAAATAAGCTTAGATTCCCAATGCCCTACTTAATTTTGCCTTGGCAATTTCAAGGATCCCCTAGCTATTAAACCACTTCTCTTAATGCGTCGACTCATTTCGAGAGTTAAGGCCCCTTCAAAGGTTTGTTTCTTTTCATGGCTTCCCCTCCACACAAGGCAAGGGTATTCAAAATCAGGTGTGTATTGCGTACGTCACATAGACCCATATTAGCTGATGTTCAGTATTTCCTATTAATTGAAACCCACTCAAGAAGAAAACTACGCTCAAAAACTATTTGAGTAATTTACATATGCAATTTTCAAACTAGGTTTTAGGTGACAATTTCGAGGTCATTTCAATAAATTTTTAAATGCGCATTTTAAAGGATGTTAGAGGTATGTAGTGGAAGCGCACATATTTCGACATCATATTTCAAGGATTTCAATACCCTAAAATGCTTTATTTTAGAGGCATGTCGAGGGAATGCTAGAAGCATGTCAACGCACGCCGACAAAGATGCCAGTAGACAAAATGATTACCATTTCAAGAAAATCATAAGCTTAAACAGGTTAATATAACAATGAGAAAATTATATCCTAATATTCTTATGCAACATGTAATCTATCATATTCAAGTTCAAGTATCAAATACCAAACAATTAGTCTCAATTGAATTAAGCATGTAAAGATAAAAGATTCAAATATAACTATTTGCAAAGTTCAAATGATCATTCTTGTAGCCTAATTCCCATGTAGTGGTGCTATTGTTTAATTTTTGTCCACTTTGAAGTCTAGGCCTGGCATCCTAGAATCTAGGCATCATCCACAATTGTAGTAAACAATTTCAATCATAGTCCAATGGATCATATGTTAAAAATATGTCATAACTATCTAACAAATTCAATCAGCAATTTTTTTATTTATGCATGGATGATTATATGGCACCTATAGCTACTGAATATAGTTTTCATGTTACTGAATATGGCATATCCTTCCATAGTAGGCCTTAAACGTAACTTAATTATATTTTTAATTGTTTCTGACTTAGAACCATAGAAGCAATTCAACTACCTGAAAATGTTCAATAATCAAATGATCTACCAACAACAGCTACCTAAATCCACAGACCCGATCCAAGCAAGCACACATCCTATCAGCCTCCACAAAACCTAACCACAACACCCAATTCGACAAATCCATACCTCATAATTCTATGAAATTCACATGCTATTGCATCAAATTCATAAGCCATTCATTGAAATTTCATCGGTCTACATCCAAATTGACACCTATACCACGTTGAAATAGTCCTATGTCCAAAATTTGGTATTTTGCAAGCATAGTGACAGGATTTCAATCATTGTTTCCAACTATAAGGTACTAATCAAGAAGGGTCCTGGCAAATTTTTGTATCTATTTGGGTTCTTAGCTTTGACATCCGAAAATCCCCCTAAAGTACCACCAACATAGGTAAAATTTCTTTTGATGGACAATTATGCCCATCAACTACAACCTCCCTCAGCTCACACTCAGTTTGGATACCACTTTCAATTGTGGCCTCTAGGTTCACCATAAGGTCATCTCCAATGCAATGGGCCTCGTCACACTCGTGGTGATACTTCTATTGATGAAGGGGATAACATGATGTGTTTAACCCATAGCACTACACCTTGGCAAGGCAATGGAGCTCGTAGGTGGATAAGGTTGGAAGGCAAGCAAGGTTGGAGAGGATGGTGCTTTAAGCAAGGGTGGAGGGGTTGAAGTCAAGGTAGGCGAGGGGATGCTAGTGGTAGCAACGATCATCTCATCAAGGGTCATGATCAAGTACATTGAAGCTTATTAGTGATGCAAGTGGAGCGAGGGTCACGATCATCTTGTCGAGTGGTGACAGTAGAGCTTGTCTAGGTGCAAGCAAGATAAGGAGGAGGTGGTGCCCTGAAGGAGGATAAGGGTTGCTACACATAGACCAAGCAACAACCTATGTCAATCCCTATTTCATTATCATATATGCCCAGTATGTACTTCAACGCAAGTAAGAAAGGGCTCTGGTTTCTTATGGAATCGAACTTATCATCATCGTCACTCCATTCAATTCTATTCATCTCATGAACTTCATGATTTCCTTCAATGCTTTTTGCTATAGAATGTTGTATTTGCTTCTTTTCGGTGGTTTTATTAATTGATGGCAAATTGGTGATGTTATTACAAATCACCAAAAATCACCTTGTTCAATTCTACCATCAAAGGAGACATAAAGGAAAGATGATAATGGGTATGAAGTTGCACTAAGAGTCCTTTTTTAATTAATTTCTCTCTTTCCTACAAGGAACCGACAAGAGTATGGTAATTGATTGCAAGCACAGAGAAATTTGCAAGGTTTGCACTTAATCCTCGAGTGGGGAGGGGTGATAGAGTTGCAGCTTTGCATGATGTGTGGGAGATGGGCTTCTTGTTGGCCTAGAGGATAATTATTGGGGAGGAAGATGAAAAGGCTCCTTTCACATGGTATTGTGCAAAACAAAATTATAAATCCTTCCATTTTCGTCCGCTAAACAATATGGTGTACTTGGAAAGTGTGTTTCCAATTGTCAAGTAGTCAATATTTCATTAACAATATCTAATTATGAGTTATGAAAAGGTAAGATGAATCTTACATGCACGGAGTGAAACTAAGATATACCAATTACTACCATATGAGTTTATTCTTATGGCATTATTGCCCTTGAGTGTGAGGATTAATCATTTCATAATCCTGATAGAGTTCGAAATGACCAGGCAGTAGGACATTAATGGAAAATATACCTTATAATTGTATAGGATTTTATCTTTGGAAGATTCTAATCTTTTGCTTCGTTGATCTGTGAGGGTGGTTCTCTATAGACATGAACTTTAATCTACTACACAAATTGTAATATCAAGTCAAGTTTTGCTATTTACTGCTGTAGGAGAGAATAAAGCATGTTATCTGAGAATGAAATCCTAAGGCTCTTTATACAGAGAGAAATCCTAGGAAAAATTACATAGTAGGCCCAATAACAAAATTAAATACCTATTACATTATAACTCTAACACACTCCCTTAAGCTAGAGCATATATATATAACATGCCCAACTTAGAACACAGAAATTCATGACGTTTCCGATGACAAGCCTTGATGAATGCATCAACAATCTGCTACTCAAAAGTAGTGGTAGGAGTGCATATCTTCCCAGTTGACACCATCTCTCTAACAAAATGGCAATCCACCTCAATGTGTTTTATGCACCCATGGAAGAAATGGATTGGATGAAATAAAGGTAGCAAGCCTATTGTCACAAAACATAGGTGCTTGAGTCAACTTGTATTCCCAAATCTCCAAGAAAATTAACCAACCACATAATCTCACAAACAGTGTGGACCATAGCTCTATATTCAACCTCAACACTGAATCTAGACACTACGTTATGCTTCTTACTTTTCCACATCACTAAATTACCACCCAAAAATGTAACATATCCTATGGTAGATCTTCTATCCTCCAAGCTGCCTACATAATTAACATCAGAATAAGAATAAAGATCTAAGTGTCCATTGTTCTACATATAGAGACCTCTCCCAAGGTTGCCTTTCAAATATCTGAGTATAAGACAAACTGTCTATCAATGACTATACCGTGGATTCTCCATAAACTGGCTAGCCCTGTTCACAGCAAAACTTATATCTAGTCCAATGACATTGACATATAGAAGTTTGCCAACCACTCCTATACCTGCCTTTGCCCTCAAATAGTGGGTCATTTTCCTCCTTAAGCCTCTACAGTTCTCAGCAAGAATGAGGGATAGTTTTGCTCCAAGTAGCCCCATCTCTTGGAGAAGTTTTAGCACATATTTTCGTTGGGACATTGATTGCACAGCAATCATAGGTCCTAATCAACCTAAATAATGTTTGAACCTAGCTTAATTTGTGGATATTGCACTCATATCTTGCATATCATGCATTGCATCAATCTATTTAGAATAAGATGAGATATCCTACTATTTTAATGGTTTTTATTAGTATTTGCAGGTAATAAAGCGATCCAGGATGGAGATAATGAAATAAAGCAATAAAGGAAGAAGAAGACTAATCTAGATAAGAGGAGTGAGGAGGATAGCCTTATCCCTACCCTTAGAAACCCTAGGACAGCCTTCCCAAACCTAAAACGACCTCCATTAGGGCACCTTAGCCTCAAAACCCAAAGTGCTATCCATGTTCTTATCCACCCTATCCCTCTCCGAAACACTTAGGAACCAAAACTCACCTTAGAAAACCTAAAAGCCATTCTCCAGTACCTTTTAGGACGTCCAGAATTAGACGTCTAATTTATTGTCCAGACATCCAATTTTGTACTATAAGACGTCTGACCACTATCCTGGATGTCTGATACTGCTGTTTGGTTCCTGATTTTGGTGCTGAAAGCCCTAGCTTGCCTATTTTGACCTAGGAACCCCACCAGACACCCTAGGAAACCTAATTAGAGACCTTCTAAGCCTAGTCCACTATCCATAACCCTACTTATCCTATCCCTAACCCAATTGAACCATCCCATACCTAATTGGATGCATCTACAGTTGATTGAGTGCACCTGAGCCCAATTAGATCCACCCAGGATCTAATTGACTCATACCTATTAGGGTTACCCTAGCCTAATCACATACACACATCCAATTAGACTTGACCTAGACCTAATTAGGATCACTCCTATCCAATTAGACTTTCCTAAGCCTAATTAGGTCCACACCCACTTAATCTAAATTGACCCAACCTATTTAGCACCTAATCCTACCAAAACCCACAACCTAGCCCTACAAAAAACACACACCCACACACACCTTCCTATTTTACCCCTACCAAACCCAAGCACACTCTCTTGGAAACCCTAAACCTTGTGTCAAACCTAGATCCTAAAAATGTGGCATTAGCTAATTTTGGAGCCACCAAAAGTGGCAACCAAATGGAGCCTTCCATAAAGGGCAAAGAGAGAGCCACGAAATTGCACCATCTCCATTCACTCTCTTCCTCTCTCAACTTGCGACCACACCTCCTCTCCCTCTAAAGGCCGTCCTCCTCCTCCAAGGCTCCCTCCATGGACGGCTAGGAAGAAGCTCTCCTCCAAGCTTCTTCAAGGGTGGCAAGAAGAAGAAGAGCATAAGAATGCAACACCTTCTCCTTTCTTCTTGTAGGCGTGCCCTCTTCTTCCACCATAGAGGATCCATGCCCCCATTTTCTTTCCTTTTAGACGGCCATAGAGAAGACCCCCCTCAAGGTCTTCTCGAGGACGGCCATTGGTAGAGAAAGGGTGCAACACCCTCCTCTCTCCACTTAGGCCCACACACCCATCCTCCTCTCTTTAGTGGACGACCAAGAAGGCTTCTCCTTAGCCTCTCTTGGTTGATCCCTTTCTTTAGTTTAGCTTTATTTCGATGTATCCAGATTTTATAGTGACTTAATTTTTTATGCATGATACTCTTGTCTAATGGTTTTATATGCATGTTATTATCTTCACGACTTACAACTTTGATGCATGCTTTCATTTCGTGTTTCAAAATAAAGATCAAAAACACAAAAAGACAAATATTAGGTTAGATTAGATTTAGGTTAGATTAAGCCGATCCAAATCTCAACTTGTTTTCACACCTCCCAGAGACGAACGACCGGGATTCAAGTTTTCAAAAGAATAAAATCAATCGAGTTTCGATATTATAAATATTTTTGTCAAGGGGATTTCACGACTATATACTACGATTTCCGACGATTTTAAAATGCGTAATTTCCGCTACTTGTCATACATCACCATGCCTTCGAAGTTCCTAGCCACCTCAATTCCGAAGTATCTCAGCTTTCCTAAGTCTTTGGTGACAAACTTTCCTTGCAAAAATGTCTTTGCCTCCCGTATCCCCTTGCCATCATTTTTAAATACCATATCATCAACATACACTGCTAGAATTACCACACCAGATTCTTTACGCCACACAAATACAAAATGGTCTGAAGTGGACCTGTAGAACCCAATCTCCTAAACCACAAAATTGAACCTCTTAAAGCAGAGTTCACTAGCTTGGTTGAGCCCAATCTCCTGAACGATAGAACTGAGCCATGTAGAATTCTTCTTATAAATCACCATATAAGAAGGTATTCTTCAAATCCAATTGGTACGGTAGCCAATCCCTGTTAATACAAAAGGATCACCCTAACAGAACTTAGATGTGCCACTGGGGAAAATGAGTCGAAATGGTTGACCCCATAAGTTTGAGTGTAGCCCTTCACAATGAGCATGGCTTTCAACCTCTCAATCATGCCATCTAAATGATACTTAACTATGTCGTACACCCATCTGCAATCCACGATCTTGGCACTCGTGGGAAGGTCGGCTAGTTCCCATGTGCCACATGAGACCAAAGCCACCATTTCTTCCTCAATAGCCTAGCGCCACTCAGGATCTCTCAAGACCTTACTATGATGTTTGGGAATCACCATGGCTGAGAGAATTATAGAAAACTACTACAGAGCTGGACTAAGATGATCAATGGCCGTATAATGCAAAATAGGGTGCAATATGCAACATATTACCGCTTTCCTGAGAGCAATAGGTAGGTCACCTGACCCCCTTAGTGATCACTCGGATTCAATGTAGGTGGGGAAAAAGTAGCATCCTCGAATCCTCAACCTGCATAGTGGGCAAAGAGACAGAGATAGGAGCTTGCTGACGACACTCATAAGCATGTGAAAACCACTCAACAGAGGAGTCCCTATCAGAGAAATAAGGAACTCTCTCAAGAAAGGAAACACTAGCAGACACATAGTAACGCTTCCCAATAGGGTCAAATTTACATATACCCCTTCTGGGTTCTAGAGTATCCCAAAAAAACACATTTAACAAACCAAGGAGACAGTTTATCAGAAACTACAAACAAATGTACAAAACACGTGCATCCAAATATTTGCAATGGTAGGGCAAACAAGGTAGTATCGGGCTGCAAAAGCAGTAACAGCATGTCCCTACCAAGTATTGGAGAAGAGAGATGATTAATTAAGTGGCATCCCCCCAGAAATTTTTAGGTGCATCCATGGCAAGCATAATGGTTCGAGCAACAACCAAAAGATGATGCAATTTGCACTTAGCAACCCCATTTTGTTGTGAAGTGTAAGCACATGAAGTCTGGTGTAAAGTACAATTAGCAGAAAGGAAATCACTCACATCAGTTTGCATAAACTCTAAAGCATTATCATTGCAAAATATATTGATGCACGTAGAGCAGAATTTTTGTACTTCATTAAAAAACTTGGGAATAATAGTAACAATTTCAGACCTATCCCTTATCAAAGAAGTCCACAACCTGCTGAAATCATCAACACCACAAAATATCGGTAAACATCCCGATAATTTATTTGACATAGACCCCAAATGTCACAATGAATCAAGTCAAAATCAGCGAAACATCTACTATTTTGCCTTGAAGAAAAAGAAACATGGTGATTCTTGCCAAGATGACAAGCTTCACAATTAGAACTATCAGAAATAGAAGACTTAGAGGAAACATCTTCCATAGTCTCAAGGCAGAAGGATGTCCCAAACGACGATGCCAGGTAATCGGGTCAATGGAAATAGATGCCGCTCCAGCGAAGAGGAAAGGAGTAGCAATGTAATATAAACTATTTCGCTCAATCCCCCCACCAATCATCGACCCCATCCAGGTGTCCTGAAAATAAACAACATGCTCATCAAATATCACACAATAACTAAGATCCTTACACAGTCTATAAGCGGACAATAAGCTTAATGGAAACTCCGATGCATCATAGACATCTGACAATTTTAACTTGTCAAAAAAAAAGAACTTCCCCTACTTCAGTGACAAGGGAATATGATCCGTTGACAAGATGGATCGAGATGACTATGGAAGCCCTACGTATAGATATAACAGCAACCTCCTTACCATTTACGTGATTGGAAGCACCTAAGTCAACCACCCAAGCTGAGGAGAAGGAAGTCGTAACCAAGTTGGCTGAACTACTTGTTGCGGCCAAGGATGTAGTAGTCGTGTTTGGAGGGGCAGGCTAGCACATAAGCATCATCAGGCGGGCATAGTCATCCGCCGTCATGGTAGGAACAAGTTGAAGTGAAGGTAGTCCAAGAGTAGGAGAAGGGACAAACTCCCCCTTAGCCATAGCAGTAATGGTGGTCCGGCATGGATAGCCAAACTTAGCCCAGCACTTCTCCAATGGATGATTAGTTCTCTAGCAGTGGATACAGGGATCATATGTACAACCGCATCCACGTCCTCGTTCACCACTATGTGTGCGCCCACCAGAGAAGCCACCCCAACCACCAAAAACAGCAAACACAGTAGTCTCTAGAATGGGTGTATGGGGTGTAGCAGTAGATACTGCTGGGACACCTGCATCGGTGGTTATCTTCTAAAGGTGCCCGAACACTGCCTTAATATCAGGAATCTCATCCAGAGCCAGAATCTGCTCCCTAACAGATGAGAAACGGGGGCTAAGGCCATCCAAGAATCTGTAGACCTGCCAAGTCTACCTCTGGCTAGTCTGAGTGTTGCAACATGATGGTTGAAATGCATTAAGCTCTTCAAAGAGCCCCTCCATCTTCATAATAGTCTATCAATGCCCACTCTCCCTAAGAAGAGGACCATATATGGCGGTATATGTCAGAGAGACATGCATGGCTAGATTTCTGAGAGTACTTTGTTGTGTATTTTTAGTTTATCTTGTTCCGTCTTATTGTGTGGCTATAATAGCCCTTATCCCTTAGGGACATTCATGTACTTTTAGCCCTCTAGTCTCTCTCTATATAAAGAGACATAGGGTTTCTAATAAACTTGAACTCTTTCATCCAACTTGGTATCAGAGCACCGGTCCTAGACCATGGCTCTAGGTATCCCACCCTTCAAGGCCTCCGAAACCCTAACACCCAAATCTCGTTCTCTCTCCTCCTTTCTTGGTGGCGACAGCACTCTCCGACGGCTCTTCGGTCGCACGCAAGTGCCCTAGCAGCTAGAGGTGGCACCTCTGCGAGCAATCTTCAGCCTTGCAATGGCGCTGAAGCAGCGCTAAGTCTCCTAAGCCATCACGCGACCCCACAAGCGCCACGCAATAGCCCTAGCACCCGAAGGTGGCGCTGCTCCGACCTGATTCAAACCTCACGATGGGGCTGCGGCGGCACAGAAGCTCCTCAACCATCGATCAGAGCTTCGACGAGGCCTTAGTGGCTTGAGGCGACGACGCTGCGACCTATTTTAGCCCTTGCGACGGGGCTGAGGCGGAGGTCAACAGACCCAACGGAGGCGCAGCATCACCCAGCGGCGCCCAGCAACCTGTTTTAGCCCTTGCGACCTCCAACGTCACCCAGCAGCGCTCCAGGGAGGGCCAACAGACCCAGCGGCGGCGCTCGCAACCCCATACAGGCGCTGCTGTCGGCGCTGCAGGTCCTAGAAGCTGCAGCGGCACCTTATAGCAAGCCTTAGCGCCGTCACCCAGCTCCTGTTGGTGTCACAGTGGCTATCTAAGGCCGCAA
This sequence comes from Thalassia testudinum, assembly GCA_037157565.1. Classification (NCBI taxonomy): domain Eukaryota; kingdom Viridiplantae; phylum Streptophyta; class Magnoliopsida; order Alismatales; family Hydrocharitaceae; genus Thalassia; species Thalassia testudinum. The sequence continues at coordinate 130,496,040 of JAZHRO010000014.1, read as the reverse complement.
CCGGCAGAGATCAGTCGCTAAAAGGGGGCTAGACCTGTTAATGGCCTCCCTGGGTGTTCTCCTTACACCCAAGTGAGGCTACCACTTGTCCAAGGAAGCCTCCTGGCAGCTATGTTGATCTGAATCTACTGCATTGTTGGATTATTGATGATCTCTTGGTCCTAGACACTTGAGTGAGGCTTCCGAATTGTGGAGATGGCTTCAGATGATCAATCTGAGGTGTCTTCAGGCTCTACTTCGGACACCGGAGTACTTAAGAACTCATTCTTTGGTCCAGTTGTTAAGTTGGACGAGACCAACTACCCGCGACGGTCCCAGACCTTTCTTATAACTATCAGAAGTCATAAAAAGAGCCATATACTTACCGATCCAGAGCCTGAGAACAAGACTAGCACAAATGCCAACTAAGACAATGATAATGCCATGGTTTGTGCATGGCTGATGCAGACAGTTATTCCCAGAATAGGAGATGAGATCATGTATTATACTACAGTGAAGGAGATGTGGGAGTCCTTGCGTCATACCTATTCACATGCCAAGAACTCCGCACGTGTTTTTCAGGTCTTTTACAATCTCTTCTACCTATGTCAGGAAGGGCGTACGTTGTCACAATATTACTCTCTTATGAAGGGTATGCTGGAGAGGCACTACTACCTGCCAGGATATACAGGTGGCTGATGGGAGACACTCGCCATTTGTTGGCAAGGGAGATATGTCTTTATCTCCTACCTTGAGGCTTACAGATGTTTACTATGTGCCTGATTTTCCATTGAATTTATTATCTGTTAGCAGTATCACCAAAGATTTGAACTGCCGAGCTATTTTTGATGCTCCCTCATGTTTTGCAGGACAAATTCACTGGGAAGACGATTGGTGGAGGGCGTGAGGAACATAGGGTGTACCGTCTAAGACGTACTGCTTTTACTGCTTCTGCTACTCAGGGTCTTGCTTCTGTTGGATCTCCTCTCCATTGGCACGATCGCCTTAGCCATTTACCAATTCATCACCTCAGACGTGTTCTTCCGCATATCCCCTCCACTACTGCTCTCACCTGTGATGCCTGTCAGCTTGGCAAGCATCACAGGGCTAGTTTTTCCAATTCTTCCTCTGTTTCATCTATTGCTGCTTTTGACCTGGTTCATATGAATGTGTGGGGTCCCAATCGTACTCCTGATCAACTTTGGAACAAATATTATCTTGTTTTAGTTGATGATTTTTCTCGTGTTACGTGGATGTTTCTCTTAAAGAATAAGTCTGATGTGGGGCAACTTATTGAAAACTTCATTAAGGAAATAAAGAACCAGCATTCATGTTTGGTGAAGTGTTTTCATTCGGATAATGCTTTAGAGTTTTGTACTACCCACTTGCGCACTTTTTTTTCTAGTTGTGGCATTAATCATGAAACTACTTGTCCTCATACCTCTCAGCAAAGTGGTGTTTCTAAGAGGAAACATCAGCATATTCTTGATGTTGCCCGCACCTTATTGATTCATCATTCAGTCCCGTCTCTTTACTGGGATGACACTGTTTTCACTTCATGTTTTTTGATAAATCAAAAGCCCAATGCTGTGTTACATGAACGTATTCCTCTTCAGGTCACGTATCCTGATCGCCCTCTGTTTCACGTCACCTCTCGGACTTTTCGTTGTGTTGCCTTTGTCCATTTGTTGGGATTGGGTCAGGATAAACTTGCACCGAAAGCAGTTAAATGTGTTTTTCTAAGGTATGCCCGCACACAAAAGGGGTATCGTTGTTTTGATTCACTTACCTCTCGACATTTTGTTTCTGCGGATATTACCTTTCATGAGGCTGTCCTTTCTTTTCTATGACGGCTGCTGAAATGCCTCATGAGGGTGATATGGCACCTATGCCGTATACACCTATTCGCTTTGGGAGCTTCCCTAAGATCCATGTCCCTACTACATCACCACTCCCACCTGCTATGCATTCCTTTCCATGCCTGACCGAGCCACTCCGAACATATTCGCCCCTATACTACCTATCAGGGACCCCCACCCTCGCCTTCACCATCGGCTTCTCAGGTGAGTCCTTTAGACACTGACGTATCTTTGCCATGTGATGGTCACAGGGACAGGACATATGATGTGCCAAGAGATGATCTTGATATTCCGATAACCATTCGGAAACAACCACGGACTTGCACCACTTATTCTACGACAGGGGCACTTGCTACTGACAGTTTATCTCCTGGATTTGCTGGATTTACACAGGCCTTAACTACTACGCAGATTCCAGCCACTTACTGTGAGGCCATGCTTGATCCAAAATGGCGGGCAGCCATGGAGGATGAGATGGTCGCTCTTCGAGGTCGTGGGACTTGGGAGCTAACCCCACTTCCTGATGGTGTTGCAGTTGTTGACTGCCGGTGGGTATTTACTGTGGAGTTTAACCCTGATGGTGGTGTTGCTCAATACAAAGCCCGCCTCGTGGAAAAGGGGTTCACACAGACCCATGGGGTTGACTACTTTGACACCTTCTCACCAGTCGCCAGGCTTCCCACTGTCCGGGTCTTGATTGCAGTCGCAGTTCAGCTGGATTGGCCCTTGTATCAGCTAGATGTCAAGAATGTCTTCCTTTATGGTGATCTCCAAGAGGAAGTCTATATGCAGCAGTCACCTGACTTTGAGAGACAAGGGGAGTGTGTATGTCGGTTACAGAAGGCTATATATGGCCTAAAACAGAGTCCCAGAGCCTGGTTTCAAAGATGGCACAAGTTGTTGAGGCAGCTGGCTTCAGGAGGTCAACAGCTGATTTTTCACTCTGCCAGGAGGACTTCACAAGATACTGTGGTACTCTTGATTTATGTTGATGATCTGATTATCACAGGGAATGATGAGCAGGATATTACTGAGATCAAGCGCCTCCTTGCAGAGCAGTTTGTTATGGACTTGGGGGGCCTACAGTATTTCCTTGAAATCGAGGTTGCTCGCAATAAGAAGGGTGTGGTCTTGTCACAGAGGAGGTATGCTTTAGATATTCTACAGGGGATTGGTATGCTTGGGGCCAAGGAGGACAATATTCTTATGGACCCCAAGATGCTACTATATGATGAGGATGCATAGGTGGTGGACAGTAGACAGTATAGACAGCTTGTGGGTAAGCTATTGTATCTCACTATCACAAGGCCAGATATCTCCTTTGCAATTGGGAGACTGAGTCAATTTATGGCTAAGCCAACACATCAGCATTGGGATGCGACGTTGATGGTACTTAGATATATCAAGAAGGCTCCTGAGAAAGGTTTTTTCTTCTCCAAAGGGTCTTCTATGACATTGGTTGGATACTTAGATGTAAACTATGCGGGATGTCATGTGGATCGCAAACCCACTACTGGATTCTACACCTTCTTAGTAGGGAACTTGATCACATGGAGGAGCAAGAAACAAGGTATAGTTGCAAGGTCCAGTGCCGAGTCTGAGTACAGAGTTATGGCTCAGACAACTGCTGAGATGATGTAGATCAGATCCTTGCTTGTTGATTTACAGGTGCAATTTTCTAGTCCCATGGAGATGAGGTGTGATAATAGAGCAGCCACCTTCATTGCTAATAACCCTACATTTCACGAGAGGACGAAGCATGTTGAAGTTGACTGTCACTATACCAGGGACATTATTCAGAAGGGACTACTATACACCACCTTTGTTGCATCTGAGGAGCAGACGACAGATATTTTCACCAAACCCTTAGCCCAATCTTCATCTGATACCTATATGTCCAAGCTGAGCATGATTGATATCTATGCTCCAGCTTGAGGGGGAGTGTTGTATATTTTTAGCTTATCTTGTTCCATCTTATTGTGTGGCTATAATAGCCCTTGTCCCTCAGGGACATTCATGTACTTTTAACCCTCTGGTCTCTCTCAATATAAAGAAACCTAGGGTTTCTAATAAACTTGAACGCTTTCATTCAACTTACTTCTTAGCTAGACTCTTCCAGATTTCCTTAGCAATCTTCTTGTAGAGGAGATTCACCACGATCTACAACTCCACACTGTTCATAATTCAGTTTATGACAAGATAATTGTCATGCTCCCACTTCTCATAGCCCTTATCATTTGTATCGTAAAAATAGCAAGTTGTTTATAACCACCAACAAAGATTCTAAAGGCCTAGGATCAAAGTAGATAATTCTAAGCACCGTTTAACTTAAAAGTAGTGCCCTAGAGCATCAAGGAGGCTGAGGTAGTCATCAACTTCACCTCAGAAGAAGATGAAGGTCCTAGTAGTGCCATGTTGGGGCAAGAAACTAGAAAATCATATCTAACCGTTGGAAATCAAAGATATTTTAGGGGTCCTGGGGCATGAAGAAGAACTTATCACATCCCAAGATCACCCATATGGCAAGATCTCATCCTTAGTTACCATCAAGGTCCATCTAGAACATCAAGGACCTCCAGCAGCACCACACGCATGCCTCCTAGCAACAGCAAGTGCTACTAGCGGCAACCTAGGCAACAGCAGGTGATGAGGAAGAAATCATCGCCGCTAGGGCCACCGAAAGGGTCAATAGTCACCATTGGGGCCTGCTACCAGTCACAGGACCTCCTCACGACACTGCCCAGGCAAGATGGCGATGGATGGAGGCTAACGGTGCTGCTGGCGGCAACAGGGAGTAGCAACAGGTGATGAGGAAGAGATCAATGCCACCGCCGGAAGGGGCAGATTGATAGATCCACTTTAGTGGACTAATTTAGTGCCTAAGTTTGTTGGTTTCATCATGATAGAGTGCATTAATTTGTGCATATAGATATAGAATAAGTTAGTATAATTCACATTTACTAGCATGGCACACATCTCTAAGCCCTACATCATGCAAACAGCTACATGTTTACATTTTCCACATTCTCTTTATGAATTACATGTAGTTATATGGTATCATTTTATTTTAGGAGGTTGTTTTGGGAAGCTCACTTCGAAAGAAATTCACACATAGCTTCGGACATCCTCGCAAAATGGTCAATCCCCTGGTAGGAAAGAAATCAAAGATCCATAAAATGTGGATCTACAATTCACAATCAAAGGAGTTGGGCGGCACCTATTTTTTTAGGAAGGAGGATTGGCGCCACATAAAAAAGGAAAGAGAGAATTGACAACCATTATCCATCATCATTTCCACGCACGTAAGGGAGAAGCCATCCTCTACGACCACCCACCTCTCCCACGCATCACCACCATTGCATCATCGCCATGCCGTAGAGGAGGAGCACTGCGTCTCCACCGCATATCACCAAGTCTACTTCATTGTGGAGGGTTCCTCCATGCTCTCCATCTCCATTGACTCGATGGTGACAACGCCGAGTCCCCGCATCGTGACCACAACTACTCCTTCAACCATCTTCGACTTTCAGGGGGACGCCCCTCTCTAGGCTCTTTCTTCCCTTAGTTTTTTTGTATTTGTTTGATCTCATTTTGATGTGTATGAATATTCTATGAGATTTAATGGAAGTAGAATGTGTGTTTGATGCCTTTTTCGTGGACGGCAACTCGTCTATACATGATTTTATTATATAAATGTTTTGATTCGCTAGTTTTGCATCGCAACATCTTTTCGAATTCTTCTATAGCATGAACTTAGCAATCACCGATCATCGCCACTGGGCCTGTTGCCAGTCAGAGCACCTCCAAGCGACGCTACCCAAGCAAGCCGACAGTGGCTAGAGGCCAACGGTGGTCCTTTATGCTGGCAGAGAAGAGATGAGAAAAGGGAGAAATGAGAGAGAAGAGAGAAGAGAGGATAAGAGAAAGACAAGAGGTTTCTCTCTCTCTCTCTCTCCTGTAGAGTTTCGGTGAACGGTACCCAAGCACAAAGAGCCTAGGACTTATCCTACTCTGATATCATGTAGGAAGAAAGAATAAAGCATGTTATCTGAGAATGAAACCCTAGGGCTCTTTACATAGAAAAAGACCCTGGAAAAAATTACATAGTAGACCAAAGAACAAAACTAATTAACACGCACAACGCTATTACATCATAACATCGTAATTCTATCAGCTAACTTTCAAAGTGTAGGGTACTTGGCCAGTTGGTCTTGTGCAATACTGAGTATAAACTTACATAAGGGACCCTCTTGTTATATGTTTATGGAGCAAGTAGTTTCCTTTTCCAATGGTTAAAATGTTGGAGACATATGTACCTGTTGAGGGAGAAGAGAAAACACGAAAATCAACTTTATTTGAAAACCCTAACTCTCCTTATATAGGGAGAGAGTCTAGGTAAAAAGCATGAGTAGCCCTTAACTATACAAAACATAACACATGTACCCTTCTAATAATACCAGCACTCCCCTTCAAGTTGAAGCATATATATCTAACATGCTCAGCTTAGAACAAAGGAAATCATGACGCTTCCGAGGTAGTGCCTTAGTGAAAATATCTGCCACTTGCTACTTTGATGTAGTAGTAGGGGTGCATATCTTAGTAGAAGTCACCATATCACGCATAAAGTGACAATCCACCTCAATGTGTTTAATGCATTCATGAAATACCAGATTGGAGGCAATAAATATAGCCAACCTATTATCACATAATATCGGAACAAGTGTCTTGACCTCAACTCCCAGGTCCTTCAGAAAGTTAATAAGCCACATAATCTCACAACCGGTACGTGTCATTACCCGATATTCTACCTCTGCACTAGATCTGGACACTACAGTTTGCTTGTTACTCTTCCATGTGACCAGGCTTCCTCCAAGAAAGGTGGCATAACCTGTGGTAGACCGTCTGTCTTCTGGACTCCCTACGTAGTCGACATCAGAATATGCATATACATCATAATGACCATTGTTCTTTGTGTAGAGTCCTTTTCCAGGACTTCCTTTAAGATACCTAAAGATAAGACAGCATTCTAGTGACTATACCTCGGGTTCTCCATATGCTGGCTGGCCCTGTTAACAGCATAACTGATATCAGGTCATGTAACAATGACATACAAGAGCTTCCCAACAATACTCCTATACCTTCCCTTATCCTCAAACAACATATCATCGTCCTCTAGCAATCGACATAGTGACTCTGCAAGTACCATAGATGGTCGTGAACCTAACAATCAAGTTTCACCAAGAAACTCAAGTACATACTTCCTCTAGGACAGAGACATTCCTTTGGAGTTTCCGGCAACCTCAATGCCCAAGAAATAGCGTAGTTTTCCTAAATCCTTGGTTACAAATGTGCTCTGCGAGTATGTTTTAGTATCCTGAATTCCCTAAATGTCATCTCCTGTGAGTAGCATGTCATCAACATATATAGCAAGAATGGTAATTCTAGATTTCTTTCGTCTAATCAAGACAAAATGATCAGACGTAGATCTGTAGAATCCAATCTCTTGTATTGCAACATCGAGCCTCGTAAACCAAGCTCAGGGGCTCTGCTTCAGGCCATAGATAGACTTTCTAAGCCTACATACCTGCCCCCCTCAACCACAAAGCCTGATGGTTGAGACATATAGACTTCCTCCTGTAAATCACCATATAAGAAAGCATTTTTGACATCCAATTGATGCACTAGCCAGGTTTTATTTACCGCAAGGGAGAAAATGACCCTGACAAAGCATATACACGCTACTGCGGAGAACGTATCAAAGTAGTCAACCCTATAAGTTTGGGTATAGCCCTTCGCAACAAGTCTGACTTTCAGCCTCTTAATAGTGTCATTTGGGTGATACTTCATAGTAAACACCCATCTGCAATCCACTACCCTGCCTCCTGGTGAAAGATGTGTTAAGTCCCATGTACCCTGAGACATAAGAGCATCCATCTCATCCTGCATGGCCTATCTCCAACCAAGATCTTGAAGAGCCTCATCATGATGTTTAGAAACCACCATAGCTGCAAGAGCTGTAGTAAATTTCTGCAAATCTGGACTAAGGTGATCAATAGTTGTATCATAGGCCATGGGGTGTAAGGTACAAGATCTCACCGACTTTCTCAAAGCAATAGGAAGCTCAACAAACTGCTGTGGTGGATCATCCAAATCTGACAATAGTAAGGAGACGTGAGGCTCCTCTTAATCTTCCTGCATGATAGGTACAGGGATAGGAACAGACAAAGTATGTTGACATTCATAAGTTAGCAAAAATCACTCGAGACTAAAAACCTCATGAGAGAAGTAGGGAATCTTCTCAATAAAAGAGACATCTGCAGACACATAATATCGTCTCCCAACATGATCAAAACATCAATACCCCTTCTAGGTTTTAGAATAACCCAAGAAAACACACTTAACGGACCGCGGAGACAATTTATCAGTGGTCCCAAAGAGGTGAACAAAGCAAATGCACCCAAACACATGTAGTGGCAATGCTAAGGGTGTGGTATCTGGCTGCAACAAAAGTAAAGGTGTAGTTGTCAAGCACAAGGGAAGTCTATTTATCAAATTGCGGATGTTAGGATAGCATCCCCCCAAAAATTCTTAGGCACATTTGTGGCAAGCATTATGGTTCTAGCAACATCAAGCAAATGGCGTAATTTCCATTTCGCAACCCCATTTTGTTGTGAAGTGTAAGCACAAAAGGCTTAATGAAGGGTACCATTGCTAAAAAGAAAATCAGCTATATCTTTTTGCATAAATTCCAAAGCATTGTCATTACGAAAAATTTAGATGCGAGTAGAATAAAAAATTTACACTTCATTGAAAAACTTTGGAATAATAGAAACAATTTTAAACCTATCACGCATCAAAAACATCTAGGACAGACGACTGAAGTCGTCAACAAAGACCACAAAATACCGATAAACATTCTGGTGAGTTATTAGACACGGACCCCAAACATCACAATCGACCAACTCAAAAGGCATTAAGCTCCTTTTATTCTGTCGAGACAAAAAGGAAGCACGATGATGCTTGCTAAGATGACAAGCTTCACACTCTATATTTGGTAGTATAGTAGACTCGGGAAACATTTTTTGTAAACGTGAAGTAGAAGAATGACCCAGTCAACGATGCCGAAAAACTGGATCCATAGAAACAGAGGCAACACTAGCAAACAAAGTAGAAGCATCGATGTAGTAAAGACCATCACGTTCAATCCCCCCACCAATTATCGTCTCCGTCCGGATGTCCTAAAAATAGACAAACTACTCGTCATATATAACACGACATTTAAGCTCCTTACATAATCTGTAGACAAATAATAAGCTCAACGGAAATTCTGGACCATAGTAGACAATAAAAAGCCTCAGCTTATTGGAGAAATGAACCTCTCCAACTCCAGTAACAGGAGAATCTGTACCATTTGCCAGACGAACAGAAGTAATATCATTAGCTTTATGCATAGAGACAATAGCATCTTTCTTACTAGTGAGATGACTTGAAGCACATAAGTCAACAATCCATGAGGAAGAGGATGAAGTAGTGGCAAGGTTCTCAAAGCTACTAGTGGCAGCCAGAGAAGCTGTAATGTCTGAGGCAACAGGTTGATGCAGAAGGGCCATAAGAAGATTATAGTCATCCATCATCAGAATAGGGGCAGGAGATGACATCGAAGCAGAAAAGGATCCAGTAGAGGGAGGCAGCTCCTCAGCCACTGCAACAGTAATGGAGCGATTTCTTAGATAACCAAATTTAGCCCATCATTTCTCTAATGGATGGTTAATCCTCTAATAGTGAATACAAGGTTCATAGGCACAACTTAGTCCACGACCACCACCATAGCCACGACCCCCTCAGAATCCACCTCTGCCTCCAGATGTAGCAAAAGCCGATGTCTCAATGTTAGGTGTCGTAGAGACAATCTGAGGATGACTCGCATCCATAGATGTTTTCTGCAGACGACCATACACAATCTCCAAATCAAGCATAACCTCAAGGGCCAAAATATTCTCATGAGCAGATGAGAACTTAGCAATCGACCCATCCAAAAATCTGTAGACTTGCCAAGTCTATCTCCAGCTGGTCTAAGCATCACAACAAGAAGGTAGAAACACATTTAGCTCTTCAAAGAGCCCTTCCATCTCTGTATAATAATCAATTAGTGTCATTTCTCCTTAAGACATGTACCATATATGACGATATATGTCCGAAAGACAAGCATGATTGGAATTTTGAAAATATTTCTTGGAGAGCCTCTCCTACATTTCCTTCCTCATCTTCTTGTACAATAGATTTAATGCTATCTGTCGCTCCACACTATTCATTCTCTAGTTCATCACCAGATAACTATCCCTCTCCCATTTTTCAAAATCCTTATGAGTTGTCTCAGGAGTAGTAAAGAGGATTGAAAGCTTCTTGTGGCCACCCACAAATATCGTGAAACCCTATGCCCATGGGAGATAATTTTGAGGTCCATTGAGTTTGATGATTGTCCCTTGAACCATCAGGGAAGCCGAGGTAGCCGTCGACTTTGCTTCAACAGTTTCACTAGAGGTAGATGACATGATGATGACCACACGGAGCGATTGAAATCACGAGGAAGAACTCAAATTTGATTTTCGGTATCCAGAGCAATAGAACATGCTCTACAAGTTATGGGAAGTAGAAATCATAACACATGCCACCTAAGGAGGTGTTCTAACACATCGTCCTCCGATCAAAGATGTGCAGCACCCCAGGCTGTACCAACTAGAGGAAGAGCAACTCCCCGGTGACACCCGACAGCGTTGTTGGACTACTAACAACGCTCGATGGCAAAGAGGATTAGGCGGGGTTGGGCGATGCTGCTGGGCTACAAGGAGGTGCTGGCGATTGCTGAGAAGACTCGGTGACGCGTTAGGGTTTCAGCACGCGCTATAGGGTGGCATGACCAACGCTGGCAATCATGGAGGAGATCTGGCAGCGGCGCTGCTGGTCGAAGCAATGAGCTAGGGTTTTAGAGCGTCAGGGCGACACTGGTAGGCGACACCACTGCCTGGGCAACGCTGCTGGTCATTGCCAGCGCCGGTGGTATCCCTTAGTGACGCTGGTGGACTCTACAGGTATGCTAAAGACCGGAGAGAGAGAAAGAGAGAGAGAGTAGCACCATTTGGTGGGAAGAGTACCAAAGCACGAAGCATCTAGGATCCACCTCACTCTAATACCATGTTGAGAGAGAAGAGAAAACACAACAATCAACTTTATTCAAAAACCCTAACTCTCCTTGTATAGGGAGAGAGTCTAGGTAAAAAGCATGAGTAGCCCTCAACCATACAAAACATAACACATGTACCCTTCTAATAATACTAACAATACCCTTTACAACTTTTCATATTAATGGATTACTTGTTTTTGTCAAGGAAAGGAAATGAAAAGAAAAGAAGAGAAGAGAAATGTCTTCTCATCCCATCTTGATGATTAAATTTTTTTTATGGAAAGGGATCTTGATGATTAAATTCTCTCATACTATCTTTGTGTGGCCTACTTGCTAGAGTTTTCATGCCAATGCCCTCTTCCTGCTCCCTACCCCTATCTTCATCAAAGAGACCACGTCAGAGAGGTCCACATCACCTTGGCAAACATTTTAAATAGTAGGCAACAAGAATTGTTGGAGAACATGTGAAGAAAAAATAATGTCAAGCTTAGTTCAGGCATTTACTATAAGTTTAAACCATCTACCAAGGTCTATTTTACTAATTGTGGCACTTACATGCTAAACATACATGAGATTGGGACCAAAACTGACGAAATTTTTAATAGTGGGGACTCTATATGTAAATTACTCAAAGTATTTCTTGGGTTCTGGCCTATGAGGACCCAATTCATCCATCCAAAGTGATGTGTCCATGTTGGGAGGCGTTAATCCTTAGCTCTTACATTCTTATGTAGCCTGCTCCTGACTTAATTCTTAGCAACCTTTTTGATTTTCACTTGGAAACCAAATGACCTCACCACCAAGGTTGGTTTACATGATAGAACATGAACACCTTATCTCCTAGACCTTTCCTATCACGACGGACAAAATTAGAAATCCTAATCTGCCCCTATGCTGATAACATGTTGGTTTTGGTTCCATCTACAACGTAAAGCCAGCCAAGGCAACACATTTGACCTGAGAGTTGGTTAGAAATCCTCAGCTCTTGTTATTTTGTATACACACACACTCTCTCTCTCTCTCTCTCTCTCTCTCTCTCTCTCTCTCTCTCTCTCTCTACGGTCTACACCCAACTCAAACCTTAGCAAGTTGAAGTCTTCCAATTTGGGTTGGGAAAGGTTGAATTGAATGGACTACCGTTCATCAAAAGATGCAAGTAATCCTAAAATCTCTTATGTTCGTCTTCTACAGAGGTGGAGGAAAACAAACAAACAGGAGTGAAGAATCTTAAGTAATAGTTTCGAAAGAGAGAAAGAAAGGCAAAGTAAAGTATAGTAGGGGAAGGGGGGATTTAATGGGAAACGTGAGGGGAGGAGGAGAGGGCTTACCGATACTAACGACCGAGGTCGAAAAGTAGTGGAGTGATGATGATGAGAATGAGAATAGGAGGAGGAGGTGGTGGTGGTGGTGGTGGTGGTGGTGGAGATGGACGGCGGGGACACACGGGAGAAAAGTAGGGGCCTCTTCTTCTTGTCAGTGAAGATGGCGTTGGAGAAAAGAGGCTGCGAAGGACCATACGCATAGACAGCAATCGTCGTCCCCATATGCTCCCCCTTTCTCTTCTCGTTGTCTTCCCTTCTCCCGCAGGGATACCGGCAGGCAGAACAGAGAAAAGCACAGCTACAGGTGCGGTGTGCTGTGCGGTGGTGCGGTGTTGTGCTTCTGCTTCCACCATTCGCCGGCGTCACCGCCTCGTAACATATTATTTTTCCTGGCAAAAAAAAAAATTCTGCCGCTAAGGAAGAAGTCAAATTCAAATTTTTTTTAATAGTAAGGTAACGTATTACTCAAAAAAAAAGTTTGATAGGATAAAGTTTATGTGTGAGTATCAATTATATTATAAAGTGAAATAAAAATGAAAGTCTTACAATGTACCAGTAAGGATAATTTTATTTACTAGAATATTAAGAGGTTTATCGACCTGATTATGTATTCTTCCATTTCGTTCTGTCCACAAAAATTAACATAACTTTAGTAAGCGGTGGAACTCAGCCCAAGAGCAAAAGTTTCGTTCCAACTTTCAATAGATGACGACAACGGAGTGTTTGAAAGGAACGAGTTCCATAACTTCCCCCAAACTGCATGCGAGTAGTATACTTGAAGAATAGATGTCCATGTGTCTCCTCCTCAGGTAGGTATAATGTGCAACGTGAGTCAATATTAGGATACTAAATCTTTGTCAGAGCGTTCACAGGGAGACTTCCCTTGAAAATCAACCATGAGCAGCAACACTTAGAGACGTGGCCTTTCCCCCAGACGTACTTCCATACCTCCTTGTGATTGCCCTAGATTGGATAGCTTCCTAAACCTTCAAGGTGTCAAGGGACCCATCTGGCTTTAGAGGCCAAGACCAAGCGCCAGCCCTATGGAGGAGAGGGGTGATCCCATGCCTCTGAGCTAAAATTCGCCAATGTCAAAAATCGGAGGGGGAGGGGGAAGCTTGTAAGAAGTCTCCATATCTTTCAATCATCCCAGATGACCAGATGGAAGAGTGGTTTGAGGTTAAGTGACAGATAGCTTTACAGGAAGCAAGAAGCTAGAGGCCTTCAAAGGAACATAGTCCCAACTCACCCTCAAACTTAGGCTTGCAGAGGTCTTCCCATGGCACAAGATGAGCACCCCCATTCAATACGAAATCTGTCACCAAGCTTCGAATTCGTTTGATAGAACTTTTTGGGACCACAGTTATGCCCAACTAGTATCTGAGTAAGCCGTCAATTGCCCATTTGATTAGCTGGATTCTACTTGCTCTGGATGGTAGCTTCCTTTTCCATCCTCCAAGAACTCTCCTAACTTTGTCCTCCAATGTAGCACCCACCGACTGCCCCCTACCAGCGACATGCGGGACTCCCAAATATCTGTAGGGGAGCCTACCTTCTAACATACCCAAGTGAAGACAAATGTCCATTCTGCGAGGAAGACGCCTGAGCAAATAAACTCTACTCTTGCAACCATTAAGCTTAAGGCCAGAGAAGTGTGCAAAGGTGTCAAGTGTGTTGCGCACCCCTCTGGCCGACCTCCCATCAACTCTACAACAAATAAGGATATCATCGACGAAGAGTAAGTGGGATGGGAAAGCCTTCCGATTGATTTTTGCAAGGGCAATTCTTCCATGATTCACTTGATAGATTAATAAGAGTGGAAAGGGCATTCATGGCAAGGTTAAAAAGGAGGGAGAGGAGATCCCCCTGTCTCAACCCACGAGAGGTGGAACAATAGCTAGTCATTATCCCATTGAGAAGTGGAGACATGGAAGGTGACGCAATGAACATTTTTATCCAGTTTGTCCATTTTTTATAGAACCCCAATGTAGTGAGTGTGTGAATGATGAAATCTCTATCCACACTATCAAATGCTTTAGAAATATCTACTTTAACGCACATCCTTGGAGCTATAATGCCCTTATGGAAGCCGTTGAGGAACTCCTAAGCAAGTAAGGTGCAATATAAAATATTTCTCCCACTAATGAACGCTCCTTATGCACTGTTGACAAGTTTGGCCATAAGAGAGCTCAATCTTTTTGAAACTATCTTTGTAATGAATTTGTAAAGGATGTTGCAACAGGCGATCAACCTATAATCTTTAAGGTTGGATGCATTTGGACCCTTTGGAATGAGTGTGAGAAAAGTGTGATTTAGTTCCCTGATTAATTGGACACCCTCGATGATATCATTACCAATGGTGGGCCAGGCCTTATGAAAGAAAAGGACATTAAAGCCATCAAGACTGGGGACTTTATCAGGGCCAATCGCCCAAAGTGTGTCTTTGATTTCAGCAACCTAAGGTGTAGCTATGAGGGAGGCGTTGTCCTCCACTAAGATGGACGACCTAAGGCTTGGGAGATCACTGGCTTGTAGGAGCGCCTCTTCCTTGGTGAAAATCTTTGCAAAGTACTCAAGAGCCTCCTTGTTTAGATCCTCCACTCTATCAATTACCACTCCATTAGCTTTAAAAAGTGTAGAAAGGGCATTCTCATTTTGTCTCACACGCATAGCCATGGCAAAGAACTTAGAGTTACAATCTCCCAATTTAATCCAGTCATGCTTGTTTCGCTAGATCCAAAAATCCTCTTCTTCCTTACGAAGGGTGGAGAGTTGGTTTTGTAAGTTGGCCTCTTCATCATGAAGGGAAGGGTCCAGGGGGTTGGCATCAAGGATGTTATGTAGCACTTCAAGGGTTGAGGTGAGTTCGTGAATACGAAACCCTTTGGAGTGGTCCTCTTTCATCCAATCCTTAAGAGGTAGTTTAAGATTCCTTAGCTTCAAAATACAATAGTAGAGAGGATTACCACCAACGTCAGTGTTCCATGCTTTCTGTAGCAACTCTGAAAAGTGTGCTCTCTCCGCCCAATAATTTAGGAAGCGAAAGGGTTTGCGCTTCCTCGCCAATGGGGCAAGGCAAAGCACCATACAAGCATGGTCGCTGAGTTTAGAAGAGTGGTAGTCAACTTTGGAAAGCATAAAGAGGTTTGCCCATAAAGGGTTAGCAAGGCCACGATCAAGTTTGCAAGTAATACAATTCGTGTTCAAGGTGTAAATCGCATTTTAAAGTAAATAAGTCGTAGTATAGCGTGAAGTATGTCGAAACAAATAAAATTTACAAGATGTGAGTCCCGGTCGAACTCAAAGAGGCTGAAAACGTTTCCGATTTCATAACTGAATCAAAATGCTAACTGGAGAATATGCTACTAATTGAAAACTAATATATATATAATACTAATCACAATATGTATATCACGCAAATGGTTTAATCATGGATTGCAGAAATCAAATTATGATAAGAACATATACTTGCTATCTACCTATAACTAGAGCATGAATGAAAAACTGCTATCTAGCAGAATAAGGGAACCATGGGTGGTCTGTGGTGGCCTTCTGAAGAGGCTGGGGGGAGCAACGGCAATCCGCCAAGGTGGCTTGGTGGGTGCTTCAGGAGGATAGTCAAAGACGGAGAGAGACAGAGATGAAGCTCTGAAGAACTGGAGAGGGTCTGGAGAAGTTCTGGTGGAAGATGGAAGAGTTGTTCTCCACTAGGGGGTCCTGGGGTTCTTTTTATTACTTTGACGAGGGGGCAAGATGGCCATTTGAGCCTTCAAAACCGTGCAACAACCCTAGATTGATCAGATCCGTTGATCGGGAGATCAACGGATCAGATCGCACCTCAATAGGCCTTCCAAATCATCTTCTACGCGCGGATTCACCCTCGTGCTGACACATGGCACCTTCTCTGTCCTTGGATTGAAATCACACGACTACCGCTTGATAAGTTCACTTTTGTAGACGATTATTTAGCCTAAGTACTCTTTAAATTAGTTGTTCGTAATTATTAATTGATTAGGAGTTAAATGAGAATTCACCTTTGTCTGCATATAATCTCATGCGCTAATTTTATATTTAATAACATATGACATGATATGATAATCATTTGGTGGATGCAAGATAGGTACAAGACACCTGAAAGCTTCAGAAGTCCAAAGTCACATTTTAAGACGTCTGGAGCCTAGTCTGGACGTTCAGAACCTCCAGCGTGGACTCACTGCTAACCATACTTTTTAAGATGTTTAGAGTGTAGATCGAACATCTGATTGGAACCGCCAACACTTATCCTTCTATTCCAACCACTCGCGATCTTCACTGAGTGGTTGGAGAAGTTGGCAGCTAAAGAGAAATAGACGAAGAGTTTATCCAAAGAGGCTGCTTCGCGGGGATCTTCCATCTCCGCCACCGTGATCTCTGCCTACACTGTGGACTCAGTGTGCACTGTGGCCTCTGCGTACCTACCTCTGTCCTTCTTCCTCTTGTCAGTCGCATGGTGACAGCGTGTGACCACCACTATAGCCACCCTTCACCACCTTCTCCCTTCCCACACCAACACCACCACTCCTTGAACTTGCACCCACCCCATGCGCCCTCACTGAGTGCACCAGCCACTGATGCCAGCAGTCGCGCACCCGCTCACTTCACAAGCCTCACGCACTCACAACCCGTGCATGCATGCCCACGCGCGCCTACGGCCTCCTTCATCTTCTTCGTTAACCAACAGAGACAAACCCAAAGCCACCGCCGGCCATCCTCCTCGCAGCTGGCTCCACGGACCTCCAATCTCCTCTCCATCGACACCGTTGAACTCGCCTCGCCCTCACGAGGCCACCCACGTCCATGACTGTAGCCATTGACCACCCGCACGACCGCCAGCTGAACCCACCTCACCGGCTAACCTCTTCTCCGACCGGCGACTTCCAGGCACCATCCTTTGTGCTACCACTACCCACGCATCGACCTCTCCACCAGTGACCTTTTGGCGTAACCTCGCCTCCGGCCAGTCCTCCATCTCCTCGTGCGAGCAAAGGGGAGAACATCCCCTATTTCTCTACAGTAAAGGGTGTATTACTATTTACATTACTATGCCATTGTTGGGATTCTTATTTTGAATATTATATTAGATTTATTAGATGAATTTACAACCAAGTCCCTTTAGTTTGCCCTAATTAGTTAGTCTATCAAATGTCATGACTATCTTCCCTATCTATTAGCCTCACATTTAATGGTGATATTATAATTTACATTTGACGCCATTAAATATTTGGGTTGATTGATTTTACCGTGAGTATTCTAGTGAAGGAGAACTTGTGTGATTGGTCCATCTCTTTTCAACAATTAAAGATTGGTTATTTGATTCATCTATTAGTGTTCTCTCTTTTGCATAGGATGAATGAATGAAATTATTTTTAAGTAAACAAGAGGAAAACTTATTGCGCGTTTATTTTGCTTGACCCCCCCTATGGATACGACATTTTTACTGTGATTTAAATTAATATCTATTTTAATCTTTAATTGAGAGATTTTCCATCACGCAACTACAACATATCAGTTTATTATGACTATCTTAAATAAGCGAAATTCTCTCTACGTCAAATGGAGCCATTGCCGGGGAGGAAATACGCCTATTAATTTCTTTTTGGGAAATTTATATTATTTTTATGCTATTTCTGAAGCTTTCTGAATTACAGTCCTTGTTTCTGTTTGCATTATAAAAATAAACGAACGCGATGGAAGCGCACGACGGAGACAATATTTTTGGTGGACCTTGACTCCACCTAGAGGGCAATAACAGGAGCACGTGGGCTTTGATCCCACATGCATGGAAGGAGGGTTGGCGACTGAAGACCTGTTTCCTTCTTTTAGATTTAGATTAGGCTAGATAGACATTAGACATTTAATTTCTATCTTGTGGACCCGTGTTGGGCATTTTTGGGAACTTGTTCCCAGTGCTTTTATTACTTATCGCTCTTGTATGCGAGAGCGTATTTTTCATTTGAAAGAGCGATCTTCGTTTTTGATAAAAATTTTAACATAAAATGTCGTGTCGTTATAGTTTGTGTGTGATAGAAAATCGCTTTTCAAAATATTTAATACTCAAAATCTAACCACGAAAATAGTTAGGTCGTCTCCACGGGGAGGAATAAGCCTATTAAACTAGTGAATGGCGCATTATTTATTTAGGAAACTCAACGGTGCGCATATTAATTTGTACCATTCATTTTCAACATAAGTCATCATTTTATGTAATTAATCAAGAATATAGGTGTTCGCATGCAAAATCACCACCATGGAAATATGTAAATTGTGATCTTGATACTGGTAAACACCGTCAATATTAATCTCCTACACGACAGAGCCCGTTCACTATAACCAATCTCCCATATTTAATATCATTCATGAGAAGAATTCGGTTATAAGTAATTCACCTAGAATAGAGGGATATTCATGCAGTTGTACCTGAATTAAGATATTAAATAAAAGAATAGTGTTTCTCATAGTGGTAAAATTCGTAAATATTAATAAGGCCGATACTATTGAGAAACAGAGGATTTGGCGGAGGAGCTTGCACGCGAGGAGGGGATGGCTGATGGTGTGAACGCCAGTGGTGGTGTGCTGGAGGTTGAGCATCGTAAAGGTGGTGGCGCGCCGACGAGTGGTGGCTGGAGGGGGCGAGACCGGCGGTGGGCGGATGTCGATAGGTGGTCGGGAGGATGGCAGATAGATTGGTTGGTGGCGTGGCTAGCAGGGCGATGTTGGCGAGCTCCTAGTGAGTCTGCTGGTGGCGTTGGTGGAGAGGTCGGTGGCCAGAGAGGGTGGAGTGGTGGTGGTGGGTTATGGGTTCATTTAATCTGTAGCAGGAGAAAGAGGTTGAAGAGGAAGTAGAAAGGGAATAGGGTGCGGTGTTGGGTGCTTTAAGGAAGGTAGGGAGGGAGAGTGGTGGTGTTGGCATGGGTACGGTTGGCGTTTAAGAGAAGAAGATGGCGACTGGTTGTGGGAACGGGTGATGGTGGTCCTAGAAGTCATCGGTCAGAGAAGAGGTTGGCCGGTGAGGTGGGTTCGGCCGGCAGTCATGCGGGTGGTCGACGGCTACAGTCGTGGACTTGGGTGGCCTCGTGAGGGTGAGGCGAGTTCAACGGCATCGATGGAGCGATATTAGAGGTCCATGGAGCCAACTGCGAGGAGGACCGGTGGTAGCTTTGGGTTCGTCTTTGTTGGTTGACGAAGAAGATGAAGGAGGCTGTAAGCCCACGCAAGCATGCATGCATGGGTTGTACGTGCGCGAGGCTTGTGGCGTGAGGGGGTGCACAGCTACTGGCGTCAGTGGCTGGTGCACTCAGTGAGGACGTGTGCAGTGGGTGCAAGGTCGAGGGGTGGTGGTGTTGGCGTTGGAAGGGCGAAGGTGGTGAAGGGTGGCTGCAGTGGTGGGCGCACGCTGTCACCGTGCAATCGACAAGAGGAAGAAGGATAGAGGTAGGTGAGCCGAGGCCATGGTGCACACTGAGTCCACAGTGCAGGCAGAGATCACGGTGGCAGAGATGGAAGAAGATCCCCGCGAAGCAACCTCATTTTAAAAACTATTCGTCTGTTTCTCTTCAGCTGCCAACTTCTCCAACCACTCGGCGAAGATCGCGAGTGGCTAGAATAGAAGGATAAGCGCTAGCAGTTCCCATCAGACGTCTGATCAACACTCCTGACGTCTTAAAATGTATGGTTAGCAATGAGTCCACACCGGAGGTTCTAGACGTCCATACTAGGCCCCAGACGTCTTAAAATGTGACTTTGGACGTCTGAAGCCTTCAGGTGTCTTGCACCTAGCCTGCATCCACCAAATGATTATCATATCATGTCATATGTTATTAAATATAAAATTGGTGCATGAGATTATATGCACACAAAGATGAATTCTCATTTAACTCCTAATCAATTAACAATTACGAACAACTAATTAAAGAGTACTTAGGTCAAATAATGGTCCACAAAAGTGGACTTATCAAATGCCCCCATGCCTAAGTTTTGCTAGTCCTGAGCAAAAGTGAAAAACAATGGACGTAACCAAAAGATTTATTCTTTTCTTATTCCAAAAATGTAAAGATCCAGACAATTGTGAAGTGATAGCAGCCTAGGTCATCACTCACTTCGCGCTCGCTTCATCAACCACAAGCACGTGAAATGCGGTCAATCCGTGCTCATCAGATATTGTTGTCCGATCACGAGATCGGATGGCTTAAAAGAGCCACGCCCATGCCTCTTGAATTTCAAATGCACGCGCACACGTTCGTTCTTGAGTGATTCGACGCATCGTCGTCTGAGGCCTCTTCGCGCACCACGTGGTCATGCTCCCACCGTTGATTGATGATCCAATGGGTGGATTTCATCCACGCGCTGCCGCCTCTGATCGAAGCGTGGATTGCACCTCGAACCCCCGTCCTTGCCTTGCATTTGCACGTGTGAGCCAATGTGCTATGCGGCTGAGTTGTTGCATTTTCTATTTTGCGCACAACTGTCCTTAGCCGTTAGATGGAGATCCAACGGGTGAGGTTTCTTCTTTCCTTGTTGAGGCATTCCTGGAGCAACGACATGGCCACATTGTGGCTGTTGGATGATTATCCAACAGCCCACAGCGTATGAGGAGAGCCTCTTCAAAAGTTGGGCGACAGTGAGGGGCGGCTGCGATGGCGCCATTATGGTCGTTCATCTTCTTTCTTTTGTAAATGGTGATGTAGGCCTCCAATTGATATGATTCTTGTGTCGTTGGATTGCGATCGCTGATCCGGATCCATTTGTGTAGTTGGATTTATAATATGAGGTTCGGATTTTTACCTATTTGCCTCTTGGTCCTTGCTTCTCTACTGACTCCATAGGATGCTACGGGAGTCTGATTGATGTGATCTTGGAAGCATTGGACTCTTGTTGTTGTTCTGAACAAATCCATATGGTTGGATTGTCATCCGCAGCCCCGAATTACCTGCAATTATTAATATCTCTCAATTAGAACATAATACGACATTATTATTTACAAAACTAATAAATCAACTACGATGCAAAGTTGATGCAAATGCATGCAGCATGCCTAAGTTAGGCTAAGTTCTAACTTAATTCAGGTAGATTAGGGCCTATGATTGCTACGCAATCAGTTCGGACCTGAGGAGAGGTTGCTCCATGAGAGATGATTACCACAAGAAGCTAATTCAAATAGCCTGCAGTCTTCAATACAAAAGTTAAAGTCCCTCATACTAGATCTTGAGGGAGGTATGTGCCAAATTTCTCCTTGCACAATCTAATAGTGTTGAACTCACCAAGGGTAGTCTAAGCTCCATTGACGAGATTACTGTGAAGCCTCGGAGTATCCCAAAGGGAAGTACGTCGAGCAAAAGTGTTCCTTGCATAAACGAAGGAGGAGATCAAAAGACCCCCTCTATTATGGCAAGAGACAAGAATTGCTTGATTCGTGGAGTGAATAACATCAACGTTCTAGAGAGAAGTTTTCCAAAGGATGATGACCCAAGGATTAGAGGCATGTGCAAGGTTCATGGAAACTCCCCAATTGGGGGGGATCCTTCTGCTGACTCGCGCCCATCCCGCATTTGTTATGCGAGTTTCCAAAAGAGCCACTATTTGACCATCATGATTCCTTAGGTGGTCAAAGACCCCCTTCAATTTGCCCAAGGCGTTGGGGCCTCGGACATTCCAGATAGCTAAGGACATTTAGAGGATGTGCCATCCGCCAATGCCAAAGGAGACTCCGCGTTGAGGATGGCTTTGGTTTCTTTTTCTTCTTCTTTTTAGGAGTTTTCCATGTGGGTCCCATGAGCGAGAGTTTGATCGATAGAGGGGGAAGGTTAGGGAGGGTTGTGTCAGGTTCGGAGGAGTTTTTACATGGTGGGGTGTTGAGATTTGGGACACGAGGGTGCATGTGTCTCTATGTCTCAATGTGGTCCCCACTCCAGCTAAGCATGGAGGGATCATGAACAGGATCTTGATAACGGATCTACGCAATATCTAAATAGCATTCCTTGTACTGTACAAACTAGCTAACGATTTTAAAGATAACCGAATTGGGAGTTCGGGTTGAACACGGGGAGACAAAAATATGAAATTACACTAGAGGGGGGTGAATAGTGCAAGATAAAAAATATGCGAAAATAAAAATCTAATCACACAAAATATACATCACAAGGGATGACAAATTTTTAGGTGGAAACCCTAAGGGGAAAAACCATCAGCTAAGCTCTTGACTTAGGATTTTTCGATCGACCAAATTGATCAAATCCACTAACATGTCACTTTAAACCAAAGGTGATACAACCTTAATTACAAACCACACTACTTTAAAATGAAGGTAGTGTACCTCCAAACAATTCTTCTCCATGAAGAGTATTTTTATCTCACGAAAAAGATGAGAATTCATCACATAAATACCCAACCAAAAACAAAATGAAAAGTACAACAACTTATAGAGCCCAAATGTAAGATTTAAACTATGCTACTATAGGCAAAGTGACTTCCCTAGTATGGAACTGAGTAGGAGTGATTACGTAAGGATTTGATACTCTCGAATGTGAAGTGTAGAGCTTGGAAAAGCAAGGAATTTCTCTTCTATATGATCTCTTTCTCTTAAGCACTCAAATGGTGGAAAGTATTACTCTTTGAGGTGTGCTTACTAAGGGAAGGTCCTCCTGTATTTATAGAGGTCATAGGAACCTTTAAGAAGGCCTTGGAATGGCCTCATAGCCGTTGGAAACAAACCTAAGGCAAATAAAGCTGAAATCAGGATCATAATGATTCGAATAGCAGAATCAGACGTCTAATTTTAGGGTCAGACGTCTGGTCAGATGTCCAATGACAAGTTTGGACGTCTGATCTGAAGGGTCAGAGTTTCTGACTCTGTCGAATAGAAATAAGATCTAGGTTAGATGTTTGAAAAGCTATTTTAGGACGTCTGGGTAGAAATTTGGATGTCTAATTTTATGCGGGTTCATTCCTATTTCCTAAATAGAGTTCTAGTATAAAGAGGTCAGACGACATATTGGACATCTAGACATAGTATTGGACATCTAAAACTAAACGTGCTCTGTGGGAATTAATTCCTAAGAAGCCAACAGTTAGATTCAGTCTGACATCTTAAGATTTTGGTCTAACGTCTCTTTATTAGATGTATGGAAGGCTCTACGAACGTCTGCCAATATTATAAAGTTATTTTCTACGTTGGATCTCGAAGATATAGGGCTGAGAGTCCAACAGTCCTATTATTGGACATTTGGCAAGGTCATCAGACGTCATATAGGATGTCTTTATCTAAATCAAGACGTCTGGATCTAAGTCAGGATGTCTAAATGAAAAGTCATAGAATATGAATTTCTAGCCTAGATAAATAGATGTCTGGTCATAAAATCAAATGACTTAAAATTATGGATCAGACATCTGATAATCATGTTGGACGTCTGATTAGTATGCCTGATTCCTATTTTAGCTTTCTAACTTTATTCTAAGGCTTGCCTAAGTGTTCTAAGGATGTGTAAGTGTTCCTAGAACTAAAGGTGATATACTTTAAACTCTTTAACATGAATCTAAGGAAAATATAAAGAGCAAAAAATAAATACAAGTACATTGACAACACTTCTATCCTATTCTTCAAATTCCTTCTTCAACCTTTCGCTTCATGCGAAGTTTTTTCTCTTCCATCAAGCTCCTCCATCCCACCATGGATGTGAGCTTTGAACTCCTCGCAGTTGCTTGCATTTGCATTAAACCTAAAACTTATACACTCAAATGCAAATGTCAAAATACGCATATTTTGTTATCATCAAAATTAACGATCAATGCGCCTTTGCACCAACAAAATATAAAGTCGCTTACGTTTTTTTTTCGTTTTTATTTCTAATGCGAAAGCAAATATGAACTCGATTGACTAAGATGATAATAATAATAGAGAGAGAGTAAGGGATAGAGATCAGATCATAAAAAGACATTTATTTCTACTAGAAGAATGATTACAACTAGAGTTTTCATAAACATAAAAGATATCTAACTAGAACAAGAATAACAAGAAGAAAGTAGAAAAAGAATTTGAAGCAATCATAGCGGTGGAGAGATTCATCAACAGAACTGGAGAAGATGCAAAAGAGGGTGACCAGTATAGAAATGCTTGGTGGAAGAGGGAAGACCTAAGGGATGGCTGGGGTTTTTCCTAATCTAAGGGAGGTGGTGGAAGAAGGTGGAGGAAGAGTTTTTTTGGTGGATGACATTGATGATCTAAGGGGGCATGCCTAGGGGTTTTTATAGAAAGCTTGGAGGCTTCCTATTGGTCAATCTAAGAAGCTTAGGATCACTAACGTGTAAGGTTAGGATCAATAGGTTAAGGATCAAGGGTTAGGATTAAGGGTAATGTGATAGGATAGGTTAGGTTTTTTGTTAGAAATAAATCATGAGTCTAGATTAGATTGGAAGGGTGATGGATGACTTGAATTAATGATAGGATGGAAAGAAAGAAATAAATTGAGGGGATAAGGGCCGGCTGTGAAAGGGAGATGAAAAACCTAATGAGGCATATGAGAGAGATAATGAGGAGGGGGGCGCATGGGAATCCACCCGAGAGAAAGATCTTTCTCCTTTTAATTTTGGCCGAATGGTGGAGAGATTAAATAAGGGAGGGTAGAGAGATATTTAATTGAGAAAAAATCGGAATGGATGGGGAGAGAGTTCGGTGGTGCGTGGGATTTGCTGCGTGGGTTGCATGGGCTTTCCGTGGAGGGGGTTTACGTTGGACTGTGGGAATATCGGGTGGCACCGAGTAGATAGGAGGGGGAATTTAAGTGGAGGTATCATGGAGTTGACGTGGAGCCGGGATTTCGGTGGGGTTGTGTTTGCATGGATTGGGTTGGGTGTTGGTGGAGCATGGGAATTAGGAGCACGTAGGGAGTTGGTTGCATAGGGTTTTGCATGGTGATTTTGGTGGGATGTTTATGGGATTAAATATAGATATGTGTTACGTAAGTATTTGTGATGTAGAGATAAAATTAATTAAGCGACCACTCATGATGGTCAAAAATAAATTGGTTAGGGTTAGGGAATTAGGTGATAGGCTAAAGTCAATTAGGCTCTTAATTTGGGTTAGGTTTTAGGTTAAATAGGTTTCCAATTAGGTTCACCAACTTGCTCCAACCACTTTTTGAATGAGTTTAGTTCTAGAACTTCCTCCAGCCATACTCCAATCAGTTTGACATTCGATACCTACACACATATGAACAGACACATTAAGGTACAAGATATTGCTAAGGGAAAATTTGCATAAAAATCCAAAATTATGTATTATTTACAGAATGCTCTAAAATGATTAATCTAACCTAATTGAATGCAATATGACCCAAATCAACCTTCAGATTAGCATTAGCTAGGCATAATTAATGTCAATATATATAGTAATATCACATCTCACCCTTAGTCTGGCAATTATGACTATCCTGAGTTGGACATGCCTCTTTGCATGCTCAAGATCCCTTTCCACATTCAATGTCGTGACTCTTTGCGTACTCCTATCTTCGAAGCGACGGTTCGACTTCTTGCCTCCCACCATCAAGTTGGCATCTATGTCAACAACGGGAGGATCCTTAGTGGCCGTAGCACCCTCATTTCCAGCAAAAGTGGAATGAGGGCAGGACGAAATGGAGTGTCCAAAGACCATGCAGTCTTTACATATGGTAGTTATCCAATCGTAAGATAATTTTACAAACTTAATCCTTCCTTCCCTACAGGAGTAGGAAACCTCCTCAGGGAGGGCTTTGGATGCATTTACTTCAACACACTCTAATGTGGTTGAGGAAATCATTGGAGAGTGTTTTACGATCTCTCCCAAGAGGGATGCCAATTGCACTAGAAAATTTGTTGATTGCTTTCCTTAATCGGAGGTGTATGGAAAGATTAAGAAACTGGACCCAAACGGGGGTATCAGAGCGGTCAACCCTCTCCATCTTGATGTCTGGAGTCAAGCACCTAACAATGAGCCACGCTCCAAAAAGAAACCAAGGCCCTCTTTCAAGCATATTAAGGCAGTTATCCTTCTCAATGAACTCCACAATGAAAAGACCATTCTCACGAGAGTGAACAAAGAAGTTAATTCTTGGCCTCCAAAACTTGGAGATGTAATTCTTGAGCACTCTGTGGAATGGCCTTTTTCTAAGGGAATAGACCACTAAGGCATTCTCCCATCTTTTTAAACTGTCTGCAAACATGTTCAGGCTCCAAGAGACCAGGATGTCCATCTACTGGAAGGACGTACTCCAAGTGATCAGCAGAAGGGGTAGCGAAGTTCATGTTAGGAGAGGAAGAGGACTAGCCAGAGGTGGGTTCCTTTCCCTCCCTTATGTCAACTTATATTTTAACTCGAATAGAGCTCTAGCCAGTGCAAATTCAAGTCTACGCTAACAAAAAAATAAAAAAGAAAATCACATTCGAGTGAGGAAAAGAGCGTAATAATCATTATACATAGCAACAACCCAACTTTAGGTTTTCATTCACAGTTTAACAAAAGGAGAGATATGTAAGAGATTGCTAATTTTAACCCAATTTATCCATGTAGGATCCTAAGTTATCAAAATAATAATGTGGGTTCTAATTTGCCTCAAAAATATCTAGTCTGAGCATCTCATTCCCAAGGGTGATCTCCATACATGTAGATGCACAATTAATGTTAGCCTGGGCGGTTGCCAAAAATGGCAACCCAAAATGATAGGTGCATCACGAAGAATAGGAGGAACATCCATATCCAAGATGAAACAATCTGCTGGAAAACAGAGCCCATGGACTTTAACAATGACGTTCTTAGCCACACCTTGAGGCACTTTGATTGATCTGTCAGCCAACTGGATTGTGACCGAGGTGCACTTTAGCTCCCTAAATTGGAAGTGGTCAAAAACAACAGTGACGGCTAAATTAATGGATGAACCCAAATCAAGTAAGGCCCGATCAAAAGGAGCATCCTACAACTGACAGGAAATGAGTGGGGCTCCCGGGTCTTTCTTCTTCGGTGGTAGGTCAGACAAAATGACCACACTAGCTTCTTTGGGCAAAACCACCTTGTTGGCCTTCCTAGACTATTGCCTGGGTGTACAATAGTCCTTAAAGAATTTGGCAATAGTAGTGATATAATCGATGCATCGAGGAGTGGAACCTTAACGTGAACATCCTTAAATATTTCCTTTAAATCCTCACTACTTTTGATTCCCCTAGTCTTTCCTTTAGGTTCACGAGTTAAGGCTCCGGGGAAGGGTAAAGGGATGCTGGTGATTTCAGTGATTAGTACTTTTCCTTTGGATTTCTTCTCCTTAAGTTGCTTGTTATTAGAATGACAATGGAAAGAGGAGCTAGCCTGAGGAGAGAATTGAGAAGTGTGCTGACCCGCCTGCCTACGTGGTGGGTCTTTAGTAGTCTTTCCACTCCTCAATGTAACAGTGTTTGCATCAACATACTGTCGGTGAGGTGGGGGAGGAGCAGAAGGGGCAGAATGGGTCAGTGTGGGCAAAAGAGGAGCAGCCTGAGTCTGAGCACATCTAGGAGGTGCAGGAGGTTCCTGGTATACAACATGTGCATGTCCCAATGGTAAATGGAACCTAGGTGGGGCTTCCAGGTTCTACACATGTCTCGGGATCAGGACAGGCTGGGAGGGCAAAGCTCCCTATAATCTAGTCTCCTGTAACTATAATAGCTAGTTTTGTGTGTTCTGCATGTTCAGCATCTGGCTTGCTAGTTGTAACTAACCATTTTCCAATAAATTAAAGGCTTTTCTCAATTCATCTACCGCATCCGACCGCGGTGGAGGGTCAGGGCCAACATCGTGAATAGACTGGTAAAAAGGCCAACATTAATGCTGATATAGCACTGGCTGTTGCTTGGGGTATGTCTGTGCCACATTCCCGTATTGCCTGGGCTGGTGCTGTGGAGCAGGGGGCGGGTCTCTGTGTGTTTCCGGCCAAGGAGAAGTTTGGATGCTGGCGCCAACCAGGGTTATACGTCTCTGAGCAAGGGTTGTTACGTCCATACCCTTGAAGAGCATTGACATCCTCGTAGGTCGAAGATGTCTAAGACGTATAGTCATCATATGAGTTGAGACACATCATCTCTGTAGCTGTAGCCCTGGTCAACTAGAGCCAACTCCAAGTTGCTCACAGGTTCCCTATATGAGGGGGCCCATGGAGTCACAGAAGGAGGAGGGGGAACAAGAGCATCCCGAGTGATTAGATGAGGTTTAGAAGGAGGAGCTCGGAATGAAGAAGAGGAATAGACAAATGCAGTACCTGATCTTGCTGGATAAGAACGACTGAACTCATCGAACTTCTTGTGCAACAGATCCACACTATCCAGTTTCTTCATGATAATGTCCATGTCAGCGTAGGCCGACTCTGCCTAGGCTTCATAGACAAACACCATTTGCTAGGTAGGCCGTGTAAATTAGCTTATCGAGCGTGCGTTCAATGAGTTCTCCGCCAAGGATTCGAATAGATCAAATGCACGTACCTCATCCTTGGTAAGGAAGTTTACACTACTAGATGCATCGGCTAAACACTGCTGTGTCTTGTCCAATTCATGATAGAAGATTTGGGCAAGGTGCCTTCGAGGCACCTCATGGTGAGGACACTTCCTGAGAAGGTCATGGAAATGCTCCCAGGCCTCATGCAATTTTTCACCCTGCTGCTAGGTAAAAATTGTGATAGCTCACCTCATTGCATTAGCCTGACCAATCGAGAAAAACTTTTGAAGGAATTCTTGCGTAGTTCCTCCTAGGTAAATACAGGCCTTCCAGTGGTTTTGAACCAATAAGAAGCTTTATCCCTCAACGATAAAGGGAAAATCTTCATGAGAATAATCCCAATATCAACATTCCTAGGTTGAACTATTTTTGCAATCCTACTTAGGTCTTCCAAGTGTTGGAACGATCTTCATTCGAGTTCCACCTACGGCCATCCAAACCTGAGGTAGCACATTATGTGCAGTTGGATCATAGAAATCCTGTAGTTCTTCCTGCGAGGGGTGCTGCATCCTATCCAAGGTGTCGAGAATGGCATCAAAACACACACAATTCTGGCATTTTGATGTAGCCATTCTGGACTCCACCCCAACCATAATACCATCGTCGTTCCCCTCAAGGCAAGGAAGAGGAGGATCTTGCCCAACCATTTAAGCAAAGGAAGAACGAAGAGAGGAAGAGGTAGAGGAGGAAGAAGTAGGCGGAAAGAGTTGTTGACGAGCGATAGATAGTTGCCTTGGGGTAGGTTCCCAAGGACCAACTTATTCAGGTCTA
Organism: Thalassia testudinum; assembly: GCA_037157565.1. NCBI lineage: Eukaryota > Viridiplantae > Streptophyta > Magnoliopsida > Alismatales > Hydrocharitaceae > Thalassia > Thalassia testudinum. Next base: position 130,466,406 of record JAZHRO010000014.1, on the reverse strand, counting down.
GGTGACCTTCTACCTTGCATACACCAGCTACAAAGGCTGGTGACTCAACAAATGGGCTGAACCTAAAATAGTTGCCTAGGTTTATTGATAAATCAATTTTTAATCAAGTAGCTAAGGAAGTCAAGCAAGCAAACAACCCAACCTACTAGGCAAATCTAGTTAGGTTAGATTCAACTAGGTCTTATGAATGGCTCCATCAAATATGTAAACCCTAAAGTGTAAACACAGGGTTTATGCTTTGCTACTCAAATTTGGCCAGCAAACCCTAATCTTAGTTTGAATGATTCTCCAGAATAGAAATAATATCAAAATAAGGTGAAAATTGGTAGGCAACTTTCTTTTTCAAATAGCTTTCGAGGGAATATTTTTCCAAGATTATTACTAATCCATAAAATTTAGTATGATTTTTTAAGTGACAGAGGGTCAATTAGGCCAAAATAACCCCCGATGAATATCTCAGATTGAAATAGTATCAAAGATATTTAAAAATTTCTTCAAAAATTAATGAATAATCTCAATTTCAATGGCTTTCAAAACCCACAAATTTTTCGTTAATTTGTACTTCTATAGAGATTAGAAAAAATTTTCAACACCAGATAAGAGTCGATTCTAGGTAGCACTGACCTTGTGTATTATCCAAATTTTCAAAATCCGTACAATACAAACTTTTCAAATAAAGGGTGTGTCTGAAAACCAACTTAATTATCTAAGTTCATACCAAAATTTTGAATTTTTGGGTACCTGGATTGACAGCCACAAATTTTTAAAAATTGGAAGTTTCTACTGGTCGAATTTCAGAAATCAGTAAGGGTGTGTTTTAAATGAGTTTCAATCCAAATGGCACCCTTTTGAATAAAAATCCCAAAAATATATTATTAATAAACCCAAATTCGAAAAATTGAATTTATTTTTATCTTTTGGAACTTTTTTTCCAAAATAAAATTTCAAAACAAACTTTCAAAACAAATCTAACTAAATCTAAAGGACATCCTAACTAATAAGATCCTAACTAAATTAAAAAAAAAAATCTAAATCCTAAGATTCAAATGAAACCTAATCTAGAAATGCAAGAAAAATAGGTGCACACCTAGATTTCTTCTACCACAAATGTGTTGCGGTTTCCCTACTCGGAGGGAGTGAGATCAGCGTAACGTAAAAAATGCGAAATTGAAAAAATACCAATCTCACAAAATAGACAAACACACAATGTACACAATAATTTTTAGGTGGAAACCCAAACCGGGTGAAAATCACCACCTAACCCTCTAGAGTTAGGATTTTCTGATCAACCAAGTTGATCAAATCCACTAAACGAATCACTTTAAACGAGGGTGATTCAACCTCAATTACAACCACGCTACAAGTGCGAGGGTAGCGTTCCTCAACCCCTTCTCTTCACGAGAAGGATTTTGTCCCTCGAAGGAGACGGGAATTCGCAAAGCGAATACCCAACCAAATAACAAAGATAAAATAACAAATAATCCTATAGAGCCAACAAAGTAATTTTTAACCTAAGTTTCTATAGGAATTAGGAAACTCCCCTTTGCAAGGAGTGCGTCGGATCGATGACGCGGGTGCGTGAGCCACGCGACGGCGCAACGTCGCTCTCGTGAACTACGGCGGGAGAGCGAGTGCGCAAATGCTTGATGCTCTCTAGATGAAGAACTGGAGCTTGGAGAGCAAGAGCTTGCTTCTTAGGATCAAGAGACACAAAATGGTGTGAAAATGTATTACTTGGTGTGTCTAGGTGTCTCTAGGTGTGTCTTGATGTGCAAGAGGTTCCTCTCTATTTATAGAAGCCCCAGGAAAGCTTTGGAAGGCTTAGGAAAGCTTCCATAACCGTTGGGAGCAAAGCCCAAGAGAATCAGGCCGAAATCAGGAACAATGATTACACTGACAGGGTTATCAAACGTCTGATCCTGGCATCAGACGTCTGGAAGATCACTTTAAGACGTTTGGGAAAAATATTAGACATCTGATTTTAGGCGGGTTTCTTCCTGACTTGAATCAGATTTAAACAGGGTTCTAGTGCAAGTCCATCAGACGACATACAGGACGTCTGGCACTATGTTTGGACGTCTGGAAACCTACTTTTTCGTGGGAATGGATTTCCAAGAGAGTGCAACAGCTAGAAAATCTCTGAGAAGAGATTTTGGGTCAGCCAAGGCAAAACGGTCATCTATCAGACGTCTGTAAAGGCCTAAGGACGTCTGATAAGGCTCTAACGGTCATATCCTTGAGTGTTTGGTAAGCCAGCCAATGGTCCATTAATTGGACGTCTGGCAAAGTCATCAGACGTCTGGTCTAAGTTCTAGACGTCTGATTTCATCAGACAGAACAACAAGTCCAGCCTAAATGTTATCAGACGTCTGAATCAACAGTTAGACGTCTTAAAACACATTATCTGACGTCTGATTTTGGAATTAGACGTCTGGAAATGCTATTTGAACCCTATATTTGTTTTCTAAGTTTTTTACAGAAAACCTAAGTATCCTAGGGTTGTGCTGGTGTTCGTAGGACTACTGTTAGGGTACTTTGAGGCTCTTTAACATGAATCTAAGTAACAAAAATAAAGAGCGACGAAAGAAACGAAAAATACAAGGAGTACAAGAGAGGAAATCTATCCTATTCTTTATCTCCTTCCTTCTTCAATCTATCGCTCCTCGCGAATCTCCTCTGTTTTCCATCAAGCTCCTCCAATCCATCCTGGATGCAAGCTCGAACTCCGTCTGGTCACGTCTCCATTTGCAATTTGCCTGAAATCTGAGACTCCAAGTGCAAATGTTAGATGACACGTGTTTTGTTATCATCAAAACAAATGATCGTGGTGCTCTAGCACCAACATGTGTTTGTGTGCAAATTGCACTCGTTGGTCTTGCACCTGCAAGAAAATAGAATCAATCTGAAATTAAAATAAAAAATCGCGCCTTCCTAGCAACGGTGCCATTTGTTCGATGTCCAAAATCGCGCTAAATAGGGAGTTTTAATGTTATAGTATAGGCACGAAATCAATTGTAAACAAAACTAAATAACGAAACTGGTGATATGTCCAGGTCGAACTCTAGGAGGCGGAAAAATGCTATTTGAAAATGATTTTTGATTAATTACTAATCTAAATCTAATTCCTAAGTAATAACTAGTCTAATACCTATTAATGGTGGCAGATTTCTTGCACGGCAAATTCACCAGTAGCAATCTCGAAGCGAACAATCATGGTATAGTGCAAATAAATGTAGCAAGTGTATGTATAATGCTTGTCGCAGAATTCTCTAAGCACGTAAATGCTATCGAGAGAGTTTTGATGGATCACCGCATCATTTACCTGTGCAAGAGCAGGCATGCAACATTTTTTTTTCATTTTTGGTTTTTTTTTTGTGATATTTTACTTTTGAAAATGGAAAGATAACATAACTAATCTTCTAAAATCAAGCACGACAAAATTGTAGATTAGGCATGCATGCACAATATAAACATCAAGATAGATAGATCATTATATTCATCAAGAGGAACATATAGTTTTAATCACAAGTAGAGGAAAGATTAGCAAGATGAATAGACATTTTATTCTACTTGAAGAACTAGAACTACTTGCTAATAGAACTAGCAATAATGCAGAAAAATACTACGAAGAACTTTCTACTAAATATTAGAAAGGAAGACACCAAAGGTGTTTCCTAATTGAAGCTTTTGGTGGCCTTGGGTGGGTCAAGGAGAGAAGGTGGTGGTCGGCTACCTAAGGTAGTGGTTGACAGCCTTGAAGGTGGAGGGAGAAGCTATGGAGGGTGGTGCTTGAAGGTGGAAGGAGGATGGACCGAAGGAGGGGCTAAGGGGGGTGTTGAACGACCACCCTTGGTGGCCTTTTAGGGAGGAGGGAAGGACCAAGGTGGCGCACCAAGGAGGGGATAGAAGTTGTTGGGGGTGCCACCTTGGTGTTTTTGTTGGTAGGGTTTGTTTATGTGTGTTTTAGGAATAGGTTTTGTAGAATAAGTTGTAGGAATGGGTTCTAATAGGTTGGGTTAGCCCTAAGGTAGATAGGTTGAGTCTAATTAGGTCGGCTCTCGTCTAATTAGGTGGATGGATGTCTAATTGGGCTGGGGTTATCGTAAATCGGTGAAGGCTAAGTCTAATTGGGCCATAGGTGAGTCTAACTAGGTTATAGGTAAGTCTAATTGGATCATAAGTGAGTTGAACTAAGTTATAGGTAAGTCTAATAGGATTCCAACTGAACCCAATTAAACCTATGCGGGTTGGTATATAATCAATTAGGTTATGGGTGAACTTGATTGACCTTAGATGCATCCAATCAAATAGATGTGCACCTAATTAGGTTAAGGTTAGGTATGGCAGAGTTGGTCTTGGCCCAATTAGGTTCCAACTAAACCTAATCAAAGGTGGGTGCACCTAATCAGGTAGTGATGCACCTGATTGGATGTGGCTAGATCTATTAGGTTTGGGTTGGGTTTGATGAGACTCAGATCAGTCTAATCAACTTAGGTTTAATCTAATCAGGTCCAATGGACCCAATTGACTAGTGACTAGCCCAATTGACTCAGATTGAGTCAATTAGGAGTGGTATGGACCTAAAATAGGTTTTTGGGTTAGGGATTGGGTATTGGATTGGTGGATTAGGGTTATGGATAATAGGATTGGACTATGGATAGGGTGGATAAGTATATGGATAATGTGATCCATGTTTTTAGCTTTTGAGCTCAAATATCCTAATCTTGAGCTGGTTTAGGGATAGGCACTGAGATAAGATCATCCTAGGGTTTTAAGGATAAGATAGGGATATCCTAGTTCTTCTCCTTCTTTTTCTGCACTTATTCTAAACAAGTAATCCTCTTATTATTTCTCTCTCTTCTTATGTCTTCAATCTTTCTTTATTCAACTTTATTCCAAAATCTAGCTCCAGCTCTACTGCAGCTTCTAATCCTATCCAGCTTTCTTCTGCTTAGAACAGCTTCTGAGCTCCTTATTTCCTATAAACAAGAATAAACCCTAATTAGCATAGAAAAATAGCATTATTAAATATGCAGTTACATAAAAGGATGCAATGCATGATATGCAATTTATGAATGCACTAATCATAGGTTATGCTAGATTCTAACATAATTTAAGTTAATTAAGTCCTATGATTGTTGTGCAATCACCAGAGATGAAGAGCTCAAACTAACTAAGGTCCTAAGTGAAGATAAGTGTTGAACGGGCTATTTGGGAGATTAAAGTGTCTCGTTGTAGTAAAGTCTCCTAAATAGCTCTTCAACAAATACAATTTATAACTAGAATATCTAAAAATGAAGTCCGAGGTCGAATACAAGGAGCAAATAGGAATTCACACAATAATCTTCAATTAAAACATAAATGAGCATAGGAATTTGAGCACAATAATGATAATAAATGAATATTAATATGTCACAATTGATATTCAATGAGGCTCATTGTATTTTAGGACCAAAAAGATAACTAAGACAAAATAATGATGATTTAAATCACCAATTATTAGTTTAACCATATATATATATTAATTACACAATTATCTCAAATAAAGGAACGGTGATCAGACGTCTGATTTGAGAATCAGACGACTTAAATGTTCTCTACTATAGTGTTCTTCAAAGATTTCTTTTCTTCCTCCTCTTTTACCTTCTCTCTTTTTCTTCTTCTCTTCTCCTTTCTTCCTTAGCTTTTCTTCCTTCCTTCCTTACTCATGGCTAAGTGTTCATCCAACCCTCATGAGAGCAAAACCCTCCCCTCTCTCGCTCTCTCTCTCTCCTTCCACCTCTTCTCTTTCTCTCAGGTATCTGGGTAATAGAGTAATCGGATATGCGTACCCAGGTCCAGGGTTGCGTGCGTGGGTCACAGCTGAGGAGTGAACAGGGCTTAGGCAGGTCGGGTTAAGTGCGAGTCAACGGGGACCTCACCCCCGTGTGTTCAAGGTAGTAAACCCAAAGTAGAAAAATAACTTATGCGACATTGGTTGCTCCTAATCCCACAATGTGGGACTATATGTCCTTCCTTCTTTGTATGCGCCTGCGGTGAAGACTCCTTCAATTAATGTAGCTGCTATGGTTGGCGTCCCCAATCAAGGACCTGAGAAGGGTCGTAGAAGTCACCCACATCTCCTGAGTGTAGCACTTGGGGCAAATGTGGCCTGGAGCTCGAAGAACGAGCGGAGATGGCGGCGACGATGGCAGTGCTCCAGTGAAGACATGCAAGTCATAAACACGGCTTTTTGACCACATTAAAATAGCTCGCAAGCATCGCCAATGGACGAGGAGTGCGTTGATGGTCGTGGAATGGAGGATGAAGGTGTGTGGCCGTCGGGCGATGACGGAGAAGGTGCTCGATGATGGGTTTGTTTGGTGGAGGTTGTGAGTGGGCGAAAGGGTGGAATAGGTGAGGGGTTTTGATGAGTGTGATGTAGTGGAGCTTTTGGAAGCATTGGCGAGGCTTTTGGAGGTGTGGAGCGTGCGGAGGACCTCGTCGGAGGTTCAGCTGGAGTGGAGGGAGATGACGATGATTGGCGGCGTCGAGGGATCTTTTTGGGTTTTTGGATGGTGGGTTAAAACCTAGGGAACTAAGGGAACTAATCTAGCCCTAAACTAACTGACGAAAGGGGAGATTTTCCCACAACGGTGGTACGCCGGTCGTGGGGAAGATGAAGCCTTCGGGGATAGGGGAGGCGACGACGAGGAGAGATAGGCGGCTGCCGCAGGTATTGCGACGTGCAAAGGAAGTCAAGGAAGAAGAATCCACTCGCTTTAATCTGTGAGAGTGATTGAGGAAGGAGGTGGAAGGAGGTCGCCGGAGGTCACGGAGAATTCAGCCGGAGAGGAGGGAAGAAGGAGATTCTTTAGGCAAAAACAAGCTAAGGAGGTAAAGCATGCCTTAGGGGTTCTTTTATAGGCCATAGAAGGTCCTTCCAAGCTTGGAGAGAAGCTTTTAAGCTCCGTCCAATTTGCGCATGTGGGATATCCACATCTCCCATGCATTCGCATGGGAGATTGGGAAAGAATTAGAGTTCAAAACTAGGTTTAGATCATAGGGAAATCTCCCAGGAGTCTCCTTTCCAAATTTGGAAGAGATTGGGCGAGAAATCAGGGAGAACTCCTTGATTGAAGGTTGCCGAAGTTGGGTTTAGGAGTTTGAAGGCAGTGGGGACCTATTTTTGAAGAAGATGATGAAGTTAGGCGGGTATTTGCAAATAATTTTGAAAGCTAGGGTTTTAAGTGAGAGAAGAATCAGACTAGACCAAAACATAAACTAGGTCAAGATGATCTCTGACTGGGCCCAAATTTTGGTACAAATTTAATTTATACCCAAGGAATCTGATGGTGAAGTCAGATTTAAGTTTTGATTAAGTTTGACAGGGTAAATAATGTAGAAACCCAAATTAGGGCAACAGTCCGTTTGAGACTCTATTTTAGGTCAAACTGGATTCCAATGGTCAAATCAAGGGTACCAAACCTTATAGAATATTTTTCTATGATTTTTAAAAGGTTTAGGTGAATTTTATCCTGACCAGAACCTTAGTTAATTAAGCAGGTTTGCTTTTAGGGTTTCAAATGTCATTTAATTCTCGAAACGTGTGAAAACCTATTTCTGTTTGCATGAACCCACTTGTTAGGCATTTATGACCACTTGACCTTTAATAAACCCCTGTGAAACCTCATGATTATTCTGTAATTAGGATATTCTGTTAAAACTGCATTTTTACCCCTATTTTATTATTAATCTCTTAGAATGGATATGCAATGAATTAAGACTCTTTGGTGATTTTGTAGGAGTATTTATCTGTTGATTATGACTAATTAAAGCTAGATATAGCCGATGATGACGTTATCATCAATAAGCAAGCATTGGATAGACTATATCTAATTTGAAAGGAATTAGTACTTTTTATTGTACCCAAAAGATTTATATGGAAGATGGTGCATGACCTTCTCACGAATATTTACAGAGGTGACTAAACCCAAATATGCTAGAGGTCGTTAAGAAGGAAATTATCAAATGGCTTGATGCAGGCATTATCTACCCTATCCCTGACAGTCCTTAGATAAGCCCAATTCAAGTTGTGTCAAAGAAAGCAGGGTTGGCAGTGGTGACTAATGATAAAGGTGAATCCATTGTGAATCGCACCGTGACTGTATGGCGAGTCTAAATCAATTACAGAAGATTTAATTCTTCCACAAAGAAAGATCACTTCTCGCTACCTTTTATTGATTAGATATTGGAGAAACTAGCAGGAATGCAACTCTTTTATTTTTTAGATGGATATTATAGATATAACCAAGTTACAATAAGTCTTGAAGAGCAAGAGAAAATGGCCTTTACATGTCCATACGGAACCTTTGCATTCCGTAGGATGCCTTTCGGATTGTGCAAAGCACCTGTGACTTTTCAAAGGTGTATGATGATAATTTTTCTGACATGATTGGAGGTTATTTGAAGTCTCCATGGACGACTTTTCAATATTTAGAGATTCTTTTAAGAAGTGCCTGAGCAACCTGGAAAAGATTCTAAAGAGGTGCATTGAAGTAAACATTGTCTTAAGTTGGGAGAAGAGCCACTTCATGGTTTATGAAGGGATTGTACTTGGGCTATTGTTTCTAAAAGAGGCTTCATTCTGAATGCTGACGTGATTACGAGAAATAGCATTTCATAGTAATAAATGTGTACAAAAACTCCTGAATTTGTAAGTGAAATCGAACTCGTTAGATTTTTCGAATAGAAATATGAGAGTCTGAGTCATTCACAGGGAAGCAAATAGATCAAAATTGCTTTCCTAATTAGAACTAGAACTAGAACTGAATATCAAATAGGTTGATTATTAGAACTAATACTAAATATAATGGCATGCAACTACTAGAATTATACTATACTACTACTAGAAAGCATACAACTTGAAGACAAGTAGAAAATAAACATTAAAACTTTTTTTGAATGAGATAAGAGTTTGACACTATTAGAAGTAGTACTACAACTAGAGGAATGGTTGGAAGATTATAACTAGAACTAGATTATTACAACAATCATTAGACTAGAGAAATATAGAAATTATGGGCTTTGAAGGCAAAGTTCAGAGCTCGACGTATATGCGGATGCGAAGGCGCACCCTTCAGAACCACTAGTGGCATGGACTAGCACCAGTAGTAGAGACTATGTGAAGGTAGGAAATTCTAAGTAGCAGATAGATCCTGGGGGGGCAGCTAGGTGTACTTATAGGAAATAGGGAGGCTTCCTATTGGTTGATCTAAAGTACTTAGGATCACTAAATTGGATGGTCTAGATTAAATCCTAAGGGGTGGCTAGGACAATCAGGATATGGTCCCTTAGATCTAGGATGGAGGGCTAGGATAGGGAGGGGTTTTTTTTGGTGGGTTTCTAAATATAGGTGGCAGACCATGGGGGATTGTTTCTAAGGTTTTGGATGGCCACCATGTGGGTCTTAAGGTGTTAAGGTGGTGGCTAGGGTTTAGGATAAGAGGAGGTGGCTGAGGATTTTGTTGGGGAGGATAAGATCTAATTTTCCTAGAGGATATAATCTAATATGGCTAGCCATTATAGTCTAAAAATCCAAGTTTATAGTCAGCCAATAGTGCTAGCTAATTGGGTTAGGTGGTAGAGTGTAGGCCTAGATTAATTAGGCTCCTAACTAGGCTAACGTATTGGGCTAATTGGTTTCCAAATAAGTCTACTAACTAGGCTAGTCAACTCTAAATGAGCTCAAGTCTAGAAATCTAATCAGCAATGCTCCAATTAACTTGAAATTTTATATCTGCACATTTAGAAATAAAGACAACAAGGTACTAGTTACAATTATGAAAAAATTGCATAAAAGCCCAAAAGCATACCTTATTTACAAAATGACCTAAAATGCCTATGCTACCCTAATTAAATGCAACCTAACCTAAATTACTCTTAGACTAACATTAGTTAGGCATTAATTACATAAATAATCATGCATATTCCCATGTCCATCTTTTGCTAGTCCTCAAACAAAATACTAAGAGAAAAACTGCAAGAAAATAATATTTACACGGAAAACCAACTTGTGAGTTTTGAGCTATACCATATCAAAATCATCAGTCTCGAGTCTTCACCAAAACAAAGGAATTATATAAAAAACCTTAACGTCAAAGACTCAGCAGTTCTAAGATACTGACTCAAATTCGAAACTCTCAAATCAAATCAGGAATCTTATTAGCCATTGGATGTGGGTCGCTAGAGTAACTTTCTCAGACTAAGTCGACCCACCCATGGTTCGAATCGAATGCGAGAAATAAGCATCTTGTGTGTGAAATAATTTGACTTGCCAAACCAGCAACTAAGTTGATTCCTCGTATTTAATAAAACTTAGAATATTTCTATACTCTTTCTCAAACAATTATGTCTTCGATTAGGCCATACTAAGATTTGGTAGCTTTCTCCTCAGCAATTTTCTACGCCAAGGTCAACACTTTAGGTATATATCTCTCCGACTAGACCCATTGGTCTCTTATTCCTATTTTTTTTTCTACGTATTTTTTTTCTTTTTTTCTATATGATAAATGTCCATTCGTAGCGAGGTATTTTTATTTTGGAAATGGAAAGGGTAGCATTCATATGTAGTGAGATGCTTTTATTTGGTGGAATTACACCCTTTTGTAATGAAGTGTTTTATTTGGTGGAATTTGTTTTCTCATATTTTTCTCCTCATTTTTTTTCAAGGCCGAATATCTATTTTCTTTCTTTTCCTCCAAATTATTTTTCTAGGTGAGTGGCTCTCCTTCATCTATTCTAAATGCATTACCCTACAAACAGGGATAGTCCTAAGAGCTAGAAACACAGCATGGTCCTTTGGATCTGCAAGCCTTAAGACTAAATCTTATTGACCACTAAAGACTCAACGAAATCGCCCAAAAGATGAGTCAGTGCATTGTACAAGTGAAGATGTTTGAAACTCCAAGACTATCCAAACCAAAGGGCGGAACAATGAGTTATTCACTTATCACTCATTTGACTTAATACTTCTAACTATTTTAGACTTCTTTTAAAGTCTTGGGAAAATAAATTCAAATTTAGATAAATACTCGAGATAATTAAGTCGACATACGATCTGAAGAGTCAAAGCAAAAAGACATTGTTTATACTTTTCCTAAGATTGGTAACTCCTCAAAGTTGAATTTTTCAATATTTTTAAAGTTCAAACTCTAAAAATGATGATTTTTTTCTTTCTTTGTTTTTTTTTTTTTGGAAATAACTGCTTTTTTTCAATGACACAACTAATTCAAGAAAATTCATTAAAACCTATAATTCTGGAGATAAATAAGAATGACTCTGAAAATATTATCTACCCGCCTTGCATGCCTATTTCATGCAATGCTCTCAATTCATGCAATAAACAAAAGTAGAAAAATAGATATTACCTGAAACTTGAGGGTTTTAAAGAAATCAAGACTCGACCATCTCCTGACCTAAATGAAAATTTCAAAGCACATAACAAGATTATCTACAAACATTGGGTTGCCTCCAAACAAGCCTTGAATTTTATGTCTGCAGCTAGGCGCAGTCAAATTAAACTTACAAGGATTCCAGAAGTGTTGTACTTTCAATCCAAGGCTCTTGAGCAACATTTTCATAATAAATCTTCAATCTCTATCCATTTACCACAAATTGTTGGCTAGTTTGGGGATTAGAGATTGAGGGTTCCTGCGGATCTTAATAAATACTAAAGGGAGGGGTGAATAGTGACATCTTCTATAAAATTAAATATCGTAGTTGCAAAGACAAATCAAACCACAAAAAATCATGCACAGAAGACACCTGGATTTATAATGGAAACTCTTCTCTAGTGAAAACCACTACCTAAGCCTCTTAGCTTAGGATTTTCTCGATTAGTTGAGGCTAGTTAATCCACTAACACACCACTTGAAACGTGGGTGGCACAACCTCTTACAATGAGCTCCTCTTACTAACCTGAAGAGAAGCATAACAACAACAACTAATTTCTCCCAGCAGCTTGGGATCTGTAATCAAAAGCGACAAGTAATATAAAAATAGTATAAACCCATGGAACCTTAAGGAAAGTCAAACCAGATTTCAGGAAAGGTTTGAATCATCATTCTTTGAAAGTCGTGGAAGCAAAAGCACAGAAGCACTTAGAGAGAAACACGAAATTTTCTTTCTTTTAGATGGATTTTTACTTGAGAGTGTGTTTCGAAAAGGCTGCGTACGACCTCTATTTATACTAGCAAATCGATTAGAAAAAGAAACCAAATTGGTCAATTAATTAAGGTAGTTTGGTCGATCAAAATAGGTTTTGGTCGATCGACCAAAACTCATTTTGATTTTATTTGATCGATTAATGATTGGTCGATTAATTAACCTAAATGGTCGATCAAATGTACATTTATTAACTTCCTAACATGGGCTGAGTTGATGGATTAATTAAGTTGGTTGGTTGATCAATGAATTTGGTCGATCAATTTTATTATTTGGTCAATCAATAACTCTAAAAACTTATTTTTATGAAAAGTGAGAAAATTTGTTTGAAACTTCTTTTGAGGTTCCTTACAAAATAATTTAAGCTTAATAAAGATAAAAGGACACGGAGACAAAGTCAGCAATCTTCTAGCTTTAATCCATGAAAGAGTCCCGAAAGATTAGTTTCGCAAATGGCATAATTTTGGTGCATCAAAACAGAGGTTCTTCAATGATTTCAACAGCTCTGTTTGAAAATGGTTGAACCATAGTGTATGGTCCAATGCATTTGGATCTAAGCTTGCTAGGAAACAGTTTAAGTCTACCATTAAAGAGCCAGACTTTCTGATTAGGCTCAAAAGATTTCTCACTGATGTGCTTATCATGAAAGGCCTTAGTCCATTCATTGGGTATTTTCCCTGTAGCTAAGTAATTTGCCAAATAAGCATACCAGGGAAGTCCTTTGTGGCCTATGGTCAAGAGTTATTCGTTTGGGAATTGATCTCGGATTGGAAATGTAGGGCCAAGATTATCCAGATTGAGGTGTGAAAGATGATCAGCCACAACATTTTGAGAATAGGCCTTGTCTTTGATTTCAAGGTCAAATCTTATAAAAGTAAAATCCATCTAATTAACCTTGGTTTAGCATCTTTTTTCATCAAGTGCTGCTGAGCTGTATGATCAACATAAACAACCATGTGGGATCCAATAATGTATGATTTAAACTTCTCAAGTCTGAAAACCACAACTGGCAATTCTTTTTCTGTAGTCATCTAATTCCTTTGAGCATTGTCCAGGGTTTTGCCAGGATAATAAATCACCTCTAGGTTTCTCTATCTTTTGCCCTAGGATGGCACCAACAGCAAAATCCAATGCATCACACATTATCTCAAAAGGATGGAACCAATCAGATAATTGCAAGATCGGGGCTTTGGTCACAGAGTCGTTAAGAGTCTGATAAGATCAAGTGTAATCAGGAGTAAAATCAAAGGTGTCAACCTTGGTCTAAAGATTTGTTAGGGGCCTAGAAATCTTTGAGAAATCCTTTATAAATCTTCTATAAAAGCAAACATGCCCCAAGAAAGAGCCCTTCCAGACACAATATGTCCAAGCACAATCCCTTATTATACCATAAAATAGCTCTTTCCCAACATAAGATCAAGTTCACTTCTATACATCTCCTCAAAATTTTTTCCAGGTTGCCTAGACACTCATCAAAGGAATCTCCAAAATTGGAAAAATCATTCATGAAGACTTCCAAATAATCATCGATCATGTTAAAAAAGATCGCTATCATGTACCTTTGAAAAGTTGCAGGTGCATTGCATAATCCGAATGACATTTTATGGAAAGCAAAGGTTTCGTAGGGATATGTAAAAGTTATCTTCTCTTGGTCCACTGGACTAATATTAACTTGGTTATTTCCAGAATATGCATCCAAGAAACAAGAAATTTCCCTTCCTACCAAGTTCTCTAGGATCTGATCAATAAAAGATAGTGGGAAGTGATCCTTTTTAGTTGCCAAATTAGGTCATCTATAATCAATGAAAACATATCTTGCAGTCGTGGAGCGGATCGAGATGAATTAGCCCTCGTCATTGGTCACCACAGTTATCCCTGCTTTCTTAGGTACAACTTGAATTGGGCTTACCCAAGGACTGTCCGAAATGTGATAAATAATACCCACATTAAGCCACTTAATTATTTCCTTTTTGACAACCCCCCGCATATTCAGGTTAAGTCTCCTTTGTAATTCACGACAAGGTCGTTCATCTTCTTCAAAATATATCTCGTGGGTGCAATAATCAGGACTAATACCTTTCAAATCACAAATGGTCCATCCAATAGCTTGCTTATCTGCACTTAGGACCTTAGTCAATTTAAGCTCTCAATCCCTGGTCAGATGGGAGTTAATAATCACATGGAGGGTCTGATTAGGTCCCAAGAAGACATATTTCAAACAGTTTGGGAGGGGCTTTAATTCCAATTCAAGAGGGATCATGAGTAAGGGTAGCTGAGTAGGTGAACATGGGGCAGGTAGCCTCTCCACAGGAGGATCAGTTCTGAGTCTAGAGCCAGGTGCTGGATTCAGATACTTGCAGACCTCCTTGCACTTAGCTTCCAAATCAGTTTCGTTTCTTGGTTGAGTCAAAGATGCTAGGAGAGGATCCTCAATGAGATTAATAGCAACGCTTTCCTTAATATCATCATCCTTGAAATCTTCAATAGCTCGACAATCATCAAAATTTTCCATTGCCTTAAAAACATTTAATTTCATCTTTCTATCTCCAAAGGCAATTTCCATCTTTCCATATTCACAATCAATGTGGGCTTTAGCAGTAGCAAGGAAGGGTCAACCCAGGATGATTGGGGTATTGCAGAGTCATTTGGGCACCTCCATGTAAAGGACTAGAAAATCAACAGGGAAATAAAAGGAAAATCAACAAGAAGATACATGATGCCCCTCTAGCCGATCCTTATAATCTAGATTTTTGAGGTTAGGGGCATAGACTTTATGGGTCCCTTCACAGCATCTCATGGATTTCAATATATATTACTTGTTGTGGACTATGTTTCAAAATTGATTGAGGCAATCCCTACTCGATCTAATGATCACAGAATTAAGATTGATTTTGTGAAAAAGAATATTTTCTCAAGGCTCGAGATGCCTTGAGCAATAATCGGTGATGGTGGGACCCATTCTACAAATGCCCAATTCATAGGTTTTTTGAATAAGTATGAGTTGCAACATAAGATTGCTACGCCTTCTCACCCCTAGATTAACGGGCAAATACAGGTCATTAATCGGGAAATAAGGAATATATTGCACAAAACTGTCAGACCTGATAGAAAGGACTAGTCCTTGAGATTAGATGATGCATTATGGGCTTAAAGGACTGCCTACAAGACCCCAATTAACATGTCTCCCTACAGAATGATTTATAGAAAACCTTGTCATCTTTCTATTAAGTTGGAACATAAAGCCTATTGGGCTTTAAGAAGATGAAATCTTGATTGGGATAAGGCAAGACAACAACGGAAACTCCAACTCAATCAGCTAGACGAGATCAGAAAGGAGGCCTATGAGAATGCAAAGATCTATAAAGAAAAGACTAAGGCCTTTCATAACAAGCACATCATCAAGAATAACTTTGAACTGAATCAAAAATTCTGGCTCTTTAATGCTAGACTTAGACTCTTTCCTAGTAAGCTTAGATTTAAATTAATTGGACCTTGTACTATGGTTCAACCTTATTAAAATAGAGCTGTAGAGATCTGTAATCCTAAGACTGGGCAACAATATGTGGTTAATGGACAAAGACTGAAAAACTTGCCCAAAAGCCTCTAATGGAAAGCACCTCACTTCTTGAATCTCATTAAGCTAAACTACGTCTAGTTATATATGTAAAATTCAGCGTTTGTTGAGAAGCAACCCAATGAATTAGGATAGCTTGTTTTTGTTTTAAAATTTTGATTCAGATCTGAAGATGTTCAAGCCATTTTTCACAAAACTCTTGAGTTATCAAGTGATATATATTTTTCACATATATTTATTGCATGTATTGAGGGCATTGCATGAAATATGCGTTGGGGGGTGGGGTAGATAATATTTATAGTCACTTTTTAGCTTCAGATTTTTGTATATAGCATGTTTAGTTGAAAATTTTATTAAAAAAAAGTTGGTGTTTGTTGAACGCTACGAACCTACGCTAACGAGATTGGTTTTGGAAAACCTGTCGTTGTAGTTCGAAAGTGAATAATTCATGTTCAACAAATAAAATTTATACCGAAATTAAAATATCGGGTCGAACACAGGGAGGCAGACGTTTGATTTAAAAACTACGCGTTTCTTTTTATTTGTTACAGAATAATTAAATTTAGAACCATCTAATTATTTACAATAAATAGAAGAGAGAGAGAGAGTAAGAGAGAAAGAGAATATTACACAGAGAAATCAAAATGAGATGTAGAATAAACAATGAATTTTTGTATTGAAGAGATTGTTCATTACAACTAGAAAGCATAAAATAATTACTCTAGAAAGCGATAAATTTACTCTAGAAAGAATTAAAAGAATGGAGAGAGAAATGTCCTCCTCGACGATTGCTTGGAGGACAAGTAGCTTAATCTAGAAAGCAGTAAATCTATACTACAGAGCGGTAAAAAGAATAGGGAGAGAGAAATCCTCCTCGACGGTTGCTTGGAGGACGAGCCGGACGAGACGACGCCTGGACGAAGGAGAACGAAGTGGGACGAAGGAGGACGAAGCAGAAGAACGGGAACGAAGCAGCACGCCCGTCGTCGCGGGATCCACTTCCGAAGGGGAACGAAAATTGGACTTTATGTCGCGAGAAGCATACCGGGTGTGGGACAAGCTTCTCTTGAGCTTTGGAGGGGTAGAGAAGAGAAAGAAGGGATGAAAATTTTGTATGGAGGGGGTCTCCTTTTATAGTTGCAAGGAGTGGGGGCAAAATGGACATTACATCTTCAAAATAATAAATAAGGGGTCTTTAGTGACGGATAAATCTGTCACTAAAGCCCCGACGTGGCCGTCGCCGCCGCGCCCACGCGTGCCTGCTCGGCTGCCAGCGTGCGTAACCCCTACGCACGTCCGCGAAGCCACAGCCGTCCGATCGCGAGATCCGACGGCTTAAATCGTGTCCGCGCCCGCTGCAACCCGCCCGCCTGCGCGTGCGATCGCGCGTTACGCGGGGCGTCCAATCGCGCGTCTGCCCTATCGGGCGCCCGCGACCGCACGATATCCATCCGACGCTCCACGCGCCTCAATAACCCGCGTCTCCATTCCACTCGCCGCAGCTCGAACCCGCCCCCCGCGCTCGCGTAAGCGCGCTCGACCGCTGCGCTGCGGGGCGCGGATGGTCGAGCGCACGTTTTAAGCGCCGGGCGGCCACAGCCTTTGGATCTCCATCTGACGGTGGAGAGCGATCGGGCGGGGGCCTTCACAAAATGCCAGCGGCCGTTTGGGCGGCTGAGATGGCGCCATCTTGGCCGTCCATCTTCTGGAAGTTGTAGATGGTGCCACGGATGTCGGATTGACTCGATTTTTGTGTCGTTCGGCTGCGATCGTCGATCCGAATTCATCCGTGTGGTCGGATTTGTCATCTGAAGTGCGGATTTACACCATCCTGGCCCTTGATCTTCTAGGGTTCCCCGGTCTCTATCTGATGCTACGGATGCCTGATTAGGGCGATCTTGGAGTCGTTGAACTCCAATCGTCGCCCTGATCATATCCATACGGTTGGATCTTTGATCCGAGGCCCCGATAAAATATTTGCCCTGTCCAAGCACATAAAAGGAGACAATTAACCTCCATTTTATTCAAACTGCTCTAAATGCAAGATGATGCATGTAATGCAATATTTATATCATAAAATGCAATCCTATGCTTAAGAACATGCATAAATAGACATTTTAAGTAGTGTAAATGTGTTTACATCAGTGTTTTTAAAGTCTGAGCTATGAAAGATTGAAAATTTTTAATTTTTGAGGATTTACCAACCTTAGGAAACATACAAACAAAGTCTTTTTGCTTGGACTCTTCAAGTCAACTTTTGACTAAATCATCTTGAGTATTTACTAAAATACAAATTTGTTTCTTGAGTCTTTTATGAGATTTGAAAAAGCCAAAGTATCAAATGAAAGGAGTAATAAGTATGTGACTTATCTTCCTACCCTCTGGTTCAAAAAGATTGAGAAAATTAAGTAATCTATACTTGCACGTACGCACTAACTCGTCTTTGGACGACCTACCATTGAAATCTAAGTAGTCAATATGAGCTAGATAAAGGTATGGCTAGTATGTTGCACTGGGTATACTCCCCAAATGTAGGGCGTCCAGATCCTAGGGTTGTGTCTTTAGCATTTCGTGGCCTTGTATGTGAAATGCTCTTGAATGACATTTGGGAAGCCACCTACCTTAAAAAACGAGTGGAAATTGGAGAACTAGAAAAACAAAGTAGTAGGAAGAAGTACCTATTTGAAAAAAAACATCCAAAAACAATATAAAAAGTGTGTGTCTAAATATCCAAGAAGAACCCAAAAATAGTGAGGTGTTCCAATAAAGAAACAAATTGGTTAAACCGAGGAGATACACCTTCGAGGTTGACCCTGGGATAAAAAGTGATGGGAACACCATCATGAGCCATAATTAGCACATTGTGATCCAATTAAGTCAGAAATGCTCCTACATAACTGCCAGAGCCATAGGTCACTCCATAACCATTCCGAGGGAAAGACAAGAAAATAGGGTTAAAACTGTAATTTTATCAGCATATCATGAATGCAGTACAATCACGGGTTTTCCCAAAGGGTCATTGAGGGTCAAATGGTCCTGAAAGTCTAACAAGTGAGTTAGAACAAGTATAAAAGGGTTTACACGTGTTCTGAGAATTAAATGACTTTTTGAAACTCTAAAAATAGACCCTCTTAATTAACTAAGGTTATAGCTAGGATAAAATTCACCTAAATCCTTTAAAATTCATATAAAAATATTCTCTAGGGATTGGTATGCTTGATTTGACCATCAGAACCCGTCTTGACCCAAAACAGAGTCTCAGATTGTCATTTGCCCTAATTTAGGTTTTTTGCATAAATTACCCAGTCAAACTTGGTCAAAACCTAAATCTAACTTCACCATTGGATTCCTTGGGTCCAAATTAGATTTGTAACAAAACTTGGACCCAATATGAGATCATCTTGACCAATTTTGCATTTTGGTCCAATCAAACTCTTTTTATCTCATTCAAACCCCTAACTTTCGAAGTCCTTACAGAAAGGCCCCTATATTTGTCGTCACTTTTTGCAGATAGGTCCCTCCACCATTATCGAGGAGGAATCCTACTCTGACGACCTTCAACTAGGGATACCTCCCTGATTGATTGGCAAATCCCTTCCAAAATTGGAAGGAAAATTCTTGACAAATTTCTCTACAAATTGAGCCGCATCTTGAGCTCCAATTCTCACCCAAATCCTCAAGCGAACTTGTAGAAAAATTGGGTCTCTCACTCTAGCGAACATTCCAAGCTTGGAATCTTGGCTTTCAAGCTCCATTCGCCCTCTACTACCTATATAGAGAACCACTAGACCTCACCGAGGGGGGGCAAGCATGAATTCTGACCGAAAACTCTCCTCTTCCTCCCTCCTCATCGACTGCGAAGCTCCTCAAGCTCCGGCGACCCCTCCTGACCTCCCTCGTCATCCGGTCACAAAACTAGTGATCATATTCTTTTTTCTCTTTCTCATCCGCTTTTGGTCGTACCAGTAGGAGCCCTTCTACCTCCATCGTCGTCGTCGCTCCCTTCATCGGAGCACCTTCTTCCCCAGCTCTAGCCTACCAATGTCGGCACTGTCCTATCCCTTTCATCCACTTAGCATAGGTAATTAAGTTCCCCTAAGACTCCCAGAATAGTTTCCTCTATCTAAAACCAAAAATATAAACCCCTTGATACCGCCGTTCACCCTCTTCATCCTCCGCTCCGGCCACTTCTCCGACGAAGTGCTCCCACCGCTGTGCACCTCCATCCTCCTCACCGAAAAGCTCACAACCTTTACCTCTCCACCCTCTTCAAAACCCCTCTCTTATCTTACCATGCCATCCACCCAAACTCCCCGTCAACCAACCCACCTACGCAGCTTCATTTTTGTCACCGTATGCCCTCATCCATGCACAAAACTCCCCTCAGACGCCACCATCACATTCCACACCCTAGGCAATCCACCTGAGTCTTTTAATCGGGGCTTTTAGACCGTTCTTTATGATCGGTCTTTTGATTGAGACTGTATCGAGGAACATGATCCCATGGAACCTTTTGTCGAGGAATGCCTCACCCTTAGTTCCGTCTCAGACCACCAATCCTGTAACGACTGTTCTGACCCGTCACCATCTCTGCCCATGGACCTCTGCAGGGCTGATTACCATCAAACAACACCATTTGAGGAAATTGATGTTGATCAACTCCCGCCTTTCCCTTTTCCTTCGACTATTGTTCCACCTGCACCCGAACTAAAGCCACTACCTGAGAATCTCAAGTATGTCTTCCTGGGACCTGGCCAGACCTTCCCTGTGATTATTAACTCTCATCTAACCAAGGATTAGGAAATCAGGTTGACTGTGACCCTTTCGGAACATCGAGCCTCCATTGGATGGACCATTTCAGACTTAAGAGGAATTAGCCCCGCTATTGCACTCATAAGATTTATCTGGAAGACGAGGCACGACCCTCTTACCAGATGCAGAGACGGTTAAACCCAAATATGCGAGAGGTCGTTAAGAAAGAAATTATCAAGTGGCTTGATGCCAACATCATCTATCCCATCTCTGATAGCATCTCGGTGAACCCCACTCAAGTGGTTTCGAAGAAAGCTGGGCTCATCGTTGTCACCAATGAATGTGGCGAATCCATCCCCACCCGCACCACTACCGCATGGCAGGTATGTATTGATTATAGAAAACTCAATGAAGCAACCAAGAAGGATCATTTCCCCTTGCCATTCATCGACCAGATTCTTGAAAGATTGGCAGGGCAAAAGTATTTTTGCTTCCTAGATGGATATTCAGGATATAACCAAGTCGCAATTGCTCCTGAAGATCAAGAGAAAACCACATTCACTTGCCCGTATAGCACGTTTGCATTCCGTCATGTGTCGTTCGGGTTATGCAACGCACCCGCTACCTTTCAGCGTTGCATGCTAGCCATTTTTTCAGAAATGGTGGGTGAATACCTAGAGGTCTTTATGGATGATTTCTCTGTATTTGGGAATTCATTTGACCACTGTTCGAGCAACTTGGAAAAATCCTGAAATGATCTATCGAGGTTAATTTGGTGTTAAGTTGGGAAAAGAGCCATTTCATGATTCAAGAAGGAATCGTCCTCGGTCACATCGTATCGCATAGGGGCATTGAGGTGGATAGGGCCAAAGTTGATTTGATTTCCAAACCTCATTTGCCTGGCTCGGTCCGGCAAACCCATTCATTCCTGCGACATGTTGGCTTCCACCAAAGGTTCATCAAAGACTTCTCCAAGCTTTCCAAACCCTTAACCGATCTTCTAGCCAACAACACCTTATTCCACATGACCTCTGATTACATCCAGGCTTACCACACCCTCCAGGACTTAGTTTCCACAACACATGTACTTTAGCCTTCGAATTGGTCCCAGGACCTTGAGATTTTGTGTGATGCATCAGATTTTTCCATAGGCGTTGTCCTGGGACAAAGACAAGACAAGAAACCTGTGGTGATCTACTATGCAAGCAAGACGTTGGACGAGGCCCAACGAAATTATATGGTCACAGAGAAGGAATTGCTCGCTGTAATTTTCGGAATTGAGAAGTTCCGATCTTACCTACTGGGATCCCATGTGACCATCTATACTGACCATTCAGCCATCCAGCACCAGTTGGCTAAAAAGAATGCGACGCCTAGGCTCATCAGATAGATCCTGCTCTTGCAGGAATTTGACCTGGAAATCCACGATAAAGCCGGATCAAAGAATGTGGTGGCTGACCACTTATCCAGACTTCACCCAGACTACATTGGACCCTCCCTACCTTTATCCGACACCTTTCCCGATGAACACATTTTGGCTGTGCAAGACAAGAAACTGCCTTGGTATGCTGACTATGTCAACTACCAGGTAGTAGGATAGACCCCGCACAGCTAGTCCAGACAGCAACGGGACAAGTTCTTGGCCGAGGCCAAGCACTATTTCTGGGATGATCACATGCTGTTTAGCCTCTGTACCGACCAGATCATCTGGAGGTGTATCCCTGCGGACGAAGTTCAGAGTGAGCTATCTTTTTGTCATGACCAAGATTGTGGTGGTCACTTCTCAGGAAAGAAAACGGCTATGAAGGTTCTGTAGTCCAGATTTTACTGGCCTTCCCTATTTAACGATGCACACAACTTTCCCAAGACTTGCTCTCGCCGCCAAACACTGGGGCACATGACCAGAAAAGATATGATGCCCCTCCAGCCCATTTTTATTGTCGAGATCTTCGACGTTTGGGGTATTGATTTTATGAGTCCCTCCCCACCATCCAACGGTTTTTGAGTACATCCTAGGCTCAGTAGACTATGTCTCTAAATGGATTGAAGCCGTCACCACCTGCCGATGCGATCATAAGACTGCCATGGACTTTGTTAAGTAGAACATCTTTTCTCGGTTTGGAATACCAAAGGCCATGATCAGTGATGGTGGAAGTCATTTTATTCACTCCCAATTCCGTGCCCTACTTAGAAAATACGAGGTTAACAACCGCATAGCAACCCCGTATCATCCGCAAACAAATGGGTAGACCGAGATCTCAAATAGATAAATCACGAACATTCTATAGAAGACTGTGAGACCTGACAAAAATGATTGGTCCACACGATTGGATGATGCCCTGTGGGCATATCGGACCACTTTCAAGACCCCGATTGGCATGTCGCTTTATCGCCTGGTCTTTGGCAAAGCTTGCCACCTTCCTATCGAGTTAGAACACCGGGCTTACTGGGCCGTCAAACAGTGTAACATGGATTCCCAGTTAGCCGGTGCGCAGAGGATGCTCCAACTCTCTGAGCTCGAAGAAATTCGTCGAGACGCCTTTGAGAACAATCGGCTGCATAAGGAGAAAATGAAAGCCGTCCACGACCGACTCATCCACAGAAAGACCTTTGAGCTTAACCAGCAAGTTTGGCTTTTTGATGCCCGTTTGAAATTCTTTCCAGGGAAGCTCAGGTCCAAGTGGATAGAACCATTTAGGGTGGTCAAGCCCCACTCCAATGGGGCAGTTGAAATCGCTAACCCAAATATTGGGCACGCTTTCATAGTCAATGGCCAGAGATTGAAACACTTCCTAGCCCAGGTTCCCCCAAAGGAGATTGTCACCCTCATCGAGGGATGACACGAAGCTCTGCCCAGCTAAAGGCGTTAAACTCAGCGCTTTCTGGGAGGCAATCCGGAAGATTCAAACTAATCAGGTATTCTACTTCACTTAGGTAATATCTTTTCAAACCCCTGTTACATCCATGTATTTGTCAATGAGGATATTGTCCAACTTAAGCATGGGAGGGTGGTAAATTGCATGATCCTGAGCTCATTTAATCAGTTTGAATATAATAAAATTAAATTAAAAAAAAAGAATTTAGGAAGAAAAACTTAGGCATTAGAAATTTGTCAACAATGGGAAATAATACGAAAAGAACTTGAACACTTAGACTTTTCAGGCCTTTAGGCTTAATCAGCCCTGGTGTCCATTAAAATATGGATGTAGCTTCAATCCTTACAACCTTAAGCTATTCTAATCCACTAACTAAATAAGGTGATAAGTATACAACTTATCAACTCACCCTCTAACTCAGAAGGACTTTTAGTCTAAGCATCTGCACACATTTTTGCACGGACTCACTCCTCGGAGATTCTGACAGAAATTGGGCAGCTAATGAACTCTCTGGGGTGGTATGGCTAGCAAGTTATCGTGGGTAACAGCCCATTGACAGGTTATCTAGAGCCCAGCCACGGGACCACCTCCTCTTTATTGCCTCTAGGTAAAATTGAGATAAGGGAAGCCACCTAGCAAATAAAAAAAAAGAAGAAAAAAAAGAGAACAAAATAAACCACACTTCACTGCACGAGTATGGCTGGCAAGTGATCGTGGGTAACAGCCCATTGGTCTGTTGTCCAAAGCCCAGCTCGGTAAATGCACAAAAAGAACAAAAACACTTAAGGAAGAAGCGGGGAAGTAGAACAAGCCGGGGAGATGTATACTGGAAAAATCCTTGTGTTGACCCCAAGTAAAACAAACATAGGGAGAAAGCTACCGATCGAACAAATGCACCTTCAGGCAAAACACTTCCTCTTCCGGTCACCTAGGGGCGTAGAAACACGAAATCTATCTCAATTACCATTGAGTGAGTCTATCACAATCTTCACACTAAGATGCTTGGCACTTAGAGTTTTGTCCGAGTTTTAGGTGGGTTGGGTAGCCGTAAAAATTTACTAACACACTCCTAACTCCAAAAAAATCTAAAAATAAGAAAAAATATATATATATATACATACATTAAAGCAAGGATTCAGGTTATTCATATTTTGACAGACACTCAGGCACTGCTTAGTCTTTGCAAATTAGGATCTTAGTATATTTCCTCCTATTGACAAGTAACGAAGTGTCCAAGTAATTACTTCTTAAATTCTGACTGGAAATAAAGGCTAGAATAAACCTTGCTAAGGACTAGCAAGGAGTAAGCATGGGGGTATGATAACACTGCATCTTGGGGTGATAAATCTGTCAATTGGGGTTTATCTTAAGAGCAAAATGCACAGATAACACATCATAAATAGGAATAGGAGTATTGCATGCATCACACATCAAGATTGCTTATAGAATAGTATTAATGGCCATTTGTATAAGTACTTGTCAAAATAAGCCTCAGATGAGTAATCAGACCGCATGGATGGATTCAGAACGACGAACGAAGTCCAACGGACTCGAAATCAGCTAAATCCGACATCCAGAGCTCCCATTATTGGCCCAAGAAGTTCTGACCGTTGATCGAATGATCAATGGCCATGGGGCCACCACGTGTCAGCCGTGCTGCACCCGCAACCGCCTTCATCGCGGGGCGTCATTTTAAGCCATCCGATCGCGCATCGAACGACTGGGAACCACGCATCCGCGCGACTCTCAACTGTAGCAACCCCCAACCGTTGAATCTTCATCCAACAGCCATCCACACAACGACCGTAGCTCGTCTCCGCGACAAAGCAGCAGGCGCAGCACAGCAATGCGCACCTCACCCCCGCACAGCGAGACGCCGGTTCAAGGCACCGACCACAGCGCAAATTTGAGGAAGAACGTGCGCGTGTGATTCCAGCCGTTGCTGTGTGGTCAAGCAGCAGGCAGCGAGCGACGCAGTGCGATGTCGCGCGTCCAACGCTCATGCCCGCGATGACGCGAGGGGCATGGGTGCGATCCATGTGCACGCACCACGAGCGACATCGACCGTCCGATCCGTGGTCGGACAGCCCTCAAGCCACGCACACAGATTGTGCACGAAGAAGCACGCATGAATGCAAGCGACCAGCGGGCAAAGGGGGCTACACCGACGGATTTAGTATGGGTTTAGCGACGTCCCGGACGTCGCTAAAGCCCATACTGAAATTAGAAAACCCTTTTGCCTATATAAACTCCATCCAACCACCCATGGGGGGCATTCAATCCACTTGCAAGTGCTCTACCCCACTCCTAGCCACCATTAGCTCTCTTTGTAATCGCCGAAGTCGATGAGCCGCCGACGGAGCCCCTCTCCACCGCCGTGGCTGCCTCGCCATCTTCTCTTTCTCTTTCCCTCTTTATCTTAATCTTTACTTTACTTGTGTTTAAGCATTTATCTAGTGTTGTACTTATAAAACTAAAGTTGCATGTGAAATGAAGTTGTTTCCTATTCAATTACTTGCCCTCTTTTATGTTTAAGTTGCATGCTGTGAATGAAATGAATCATAACGCTACTCTCTCTCTCTCTCTCTCTCTCTCTCTCGCTTTTCACCCACGACTTCTCGTAAGCAAAAACTCGTTATTTTCGTGACATTAAGTGACAAGAAAAATTCGATTTTAACGCCTCCCTGAGATTGACACTCGGACTCACGTCCATTTCTTCATTTAAAATCGACGTTGCGAGCGCAAGGTATAACGACTCTTTTAAACATACGCGTCTTCTGCACATCATCCCCCTGGGCCCTTAATTAGGAATGGATCATCTAACAGTGTACTAGGTTGCCCCAAGCTAATGGCAAAGCTCGTGGAGACAAACTAGTGTGTGGTACCAGAATCAAATAACACGTAAACCAAATGGCCAGAAACTGTAACCATACCTACTACCACAGAACTAGAAGCCCTAGCATCTCTAAAAGTCAGGGCATTAACATGCCCCTCAGCTATGGATGCACTAAATCCTGCCACGCTCTGAGTCAGACAAGTCGCTGCAGGCCTATATCCACCTCGTAACCATTGTCCTCCTCCTCGAGGCTGGTAACCACGTCTGTTAGTTTGGCCTCATGTGCTCAACGTGAGGAGCATCTGGGTTGCTCCTTCCTTAGATGGGCAATCCCTTCTTATGTGATTCAGCTGGCCACACTGGTAGCAAGGAGGGACACGACCTCCTCCCTCAATCTGTCCATGCTGATAGTTGGGTGAGGGTATGGCGCTAGAGGCAAGTCCTTATCTGGGGGCTCCAAAGGCTACCGTCGACCACATAGACTGGAATGCCTCCCCAACAGGTACAATATGCTGGGGTTGAGAGTGCCTCCTCTCCTAGCTGCCTTGACAGTGGTTAGGCTAGTAGGGCCTTCTTCTAGCCCCATTCGTCGATGTCTCGTGCTGTTGAGTTGGTTTCCTCATAGGTCATCACCACCTCGACCACACATGAGAATGTAGGCAGCTTCAGGGGCTTCACATACCCCCGTATGGCAGGTCGGAGGCCCTCAGTAAATCTCCATAGATGCTCCTCCTCAATAGCCACTACATATGGGGCGAAACATGATAGCTTGAGGAAACGCATGTGATACGCGCTGTCATCACTCCCTGGTGAAGAGCGTGGAACTCTTGCTTCCTCTAGCCCTGCCATGTCCGTGGGAAGTACTACTCGCAGAAGAGGGTCACGAGCCGGTCTCAGGATGGCTCCACCCCCTCCTGCCCTCGAATTTCCTGCCACCACCTGTGGGCAGCGCTCTCTAGCTGGTACATGGCAAAGGCCACGTGACACTCCGCAAGAGGGCAGAGCGTGTCAAAGATCTTCTCCATTTGCTTCAGCCAATTCTCTGCCTTAGACGGGATCTCCTCTCCTTTGAAAGAAGGGGGCTTCAACTTCCTAAATCGGGTGAAGAGGTCATGGTGAAGATGCAACGGGGCCACAGGTCCACCCCCAACCAAGGAGGACTCTTGCTCTGAACTGTCTCCAGGAGGTGGGGGTGGTGGAGGGTCACCCCTTTCTCCTCTATCTCGCCTAGCGTTACAACGGCTTTACTGCCCTACGGAAGAATCCCCTTCCACATTCTCTAAATAGCCAGAAGGAGGCGGTGGAAGTAGTGGGTGTAGGAGGCGCTGGTACACAAACTCTAGGAACAGCTAAGCGATCTCCTAGACTTGTGGACCTTGAAGAAGGGGTAGGGCAACCCTTGCCTCGGGTCCGGCGTGACCGCCTCTGCGACCACGCTCACAGCCACATCCTTGGCCTACCCTGCGAGCTGCACAATGAGGCATCCCCTGTAGAGGAGATAAGAAATTACATGATCAATCATAGCTTAATACCGATAGAAGACTTGAATATGAGATTAAGAAAGAGTTGTGATGGCTGTGTTGCTATATTTACATGTGTGGACTTTCCGGGTCTGTTTTAGTTTATTACTCGAGACGACCTTAGTCTGATACTATCTTGTTATGACTCATCCCAGGTCCACAAGGGGGACCAGGATGGACTGTGCTCTTTCCCAAGATCTGGTCATCCATAAAGCAATAAACTAAAATATACCAATATTCCCACACATACATCATGACAAAAAAAAAATGACCAAAAGGAAATAAAGTACAAACTAGCATAAGCACATAGAAAGGAAAACAAGGTCCAATCATAGCCATCACATAATTGCCATCCATACAACAAAGAGAGGAAACTAGCAAAGTATCAAGGATAGGAACGCACTACAACAGAAAGGAACAACAACTAAAACGAAGGTTGGGCATGATTAGGCCCAACACCACCACCTTTAGCAGCCTGTGGCGCTGACTGCCCACTCTCCCAACCTGGGTACACGCAGAGTAGTGATGTGAGGCTCATCATGGCTCCTAATTCAACATTATTAGCTAGTTTCCAGTGAATAACATTATAATAGGGTTAATTATATATTTATGATAATAAGAGTAAGGACCTTATTTATATGATAAGATAACTAAATTAAGGTTTAATTAACATCTATTAAGGTTTAATTAATAACTAGGACTCAAACCTAAGCATTTGGTTATATGTAAAGCATTATACATAACTTCTAATATTTATTACCTTAAGTTGATGCAAGAAATATCAGTGAATTCGGTGGTACAAAATTCTCCCTTCAATATTGATGGGGAACTGAAATATGGGGCTGGAGCCTTGTCAAAATCAGCATTGGGGAGATCCCCATATAAACTACGGAAAAGAAAAATGAATTTGACTACCAAGAAGGAGGATGAAAATTCTATTGCTTTGATACTTGGTGCTGAACGTAGGCTTCAAGCAAACGTGGGGGGCTCTCAAAAGGGGAGATGTGAGTTCTTTCCTGGAATGTGCGTGGGTTGCACGATAAAGTTCGAAGAGCCACACTTAGGAGATATCTCAGAGAATGGGACATTGATTTGAAATAAAAAGAAAGTGAGAACAACTCCATGTGGATTGATTTGAAATAGAATGGGTATGCTGGCTGTGTGGCAGTAGAAGCAAATGGCAAATCTGGAGGGTTGGCCTTTTGGTGGAAGGAGGCATGCTTAGAGGTGCTTGAGGTCATTAAATCTAGGCATGCTATCTCCTACAGATGTAAGATGATCCAAGGGGAAATGGAGTGTCTTCTCACTAGTATGTATGGCCCATATGTGCTAAGCAGTCAGTCCGAACTATGGGAGGACTGTCCGTTTAAATTCTCAGCACAGTTAATTAAGTTAATTAGGCTTAATTATGTGCAAGAGAAAGTAACTTAGGTTAACTTGAATTAATGTCGATTGAATAGTATAAGGTCAAGCTAACCTAACATTTTAGATCTTTAATTCTTTTTTAACTAGTCGAGTCTAGGTCGTTCATTGGGAGGCATAACTTAATTTAATTCACCATTTCATCCTAAACATTAATTACTACTTACCTAATCAATTAAAATTATAATTACAATACTTTAAGATCATGAATCTTGCACAAAATACATTTAATTAAAATCAAGCAACATTCCATAAGATAAACATATTTACACATAAGACCAATTATTGAAAACAAGTAAACCTGTTTATTTTTATTAATTTCTTGTCATTTACAAAAGATTTATGGCAAGAAAGAGAAATGTAATTAAGTACAAATACCTTATTTATCAATTAAACTCTAAAGAATTTATATTAAAGTACAATACAAAAATTGGACGTCTTAAAAAAATGAGCTTGAATTATTAGACGTCTAAACTTTGCTTTCCTTTTATTAGTCTTCTTCTTCTTCGGTCTTCATTTTACTCTTTCTTCTTCTGCTATCTCTTTCTTTCTTTATTCTCTTCTTTTGTTCTCTGTTTACTTCTCTTTCCTTTTTCCTTTGTTTTTCCCTTAAGTTCCACGAGCTCTTCTCCTCTTCTTCTCTGAATTCCTTAAGTCTCCTATCCTCTTCTTTTATTCTCTTTCTTTTCCTCTTCTCTTTCAACTGTGCATTTGAACTGCATTTGAATCGAACCAAAAATTTGGTTTTATGGTTGGCGGCTCGACCCGATCGGGGATACACAGCACCCCTCTCAGGGTGGGACCAGACCCTATTGGGTCCAAGCCTGGTTTATTACATTCGATTTATTTCCAGTTTAATCATCACATATGCACAGTCTCCGGCCTCCCAGGCCCACATGCACACGCCCGCTCACTGGCTCACGTTCACACACCCACAGGCGCGCACACACTCGGGCACATGCACCGCACGCACCCACACACACACAATGCTCTTTATGCACCCTGCGCTGACGACCGAACGGCTTACAACACTTTTTACTTTTATCCCATGTCACGCGCTCTGTTCTTAACAATGTGGGACTATTCTTATTCCTTCTAGATCGGACTTTGGCTGGAGGCACAGGCCGGCTCAGAGCTCCAAATCGAGCAAACTATGGCTCTACGGAAAGCTCTAGAGTAGATCTAAAGGATTGCAGCATCAATTTGATGCTGAGGATAGATTTCACCCTTCTATTTGAAGGGTGAAAATCGACAGTTTCCACAGCCAAGCTGGCTTGCAGACGAGTAACACAGGTCTAAGGACTTGCAGACAAAGTCTTCGACCACAGATGAGGTACTGAAGAGGTTCAGGAGCTAATTACTCTCCTAAAGGTGAAGGGAAGAGGTACAGGAAGCCTCAGGAAGGTGGAGAAACTCAAAAGCTTCAAGCAGAAGCTTCAGAGCTTCAAATTAAGCTCCGAAAAGCTTCACAGACAGCTTAAAGTCAGCTAAATCTAATTCAACAACCTCTGAAGGTTGTTAGGAGTTGTTACGAATTGTGCTTTCAAACGTCTTTTAAGACGTCTGGGAGGTGGCCCAGACGTCGTACCAGACGTCTGGGATTCATTTTTCTGCGGCACGCACCGTTGCGTCTGCACGCGCAGACCTGCTCCGCCTCTTCTTTTTCCCTCTCCTCCTGCGAGCGCAGACTGTGCCCCTCTCTCTCGCTCTCTCTCCCCGCGTGGCTTTAAAAAGCCACGCCCTCCCCCTCACTATCATCACCTCCACTCCTTCCTCTTCTTCCAGCGAGCGCGAGTGAGCGGCGGGGGCGATAGTCGCGGCGGGTGCGGGAGGAGGTGCTGTGCGGAGGAGGAGGCGTCGGCCTGCTGCAGCTCGAGAAGCAGGCGGAGCACTCGCAGCGCGGCCAGGCGTCGCAAGCGAAGGCGAGTGGCGCCCTGGTTCTGGAAACTTTTCCAGAATCAGACGTCTAGGATTCTAGCCAGACGACGGCATGACGTCTTGAAGACTGTCCAGACGTCTGAAAGGTGAGTTATTCCGTCTTCTTTGTTTTCTTCGATTGACCGTACTAAGAGAGAGAGGAAATGGGTACGCGCAGGTTCTGAGATTCGCATCCAACGCGAATCATACGTCTGGCTGCAGTGCCAGACGACGGGAACGACTTCCAGACGTCCTGGGTGACCATTGGACGTCTGGGAACTAGGCCAGACGCCCCCGCAGGCTTCTGGATGTTTGAGAGACCACGCAGAGCAAGGTAACCCCTGATCCACTTTTTAAGACGTCTGGAATAAGTTCCAGACATCTGATTTTTCACTGTTCCGTCGTTTTCGACCCGTTTAGGGCCCGTTCGGGTTCCGTTTTCTGCGTTTCGAGTTGCATTCTTTTCGGAATTAAATCCTCTACCTGTCTACAGTAGTTGTATACTGTTTTTAGAAATTCCTTGTGTTTGATCCTTGTGATAGGATCCCGTTCCGTTGCAGTCACGGGGGTTGCGGAGGCACACGGGATTCCCGACCACGCCCCCAGTTCGCCTGTTGTAACCGGTAGAGTGGCATTTAAGTTTATTAGCATAATCTGTTAAATTATGGAACCATAAATGGAACCTAGGACATTGCATGAATCCTAGGAATGAGAAACGAGATTGAATGATAGATCCTAGGGTATTGCATAAATCCTAGGGCTGGAAAACTAGATTATATGATAGATCCTAGGGTATGACATGAATCCTAGGATGGGAAAACTAGTGGAATATGTGAACACTGCAGTCTTGAAAATGTGGAAAAGTAATAATAGCTGCCTGTAAATTTGCTTAAACAGCTGCCTGTTATGAATAAATGAACATGAGTAAGAATATGGGATGTATGAACGTGAAACTGGAAAGGTGAAACCGGAATGCGCTGAGTTAAAGAGCTGGAACCCTACGGGAAATTAGGAGTAGAACTCCTGGAAAGTGAATGGAATAGAATTGGGGAAGTGAGCTGGCCCTTGAGTACGGAGTACCAAGGAGAGCGACTGTCCCCCTATTTAGTGCAGAGCGGAGCCAACCGCCCCAGGGACCCGGGGTTAGGACTGGCCACTCTATACCGACTTGCTGGCCCTCGTGTACGTAGTACCGAGGAGAGCTACTAGTGTAGGGAGGTACTAGCTACCCCACGAGCCCCGGGGTTCTGCTAGCCTCCTGCACCGACTTGTTAGGCCCACTGGGGCAAACCAGGGTAGTCAGGCGAGGGTGCGCGGACTATGGAGGGGCAAGGCCCCTGTTTGGTTATTGTGGAGGGGTTGGACCCCTGTTACTAAGAGAGCTCTGCCCTGTACTAGTTCCGTGCTGTGTTTTGGGCACACCCATTAACGGAAACGACTGACCGCGTGCTAGTGCGGGTTAGCTACCCGTGCGTTTACCGCGCGTGCCGTAGTCACCGTTACGTCTGTCAGTGACCTTAGGGTGGTTGACTGAGAGTAGGATCACCATGGGGGACTCTCTCGGCCAGGAGAGCACCACGTGCTACTTCTACTGTTCGGAAAAGACTGCAATCAAGATCGTTCCCACGAGGAACATTCGAGATCAAGTGAAGGATCTGAGAAATAGATAAATTGTAAAACAATAGAAAGACGTAAATAAAGAAAGAAAATTAAAACAACTACTGTACACTTTACTATTTGTTTAGTTCAGCTGCCACTCTACTCTGCGTTTTGCTGACGTGTTACACTCGTTACCTTTCAGGACCAGGTGTTGAGCAGCCAGGGTCAGCGGCTGCAGAGGACCCTGGGCCGAGTAGGGTCCAGTAGAGTTACCACTGTTCTCTTGTACCTCTTTTTGGTTCCACTGTAGTGAGTAGTTCTTGTTTCCGCTGTACTTTTCTTTACCTGCAATTCATATTATGCTGTGAATGTCGTTCTACTGTTTGTGGTGGTACATACTGTAGTGGTTTCTTTCCTTACTGTTGTATTTTCTTACTGTTAGTTATATTCATGCTGAATGTGGTCTATTTTACTGCTCTTTTGGTTACTTCCTCGTTGGACGACCAGGTCTTGGGATTAGTCGAGTCGGTCCGGTTCTCGTGTCTCGTAGGGACTCGGGAATCGGGTCGATACAGGAGTCTATCTGGGCAGCGTTTGCATTTTAAATTCATCAAAAAAGCACTGAAGTCAGTACTGGGTTCAAATGAACCCAAACTGAGCATAAGTTGGATTCTTCTAAAACCTTGATTAAAACTCATTTAAATCAAATCAAATCTATCTGTTAAGACCCAAGGCATTAAACGCTTTTAAGACGTCTGGACGCCTTCCCAGACGTCTGGAATTAAATTTTTGCGGCGTACGATTGCGAGTCTACGCGCGTGTGCGCGTAAACTACTCCTGCCGACATGCAGGCGTTTCTCCTTTTCTTTTCTCTCTCCCTTACAATTCAAATACACTCTCCCCCTTCCCTCTCCCTCACCCGCCACTCCACCATCTCCTCCTTCTCTTCTAGTGTTCGCGTGAGAGTGAGAGAGGGAGGGCAGCAGCTGCTACTGAGTGCGCGCGGGAAGGAGGAGGTGCAGCCAGAGGGAGAAGAGGTGGAGTGTGTGAGGAAGAGAGAGCGAGCTCGCCGGAGCAGCCCAGGGCCGGCTAGCGGGTGCGCAGCGGGAGCGTGGTGCTGGGGGAAGTTACCCCGGTGCTGCTGCAGCTCAGGTAGCAGGCGGATGTGACGCGGCGCGGTCGTGCGCAGCACGTGAAAGGCGAGGAGATCCTGATTCTAGGAAAATTTTTCGGAATCAGATGTCTGGACCTACGTCCATACGGTGAAGGGGACGCCTGGAGTGAGATTCAGACGTCTGAAAGGTACGATATTCTCATCCTTCTTCCTTTCTGCGGATGTGGCCATGCAGGCCGTTCCGCCGAAAGCCTTGAGACGTGCCGTGTTGTGATCGTTTACGTATGCGTGCAGGTTTCATTCGGGAAAGCGTAAGGGCACACCCTCCCACACAAATCAGATGTCTGGGCACAGCACCAGACGGCGGACAGGGTCTCAAGACGTCCGGAGTGATAATCGGACATCTGGAACTAGGTCCAGAAGGTTCAGCGGGATCCCGGACGTCTGAAGAACAGCGCAGAAGTAAGGTATGATCTGAACCATCATTTAAGACGTCTGATTTGGGGCAGAGTTGTCATTTTTGACCCGTTTAGGGTCCGTTTGAAGTTCGTTTTCCGCGTTTAGAATTTCGTTCTTCTCAGAATTAGTTCCTCTACTTGTTTAAAGTACTTGTATCCTGTTCTGAGTAGTTCCTTGTGTTTGATCCTTGTGATAGGACCACGTTCTGTTGCGGATCTGGGGGTTGCGAAGGCATGTGGACCTGCCGATCACGCCCCCATCACTCCCGATTTTGCGAGTAGAGTGGCTCCCCTTGATTAGTTATCAACATTAATGCACTTGCAAGATAAATAATAGATCCTAGGGTATGGCATGAATCCTAGGGTTGGAAAACTAAATTGAATGATAGATCCTAGGGTATGGCATGAATCCTAGGATTGGAAAAGTAGATTGAATGATAGATCCTAGGATATGGCATGAATCCTAGGACTGGAAAACTAGATTGAATGATAGATCTTAGGGTATGGCATGAATCCTAGGAACAGAAACGCTGAAACGAATGTCGTGAATACATGAATTTGTAGTCTTGGAAAAGTAGAAAGAATAATGATAATTGCATGTAATTGGATAATAGCCGCTTGTATATTAATATATATTAAATGTTGGAAACACGGGCTATATGAGAATAAAATTGGATTGATGAAACTTAAAATGGCTTGGCTAAAGAAATATGAACATGAACCCTACGGGGAATTAGGAGTAGAGCTCCTGAAAGGAAAATGGAATGGAATTGGGAAGTGAGCTGGCCCTTGAGTACGGAGTACCAAGGAGAGCGACTGTCCCCTTGTTTAGTGTAGAGCGAAGCTACCCGCCCCAGGGACCTGGGGTTAGGTCTGGCCACTTTGTACCGACTTTTGGCCCTCGCGTACACAGTACTGAGGAGAGCTACTAGTGTAGGAAGAGAGCTAACCACCTCACGGGCCCTAGGGTTAAGCTAGCCTTCCTACACCGACTTGTTAGGCCCACTGGACAAACCAGGGTAGTCAGGCGAGGGTGTGTGGACTGTGGAGGGGCAAGACCCCTATTTGGTTACTATGGAGGGGCTAGACCCCTGTTACTGAGAGGGCTCTGCCCTATACTGGTTTCGTGCTGTGCTTTGGGGCTCACCCGTTAACGGAAACGACTAACCGCGTGCTAGCGCGGGGTAGCTACCCGTATGTTTATTGCGTGTGCCGTAGTCACCGTTATGTCTGTTAGTGACCTTGGGGTGGTTGACTGAGGGTAGGACCACCACGGGAGACTCTCCCGGCCAGGAGAGCACCACGTGCTACTTCTACTTTTCGGAAAAGACTGCAATTAAGATCGTTCCCACGAGGAACATTCGAGATCAAGGAAAAGATCTGAGAAATAATTCGAGAATGAGTAAATAGAGAAATAAAGAAAGAAACTAAAAACAATAGCAACTTGTACACCTTTACTGTTTTACTTAGCTAGCTGGCTGCCACTCTACTCAGCGTTTCGCTGACGTATCACCTTTGTCACCTTTTCAGGACTTGGTGTTGAGCAGCCAGAGCCTACGGTTGTGGAGGGTGCTGGGCCTAGTAGAGTCCAGTAGTTCTACTTGTGTTGTAACTATTGTATTGTTTCTTCTGTTGCAGTGAGTATATCCTATTACACTTGTTCTCTTTTACTGTAAGCATCATGTTTATGTACCTGTTTAATTCTCTACTATTGTGGTGGTGTGTACTGTAGTAGTTATTTTCTTTACTGCTGTACTTTTGTTACTGTTAGTTATATGCATGATGAATGTGGTTTATTTTACTGCTCTTTTGGTTACTTTCTCGTTGGACGATTGGGTCTTGGGATCAGTCGAGTCAGTCCGATTCTCATGTCCTGTAGGGATGCGGGAACCGGGTCGTAACACTATCTAAAATTACCCCAGGAGCAATTTGAACTCATCAATTTCTTAAATTGAAACCTAAATCACCTAATTTTGATCACTGAACCTCGAAATTTGACTTTCATCATTGAGCATTATTAGATGTAATTAACACTTCAAATCATCTTTATTTGATCTCAGGAATGTGTTCAGGGTCTCAAAAGGAATTTTTGACCTAGAAACCTAAGGTTTCAGGTCTGTCGCCTGGACTCTAAAAGTAGTTTGTTCGACAGAACAAACTGAGGCCTATCTGAATGAAAGGTCTTCAAATTTGACATCAGGGCATGCATCTGATGCTTTTAAACCTCTAAAACTAAGCTTATCCCTATTGGACAGACTTCTCCAACTCTGCCGGAGTAGGAAAAGATAAAGGTCTAAATCTTGCTCCAGGTCTTTAAACTTCAAATAAACTATTGCAGAATGATCATTGAATCTCAAATAAATTATCTGGAGCATCTGAGGGAGTTCCATAGACTGAAGAGTACATCTTGATTTGTCGAAGCTTGCCGAAGCTCCAGTGAGTTTAGACATGGGTTAAAAGTTAGTAAACATCATTAGAACAAGCTATGGATGATCTGAAAAGTTTCCTGAAGTCACAAGGAACCCCAGAAACACATTAATTTCTTCAATTATTAATTATATCGAAAGATATGCATTGAATTCACAGTGAGTGAAATCTGAGTTCGATAGAACTCGAACATGTTCTCTCACTCAATTGAGTGGAGAGATCATGTTAGTGGAGTGTGGCAAAGGTGAATAGGTGATTAATTAGGTGGATACACTCCTCCTGAGCCAGCATTGATAGCGAGCTCAAGAGGTTGAATGTATTTTAGGCGTTTTAGTTATAAGTGATTATTAATGCAATTAAAGTGAGGATAGGGTCCCTAAGATGATGATTAAGTGATGGAGGGCCCCAGTGGAGGTGAATTGCCCTCAGATACTTCCGTCATGGATAGCGGAAGCAATCGGTGAAGGTGGAGATGGATTAAGCGATTAGGTATTCAAATTAGGGAATTAAAGTGTTAGAAGTGATCATGGTGGATTAAGGAAGATGATCGGTAAATTTAAAAGACAAAAGAGTGCTCCAATCAAACTCAAAGAGCTCGCCAGAGCTGAGGAAGATGACATGAAATCTAGCATTGAATCTAACTAACCTACCTAATTAGCTACTCTAATTAAACTGCTTACCTAACCTACTGTTACCTGGACGAAGGGGGCAGAGGATTTCCGTCGAAGGATCTTAACGGAGGAGGAAATCAGAGGGCGAAGGAAGAAATCCGGCGAGTGTAGGCAAAGCATAGAGGTGAAGCCCGACGTCAGCACTGTGTCAGAGGACTCAATGGACGATGGCGGAGATCAGGAGCAAGCGAAGACAAATGGAGGAAGACAGAGAGAGCGGAAAAAGGTCGTCAGAATTGGAGAGAATAGCCTATCTGCTAGCTCAGTGGGGGGAAGAGGGAAGGGAGCTAACCTCTTGAAATCGGAGAGGTGGAGGGGTATTTATAGGTTGTGGCGGCTGAAGAGGAGAGTGAATTTGGACGGAAAGAGGTCTAGGAGTGAAATAACCACCAGCGTCTTCTCCGACATCGGTGAGGTTAACTTTAAGCCCTAAATAGGATTTTGAGCTTCATCCAAACCGATGGATGAAAAGAGGACGGTGAGCGCAAGCTCTAAGAGCTTGGAAGGGAAGGGCAAACATCTGATGGACGGTGATCGGCGGGTGTGGATACCTCCTATCGTCAATCGTCAAAGAGGCTGAAGAAGAAATGAAGAGGAAGAAGAAGATGTTTCAGGGACTTGCCTGCAATGAAAGCTAAGGACCTTAATGAAGAAGAAAGACTCAATTGAAATAAAACATAAGGACTAAAACGTAAACTAAAATTTTCAAGGTTTATTTTAATTTAAATATTTTTCAACTTTTTATATATGATTATAAATTAGACAAATAATATATTTAAACCTTGGATTGACGTTTTTGACCTTTTTAGCTTAATTTATTTAATTAAGTAAAGTTACTTAAGTTATTACATACTTAGGTATAAGTTATACTTAAGTTAGTTAACACATTAATTAGGTAAATTATTGATGATATTTCGAGTCCATTTATTAATTAAATTATTAATAATATTAATGGGATAATAATATAGCATTTTTAACTTATTTTAAGGTCCTTTAATATTTTATCCCTTATTCTATGATTAACCCATATATTTACATATTCTTAGCTAATTAACTAAGAAGACTAGTTAATTAGGAATAATTAGAAGCCATGATAAGCCTCTCATCTGACAGACCTTGCGAGACATTCCCAGGGACCGCCATGGTTAGTGGGGGGAGACTTCAACTGTACCTTGACAGAATCAGGCAGATCAAGTGGGTTAATGGACAACGCCTCCCTTGGCTTTCAGATAACAGTTCAAGAACTGGGATTGACTGAATTCCCTACCGATGGGGTGGAATTCACTTGGAGAAGTGGAAGTGGCTCATGCTCTAAATTGGATAGATTCTTCGGGAATGTGGAGCTGATGGAAAAGTTTCATTTGTCTTCGGTAGGAGGGTTGGAGCGCCCCTTCTCTGACCATATGCCGCTGATCTAGGATAGTGGGGACATTATACATGTGGGTTCTTACTTCAAGCTTAGGAAATCTTGGCTTAGAGAGCAGAGCTTCCGTGAGATGGTGGAATGTTGGTGGTGTTCTAACCAGGCTGAAGGCACTGCCACTGTCAAATTAGCTGCGAAACTTGCGTCTGTCCGATCTATGCTGAAGGAGTACGGTGCAACAGTCGCAGTATTGAGGAACCAAAAACGCACTGAAGCGATGGCGGCAATTCAGTATTTGGATGGGAAAGAAGAGGCAACCAGTCTAACTGAACAGGAGTGGCGAGACAAGAAGCAA
This sequence comes from Thalassia testudinum, assembly GCA_037157565.1. Lineage (NCBI taxonomy): Eukaryota > Viridiplantae > Streptophyta > Magnoliopsida > Alismatales > Hydrocharitaceae > Thalassia > Thalassia testudinum. The sequence goes on along the minus strand of JAZHRO010000014.1, from coordinate 130,427,318 downwards.
TGGCAGGACATTGTGGCTGAGGAAGACTTCAAAAGAGAAATGGATTGGCGTGAGCACTCCCGGCAACTTTGGCTCAAAGAGGAGGACGCTAACACCAAATACTTCCACTTCGCAGCCAGTGCACGTAGAAGATATAACCTCATCTCCTCCATTGTGGTGGATGGTCAGGAAACCTCATCTGTGCATGAAGTCAAAGCAACAACTACCAGATATTTTAAAGATAGTACTCGGGCTGCAGCAAGGGGAACATGGAAGATGGCAAGGTCTGTCTTTCCTCGCATCTCTACGCAGCAGGCTGATAACTTGGTGACGTCCATTTCTAAAAATGAGGTGTTGGAAGCAGTCAATGATCTGAATACTGAAGGTTCGCCAGGTCCAGATGGTATGCAGGTCTTCTTCTACAAAGAATTTTGGACTATGCTGAAGGGGGAGGTGATGGAGGTAATTGGGGAATTTCAAAGGGGCAATTATGGCTTTGATAAAATTAACAGATCTTACCTCTTTTTACTTCCAAAAAAGCTAGGTGCGAACTATTTTCAGGAGTTTAGACCAATTGCTCTGTCTAACTCCATATATTTATTGGTGAGTAAGGTTTTGGCGAACAGGTTAAGGAAGGTTCTTCAGGACATCATCCTCCCAGTACAATCTATTTTCCTCCCCAATAGGTCATTACAAGAATTGTTCATTATGGCACAAGAGATGGTGATGGGCTAGCACAGGAGAAAGTGCAAAGCTTTCCTCTAGAAGGTTGATTTCCAGAAGGCATATGATTCGGTGTCTTGGCAATATCTATGGGAAATATTTAAGAGAAGGGGGTTTCTAGCTAAATGGCCACAATGGATGAAAAGATGTATCACTAGTGCTTCCTTCTCACCCTTGATTAATGGTAGACCGTGTGGGATGTGGATCCAACCTCAACGTGGTGTCAGCCAGAGATGTCCACTGGCTCCACTTGTTTTCAACCTTGCAGTTGACACTCTGGCGAGGTATGCTTGCAGATTATCGGAGTCTGGACTCATTAGAGGGTATTCCATCTCAGACAGAAGTGCATTGGCTCCAATGTTGCAATATGCTGATGATACAGTATTCTTTATGGAAGGGAATGAATAAGAAGCTCAGGCACTATTCCACATGGTACAGATATTTGGGGAAATATTAGGGTTGAAACTGAATGGTGAAAAATCTTCTTTAGTCTATTTTGGGCTAACGGGAGAAGAACAAACAACCATCTCTTCAACACTAGGTACCCCCTTGGTTACTCACCCAATCAAATATTTGGGCTTACCTCTAAAATGTACTAAACTAAAGAAGAGTGAATGGCACACCTTATTTGATAAAATCTTTGTCAAATTACAAGGGTGGAGCAGCAGATATCTATCCAAAGGGGGCAGACTTATTCTCTTGAACTCAGTAATAACCTCCATCCCTGTGTTTTTCTTCATGTTTAAAGCACCCAAGTCCATCTGGAAGCGTATTGATGTGATGAGGAAGCAGTTTCTTCTGAAAGGGAGCAAATCATGAAGGTAAATTTTTCCAACCAATGAAGTGGGATGGTCTCTGTAAACTGAAAGACCATGGTGGTAGGGGAATTAAATCTCTTAAAGAGTTCAATGATGCTTTGTTGCTTAAGTGGGCCATCAAATTGTTTAATGGGGAACATAAGAATTGGGTGGACCTTATTAAAGAAAATTATGGAAGCTCGCATAGCTCTTTAGACCGACTCCAACCATTTAAGCTATCCCCCTTCTGGAAGTCTGTGGTACAAGCTATGAAGAACAACTGGCAGATGTTTAAGCCTATCTTAGGTGATGGACGGTCCTTTAAATTTTGGTAGGAGGAATGGTCACCCTTGGGTCAACTAAAGAACACCTATCCAAGAGTTTATGCGGCTGACATGAATAAAGGGGCTCTGGTCTGCAGGTTCTAGTCTGATGGGAGTAATGATTGGCGAATCAAAGGGGGTGACTCTAGCAGAGAAGGCACAAGAACATGGGAGGAAAGAACACGCCTGGAGGAAGATCTGAGGGCTTTTAGACTTTCTTCTGCTTGTGTAGACATATATTGCTGGGATGAAACCTTCACTCCTGCAAGAGCATATGAAAAACTCATGAAGCATTCCCACTCATTGGAAACAGATGTAATAGGAAAAAAATTGTGGCTGCTAAAGATCCCATATAAAATATGGATTTTTTCTATGGCTATGCAAGAGGGATGGACTGGTGACAAGTGATCTCAGACACAGAAGAATGGGTGTTGTATTGCAGTCCTGCCTGCTTTGTGGTTTGCCAACTGATAGCTCCACCCATATTTTTTCTTCCTGCATAATTACTGATGCGGTATGGAGAAAAGTTTGCAACGAACCTCTCCCCATTTGGGATGACTTATGGAAAATCTTTTTGTTGCATGAAAAGCTACCTAATCACATGGAGGCAGTCATGTGGTGTGTGTGGAGAGCAAGAAATGATTTTTTGTTTTAGGAGAGACCAATATGTGTGGAGCAAATTGTAAATGGTTGTTGGTCTCTCATACATATGTGGGGGTCTACATTGTAATCATGTTTTATATTGATTAATAAAATGCTCTCCTGGATTGCTATCGTTGCACGATAGCTTTCCTTTCTGTTTCAAAAAAAAAAAACCTTAAGTTGCTAATTAACTTAATAATGTTAATCACATAACTAAATATAGCTAAAAGGGGTAAAAATGCAATTTCATGTAACAAATATATTATTTATAGTATTTATAATTATATATAAGAAGTTGAAAAATAAATAATTTAATATGAGCCCTAAAACTCATGGTTTGCATTTGAACCCTTAACTTCTATTTCGATTGACTCCTTTTTTAACATATAGGTCCTCCATTTATTGCACACAGGTCCCTACTCACCTTTCTTCTTCCTCTCTTCTTCTTCTCCTTAGACAACTGCCATTGGCCAGTGACTAGATCGTTCGATGATTGTCTATTTGACATCAAAACTCTTCTCCCTTGGACGTAGAATCTTCGTTCACCACCTACTTTCCATCCAATGGCTCAAATGAGCCTGAAGTCCTATTTTTTATAGGTAAATAAGCTTACCATTGTCGAACACAACGGCGATGGTTTCTTTACAGCTAGACACAATCACGGCTAGATTCCTTCCCCCTAACCTTTGCCGGAGCCTATAAATAGGTCTCCAACCCTCCGATTACAAAGGTCAATCCCCTACCTTCTTCCCCAACTGAGATCGACAATAGGTTATTCCTCCTTCTCTAGTGACCTCTTGTCCCCCCTTCAGAGCTTCTTCGATGGAAATTCTCGCCTCTCTCACCTCCTCTTCTTCTCTAGAAGTTGTGACTGGCCAAAGTCGACGTCCCTCACTCAATTTGTCTAGGCAACTCTAGCTCTTAGGCGTGGCCTCTGGGTTAGTTTAGGTGAGTAATTAGATAGTTTAGCTTAGTTTAAATGTCCTCTTCATCTCCTTCTCCGATGCCAGTGGCATCGATCTGATGTCGTTTGGCCTTTAACTCATCCAATCACCCACTTTTCCAACCTTCTCATCATTCCACGATACCATTCCACCTTCCCATTTCGATTAGCCATCCCAAACAAAAATGTGTAATTTCACTTCAACCTCCGACGTCTGCTATCTATGGTAGAGGTCGGAGGACTTCCTCCACTTAATTACCACACCTATCCACCTTCGCACCACTCTATGGAACATTTTGCCTCGATTTATTGAGGAAATTACTTATCTGAGGACTCTATCAAACTCCAGGTTATTATTTGTTTAGTTCGAGTCTACAACACCTATTTAAGCATTTAATGATTAAATTGACAAGTTCTTGAGCTTCGTGATGAAATTAGGAAGCTTTCAAGCTACTTCTTGTTCTATTTCATGGAGTTTCGCACTCAGGTGCACAAAATTCGACCTTCATCGGAGCTCTGGTGAGCTTCGACAAAGGTAGCCATGAGTCACAGACTATGAAACTTACTGTAAAAGCTCAAGATCAGTTAATCTTGTCACACTAATTATTTTCCACTTATTAGTTTTATGTTTGAATGTTTTTATCATCTTGTTGAATTTCATCTTCCCCAACTCCGATAGAGCTGCGGAAGTATCTTCAGTGGTTTTCAGAGCTTGGGAACAGGTTAAAGACTCTAGATTAAGTCTTCCTTGAGAGAGTTGACCTTTAGTTTGGTCAGACGACCAAATCACTTTTGGATCTCAGGCAATGGACCTGAGATCAAAATTCTATAATTCAAAATTACGTTTTGAATAGCTAGGAACATTCCTCAGGATCTATAGAGTTGATTTGAGCCTTTTATTGAGTATGAGAAATTTCTAAATTAAAAGTCAACTTTTGTACCTGATTTGGTCAACCTTGGTTGTTAATGGAGCTCAAGACTTCTGAGCATTGTTCTAAAGGTTAAATCTTTATCCTTAGGCTAACAGGAATTCATTTAGATCATTTTTAGTTAGTTTTAACAACAAATTAAGATCGATCTCCTTCATGTTCAGTTTGGGTTATATATGAACCCTAGTTGGCTTTAATGTGCTCCAAATGAGATTCTGAGCCAAAATCAACTCATATTATTTGCTTTTGAACTTTTGAATTCATCTAGATCCCTTCTAGAGATTCTGATCTATCTAATAGGTCAAGTGACCCTTTATTCCTTGCGTTCTAAACTTCAGATCAAGGTTCTGAAGCTTATCAAGCTTTTAGAGGTTCCCAGACCCTCAATTCCTTCCTTAAAGGTTGCGGAATTGTTTTAGACACTTAAGTGATGCCTTCATCACGGAAGAGAGAGAGAGAAATCCTAGGCCAATTTGAAGATTCAAATTGAGTTGCTGCTGTTGTGGAGCAATGGCATCTAACTTATTTTGAAGCTTAATCAGTGGAATACCTGTACTCTAATTCTTTAATTAGAGGGTGTGATCAACAGATCTATGTTAGATGTAGAGATCTGGAAAGTTGTGAAGTAAATGGAGTGCTTAAGTGATGGGAATCAAAGGATGAAGTTGTTGCTGGAGAATAGACGTGTGCAGAAGAATGGGGACTTGTATAGTCCCACATCGAGAATTAAGGAGCGTTTGCTGTGGAATAAAAGGAATGCTACACATAGGCCTCACCGAGTGACTACGACGTAGGCCACGTGCATTGCAAGAGTGCGTGTGCTCACAGGTTTACTTTGACCATTAACTATGCATGTGGCTTTGCAAAGCGGCCTCCAAGGGGCAGGTGGGAGGATATGATGGTGACAAGTGACCCAGTAGTAGTACCGATCTGACCATTTTTCCTGTTAATCCTGAGAAAGGTCACGTGGCACTTGATCCTTTTGGTCTTAGTGTTAGCCAACACTTAGTGAAATTTCGAGGTTGATTTTGTGTAGGTTGCTATAAGAGTGAATTAAGGAATTTGACCTAAGTTCTAGATGAGTAAATGCGTAAGTTCCTAATAAATAATGAGCATTAAATGTGTTGTTCTAAAACAACATTTTTAATGATTTCTTTTTGAAATTCAATGCAAATATTTTTCTTTTCATTATGGAATGATTGTCATGTTATTATTTGTCTTTTTTATCCAATTATTCATGTGGTTACATATTGTAGTTAATTAGGAAGGTAATTATATAGTCAATTATTATGATAACTTTAATTATGACTATATGTATGTTATATTATTAAGTAATAGTATAATGTAAATATTCCTTTAAAAAAAAATAGTATAATGTAAATATTGTTAGTTTAACTCCTCATAAATAATATTTTGATGATTTTAAAAAATAAAGTAAAAGAATAAAACCTGAAAATAGCATATTTTTTCTCCGTCATAACAAAATTGTAGGTCTCAAGAATTTTTCAAGACAGATAATTAGGAGCGTGAAGATGCATTTTGTCATAGGTCTTTGACTTTTTATCATACAATTTCAAAAATTTGTAATCTTCTTTTTAATTGAGTGTAGAGATTTTGTAAAGAGCCCCCAAAAATAACATACACATAGCTAACTTAAGCTCTCCACACTTAGAGAAAATTAGAAACAAAAACTTAGCATGAAACACATATCACACATCCAACACACCTGTCAGACGTCTAATGTTCAACTTTAAGTCGTCTGATCATGATTACAAGCGACCAATCACCTATAGCCTTCGCTTTGCATTCTGAACATTTAGGCTCCAATCGATGCAACCTTCAATCAGACGTCCATAGGCTTATCCAAACGTCCAATACATACCCCTAATGTCCTTTAAGGCAATCGATAGACTACACTTTATATTTCCTTTATCATTCTTTAAACCTAACAGTTAAATACACCTTTAAATGTCTTGACTTGTCTCTAGAGGTTCAATAATGGATTGTTACTCGCTTCCTTTGTGAAGATTTGTCAGAAAGCAAATCTTACTTTCTTGATTCCCAAAGGAAAATATTAATATCTTTCTAGACGTCTAGGCCACTAGACAGACGTCCACACTAACGTCCGATCCTTAAAATCTAGAATCATGTTTGGATCCGATCAAAATAGGAACAAACCCACCTATAATTAGGCATCCAATTCTAGTGCCAGACATCTTATAATAGCATATCAGACGTCCACCTAGAACCCTGTTTTGATCCAATGAAAATAATAACTCTGACCCATTAAATTAGACACCCATAATTATAGTCAGACATTTTATAAGACGTCTGACCCAAAAATCAGACATCTGATCCTGCTGTCAGAATCATAATTACCCTGATTTAAGTTGGATTTTGACCCAATCTCTTGGGACCTGTCTCCAACTTCTAGGAGCACATTCCCAATACTTTTTGAAGGTTCTAAGCTTGCTATAAATACACTATAACCCCTCTTAGGCAAAATACACCTCTTGAGATATAATTCACATATATAATTACTTGCTCACTTGCTCCATTGCTTCGATTGCCCTTGTGCTGTGCAACTACTTTGTTTGGGGTAAACCATCACTCCCATTATGATTCATAATCTCACCTTCAAGGAGTTGTTTTCACCCTTAGTAGATAAGCTAATTATACATATTTTTTGGGGTGCTTTATAAGGTGCATTTTACTTGTTATAGTTGGGTATCCGGCCATCGAATTCTCATCTTTTCATTGTGACTGGAGAAACCTCCATTTATAGATCAGAGGTGAGATTTGTAATTGAGGTACACTACTCTTGTTGAAGTAGTGTGATTAGTGGATCGATTACTTTGTGATCGTAAATCCTAAGTCAATGGATTGACTTAGGTGGTGGTTTTCACCCTATTTGGATTTCTACTAAAAATCTTGTGTCTCTATTTCTATGATTGAATTTTATTTTGCAAATATTTTTCAAATTCACTATTCACCCTCCCTCTAGTGCAATTTAATTTGGTATCAGAGTAGCTTTCCACTTTTAGGAGTAATATTCGTGGAAGATCCTATGGAGGGGAGAGTAGTATCCACTTGCAGATTGGAGGGGCAATCCACTACCCGACCACCTCTCTTCGAAGGAACCAACTATACATATTGGAAGCTAAGAATGAAGATGTGGCTTCAATCCAACGACTTCTCCATCTGGGAGAAGTATGAATCCACATGCAACATTTCCGACAAATCGGAGACGGGATACACGCTGGAGCAGATTCATCACCTCAGGCTAAATGCGAAGGCAATGAACTCACTCTATTGTGCACTTAGCCTAAAGGAGTTCAATTGCATTAGTCAATGCACAACCGCCCATGAAATATGGAGAACCTTAGAAGTAACTTATGAAGGTACGTCTAGAGTTGAATCCTCCAAGATTTATGTTTTATTGCAAGAATTTGAAGCCTTCACTATGAGGGAGAACGAGAGACTTGGGGACATGTACACCTGATGCACGTTAATCATGAATAACCATAAGTCTCTAGGAAAGATATTTATCAAGGGGGAGCTTCAAGCCAAGCTCCTTCGCTCCCTTAGATCCGAATGCGAGCAAAAGGTCACGACAATAAAACCAAGTAAAGGATTTAGACATGGAGAATCTACTTGGGAATCTAATGGCTTATGAGACAAAGATGGACCAAAAGAAGTCCATCACATCGGGACAATGAGGTAAGTATCGATGACAAATAATTTATTTTACTAGGTAAAAGATTTAAAATGTTTCTCAGAAATATAGAAGAGAGATCAAGGGAAAGAAATGGGAAAACGAACCTTTAGTTTGTTACAATTGAAAGAAGAGAGGCCACATAAGGAAGGAGTGTTCCTTGCTAAAAAAGGATGACGAGAAGAAATGCAAAAAGCCTTCCGACTACAAAAAGTTCTCCAAGTCTAAGCCATTCAAGAAGAAAGCATTCCAAGATACTTAGGATGACTCCACTTCCAAAGAAGAAGAAGTGGAGGAGACAAATAAACAAACGGCTTGCTTGGGACTCATGGTAACTAACGACACATCCGGATCCGAGTCTAAGGAACCTGAAGTAAATTCGTATTCCTTAGATGAGTTGCAAGAAGCATTTGATTTACTATATCTAGATTTTAAAGAAACAAAGACTAAAAGCAAAGCACTAAAAGTAGAAAACTTAGAGTGTAAGTAATTAATCAATGACCTTAAAGAAAATAGCCTAATTTTCACTAAGGAAACCACATCTTTAAATATGCAAATAGGAAATCTAATGATTGAAAAAGAATCATTAACAAAGGATTTATATACAGCTATGAGTAAACAAAAATTCCTAGATAGAGAACTATTTGACAAGATTCATGTTCTTGAAAAATCAAACTCTCTTAAAAAGGATGAGAATGGCCTACTTAGATTAGAGATTAGAGGACTAGAAGATAAACTAGACATAATGAAAATAGAGATAAACCACCTTAAAGAAAAAGCAAATCAGTTGCTTGAGGACTTAGCTAAATTTACAAAAGGAAATGATAACTTGGACATGCTTATTGCCTATCAAAAACTTTCCTCAAGTAAATTTGGACTAGGCTATTATGAAACTAGTCAAAATGAACCGAAAAATGATCCTCCTCCAATGAGGACCACTAACAAATACAGATCCACGTTACAATGGATACTGAAAAGATAATTTACACTTTGCTTTGTATGTTTCAAAGGACATTATAATGTCAAAAATTGGATCTACAAAATGAAAGATCACCGACTCAAATTAGAAAGACCTAAAGGAACACCAAGTCACCAAAGGAAGTCTTTTGTAGGAACAAAGAGACCTATAAGAAGAAGACAAGGAGACCTACAAGAATCCTATTGGGTTGCTAACAATTTCACGCGTTTGTTAATCCCGACTTTGACTCATCTTAAATAGATATCCAATTTGCCCTTAGTGTTCAGATTCACTACTAGGTGGTTGCTAACGACGGCGAGCATCACTCGTTCCTGTGGTTTGTACATTTCAAGCAACTAACTAGTTCATGCTTAGATTTCATGCATAACCCTAGTTGATCACTAACAAGTACACAGCAACACAGATTAGTGTGATCTTTCAGGATGAAAATGTGATGTGGCGGCTACGTTATTCGTTTCAGAGTTTAGTCTAGTGATGCTCGTATGGAACAAGTTAATAATTTAAGGCATTCCAAAGCTAAAAACCAAGGGAGTAGGGGAAGGCTACCCTACTTTGGTGTAGCAGGGGAAATTTGGGAGTGCAGGCGACTTGCTAAACACTCCTGCAGTCGTTGCACCTCTCCCCTCAAAATGCATACCCCTTGTCAACGTCATCCTAGAGCATAAAAGAGGTTAAGCGAGGTCATCAATGTTTTAATCAAAATTTGAGTGTACTAAATGTGTGCTAACAGGGTTAAGGATGCAACCAAATTGTAGGAAATCAAATGAGCTTTCCAACGATATGTTAAAAGTGTGAATTTGAGTCTGTTTGAGGCCTGATACCCTCGTCGTGCGCACAAGGTGCAAAACCTATGCTTCCTTGCTTTGAGAATCGTACTTACGCAGCGTGTAGCATGTGCGCGCTCCCCTGTGCACCACATGTCCCACTTGTCGTGCCTTGCGTAGCATGCGTGCGCTTTACAATGCCTTACCACGCCTTCGCAGCATGCCTTGGGAACTGCTCCCTCCTCATGCAGTGTGTTCTCCTAGCACAGTAGGTCGTGCTGCACTAGCATTGCATGGCGTCTGATCTTGCCCATGCTCCTCTCTCGATCAATGCGTGGATGGCACGCGTTCCCAACCTCTCCCACGCGTGCGTGCCTTACGAGAGATGGAAAGGAGAGGAAGGCAAGAGACCCTTCCTTGATCTCAACCCTACTCCCTTTCTCTCTGTTGCGAAAGAGCTTGCATCTTTTGAGGAGCGGTAGGGGGAGTGCAGCGTGAGGAATGAGGTGTGCGCTCCCCGAGGGATTTGGGGTTTTTAAAAGGAAAATTTAGGGCTAGAGTGGGGTGCATTTACAGGTTGAGTCCAAATAAGAATCCCTTTTTGCGTGGGATTGCCCCAACCATTAAACCTAGGGGTGCAAAATTCATACTACCTCCCCCCACAAACTTGGAAAGGTAGAACAAGCTCCCTAGTTGGTCCTTAGTAGGTATCCTAGTCCTCAGAAGTTGCACAAACACTCATGGAGTCTAGGAAATTTATAGAAAGACCTTCAGGTACTCCATTTGACATGTGAAAATTATAGAGGCTACCTCAGGGAATTTAGAAATTTCGTGACAGTCCATGGGGTCATTTCATGAACTCACAGAAAGCTTAAAATTTTAGTTCAATTCAAACCTTGGGTGGGTTGATTGAGCCATAAAAAGTTACTCTTAAGACCCAAGTCCTAAGGTAATATAGTCTCTAATTTGACTTAGGTGATGCCAAGATCCATAAGGCTAGGACCAAAGCTCTTCATGGCCAGTTGATATCATGCAAGAGCTTTGAGCCGAACCAGAAGGTCTGGCTCCTTGATTCTCAACTTAAGCTCTTTCCCAGCAAGCTTAAGTCTAAATTGAACGACCTTGCTCTTTGATTTGACTTCTTTGGCTTGACCCTGCTAAGCTGATGGCACTAAACTCAGCATCTGTACAGTCTGACTCAGAGCTAACTAGAGCATCATGAAATATAGGTAATATTTTCTTCATTCTGCCCTTTTCTCATTCCTTTTATTTTCAATGAGGACATTACATAACCTAGGCATGGGGGTTGGATTCATTTCTGAATCATATTGTCAACTCTATGGATTGCTTGTAAATTTCCCTTATTTTTTCCTTTATTATTAAAAAAAATTGAATTAGGAAAAGAGAACTTGGACATTAGAGTTTTTCAACCTTAAGAAATAATATAATAGGACCTAAACACTTAGCCCCTTCAGGTCTTTGGGCTTAATCAGCCTAGGCGTCTACTAAAATGTGGACTTATTTCTTGAGTCCTCTCCTTCTTTAATTTATCTCTAATTGGTTAAATAAATTGAGGTGATAAGTATACGACTTATCAACTCACCATCTGATTTGAGAAGACTTTAAGTTTAAAGCATCTACATACTATTTGCACAGACTCACTTTTCAACGATTTTAACAGGAATTAGGTTGCTAATGAACCTCTAGGGTGGTATGGTTGGCAAGTTGTCATGGGTTTGATGCCCCATTGGCTGGTTGTCAAGAGCCATGCCACATGACCATTCTCTTTCTGCTGCCTTTAAGTAAATCTTAGATCAAGGAGGCCACCTACTCAGATATATATATATATATAAGAAAATAGAAAAAGAGAAAAAAATATATGTATATATATATGAACCACACTTCACTGCACGGGTATGGTTGGCAAGTTACCGTGGGTTTTGACGCCCCATTGGCTGATTGCCTAGAACACAGCTCACAAAATGCACGTTTAATTCCTAAACACTTGGGAAGAAGTGGGAAAGTAGAATAAATTGGGGAGATACATTGGGTTCGCCTTTGTGTTGATCCCATAAAAATAAAAACAGGGAGAAAGCTACTAGTCAAAAAGATAAACCTTTAGGCAGAAATTCTCATTAAGGTCTTTAAGGTCATCGAAACCTAAAGTCTGTTCTAATTGCTGATAAGTAAGTCTATCACAGTTTCACAAATAGATGATTAAGACTTAGAGTTCTTTTTGAGTTTTGGGTGAGTTTGATAGCTGTAGAAAGCTGCCTTGAAACTCAAAACTCAAAAATAAAAAAATAAATTAGAAAAGAAGAAAAAGAAAAATATATATTTGCTTTTGACTAAGGTAAGGGCTTGAGGTGGTCTGCATTTTGGCAGACACTCGAACACTGTTGACTCTCTATAATTCAGGTCTTTAGTTGAAAATTCTCATTATTGAGAAATAACTGTTACCTAAGTAATTTGACCATAATCCTGTTTGTAAATAGCATGTACTTTTGCTAGGGACTAGCAAAAGATAGGTATGAGGGTGTGATGCGTACACATTTAATTGACCAAATTTGCTTATATATGCATGTTCATAGGGTCATAGAAGCCTCATACATTATAAATATTGTATAACATGCATCATAATGCATTTAGATTAATTTGTATAAATTGTATATTAATTCGCCTCTTTCTGTGGCTAGTGGATAAGGTGATTCATTTTGGGACTCTGGATTAAAGATCCAACCATACAGATCTGATCAGGACGACGATCCGAGTCTAACACCTCCGAAATTGCCTTGATCAGACTTCTGTAGCACCATATGTAGTCCGAGGAAGATCAATGGCCAGAGGGCAAGGTAATGCAATTCGAATCCTCAAATGACAAATCCAACCACATGGATAGGTTTGGATCGACGATCGCAGCCCAACATCGCAAAAATTGACCCAATCCAACATTTGTAACATCACCTGTGAAGAAAAGAAGATGGACGGTCTAGATGGCGCGACGTGGCGCCATCCAGACCACCCGTTGCACCCTGCCCAATCTAAAGCGTCAGGACCTATGATTTGGGTCGTTGGATTGCCATCCAACGACCACGATTTGGCCACGTTGCTCTCAAAATCGCACCTCACATCCTTTGAAGGCAAAGCATCTCACGATCTCAGCCGTTTTATCCTCATCCAACGGATGAGAGCACGAGAGCTTTAAATCAAAAAGTCAACACAAGCTCAGCCTTAGAAAAACGGTGGGGAGAGGTGTTCGTATGCGGAGGGCGCGAGTTTGAAACCCGCAATTGCCTCCAATTCCCGAAGAGGAGCAACGTGAGTAATTAGGTCATTCGATTAGCGATGAGCGGCAGTAGATGAGGCAACGTGGTGATGCGGATGGCGAGCGCACTAAACATATGCGATGACTCGCATTCATATGCGCAATCTGAATGTTGAGGCATGCGTTGATCCTGGCTGTTCGATTGAGATCAGATGGATCATGTTCCATGCGCGTCAACAGTCACGTTCGCCTTTAGTATTGCTTACATGCGTCACTAAAGGCTGTGTATTAATATTAAGACCTTGGAAAAGACTCTTTTGCACCTATTTCTACACCTATAAAAGGCCTACCCCTCCTACACATTCCCATCCCTTCTCTTCCTACCTCTACTAAGAGATAAGAATAAAGTTGTAAAGCTCGCTCTTGTGCTCCCAAGTTACAGGAAGCTCCGCTAGAGTTAAAAAACAAAATTTTTCACTTCTCACCCCCTTCGCGGAGCTCTCGCTTGTTGTCTTCTCTCCCCCGTTCCAAAAGCAGATCCCGCGACGAGGATGCCCTACCTCATCCCCAGTTCTTCTAAATTCTCCCTCCTTCCTGCATCTCTGCTCTCCTTCCTCTAGGCGTCATTCGTCTAGCTCGTCTTCCAAGCATTTGTCGAGGAGGATAATCTCTCTTCCCCTATCTTTTTATCGCTTTATGGTGTATATTTTCAGCTTTAGATTTGTAGCTAGTAGTTGTAACAGACATTATTATCTTAGTTATAAAAGTGATTTCTCTCTCTCTCTCTCTTTGTTGTTTATATTTCAAGTAGTTTAGCTATTTATACCCATTGTGAATGTCTTCTTGATAAAGAAAATACAAAAAAAATATAACTACAATTTTATATTTGATGTAGTCTCCCTGTGTTTGACCCGGGACTCACCAGAATTTGGGTAAAATTTATTTGATAGCGGATTTTTACGCACTACGACGATGGATTTTTAACTCAAACTTTCTGCATACGAAATCTCGGTCATTAAAAAGCCTCCACCCTTTGTATATAAACCATTCTTTCCCCCCTCCTTCCATCTTTTAATCCATCTCCTAACTGAAGCCCTCTCTCTACTTCAAGAAGGTCCATGCCACCTTTGGTGTTTCTTTTTGGGTGCGCCTTCGCATCTGCTTCATTCTTCATCTTCCGGGATTCATCTTTGAAGCCTCTTTCTAGTTCTAGTCTTCTTTAATTTCTTGTTCTAGTTGTAATTCTAGTTGTAGATCTAGTTCTAGTAATAATTGTTCTTCTAGTTCATTCATTCATCTGGTTGTAAGTTGACTTATTATTTTAATAAACTTTCTAGTTCATTTATATCTTGTCTCTACTCGTGTCTAATTACTTGCTTTAGTTCCAGTTACATGTTTGCTTCCTTTCATAGTTACGATTTCGTTTCTCGTATAGGTTTTCACATTTAGTTCTACTTCAACGTTTGATTCTATATTCAAAAAATACAAAAACAATCAAGGCTTAGGAAAGCATAAGTATCCGAATGCCTCCCTATGAGACGAATCAAATTTTGATTTGCGAATATTGATTTTTATATCTTTGTGTTTGGTACAAACATTTTTTCTAAAGTATTTACGCAATTTTACACTAAAACAAACGTGTTCTATGCACTTATCTTCACATTAGATTAGCTTTCAAATAATACTTTTTAGGATGAGTGACCTTTAGGATTAAAGACTTGTTTATTTGCAAGCACTTGAAAAGATAATTTTTCTTTAAGATCAAAAAGATACAGAGTGCCTAGTCAAACCCTAAAGTGAAACCCTATATTAGGTGGCTTCTATCAATGAATCAATTTTAACTTATGGAGTGGTTAGACCCAGTCAAATTGGCATATAGATTTTTAGTAGCACTCAGTTAGGCACACAAAAAATATTTTTTAGGAATGTTTTAGTCGTTTTAAATAATATTTATGGAATTGTTTGTGTACTAAGGTCTGAAAGTAAAAAAAGACTCCAATTGACCAAATGATTGAATTAGGCAGTGACCGTGGTCAAAAAATCCCCTCATTTTTTTTATAAGATTCCTTACTTGATTAAAAATAAAAAAATGATTTTAGGTGATTTGGACTTGCAAAAAATTTATAAAAATTCAAAAAGGCAGGAACTTTGGGTTTTGTTTTGACCTGGACCCGGATTTAATTCGTGAATTTTTTAATTTTTTCACAAAGAATTTCAGTCTGAAATTTGGTATGGTAGTTCCTGATTTATAGGTGCACCCTCGATTCATATTTTGTGATTTTTGAAAGTTAGAATTTCTTGAAATTGATTTTTCAAAATTGGATTTATACCTATCCTGTTTCAGAGAAGTGGTTTTCTAAATATAGATTAAAAACACAACCACAAGAGAGAATTTTTTTTTTTTGCATTTTTTTTCTTTCAAATAAATAATGCAAGCAAGAAAGCATAACTAATCTTAGTGTTTAAATCAAACCTAAGTGGACAAGAAGATTTTTTTTTTCTTTTTTTCTAAAAGAGACCCACAACTAAGATGGAGAGATATACCTAAGGTCTTTACTTGCACTTTACTCTGTTTACTGAATCATGTCCTGATCCTATACTCTTCTGCACACAAGGCAACAAACAAAAATAAAGGGCAAGTTTGAAGTTAGAATGCAAAACTAATATGTAAAGGAAAACAAGATAGGTCCGTTGCCTCTTTAGCAATGGCGCCAAAATTGATTTGCGAAAAATTGCTAAGTCAATAGATCATCATTTTAGCGTAATTTTTCATGATCAAAATAATTTATTGGATCTTTGGTAAGTTTTGGTCAAACACAAGGAGGTGAGGACCGAATCTTAACCTAAGCAATGCGAATGCGAACTTTTTCTTTCTTTCTTTCTATATAACAAAAAGGTGGTGAGAAAGCAAAAGCACACCAATCACAATAGTTGAAATTAGAAGGAGGTGAGAAGCACTGATAGCAAGATAATATTGAATGGAAAATAATTTTTGTTTCATATAAAAGATTATATTACAACTATGAAAAAAAACTACAATAAAAAGCAAGAAGAGAAGGAGATGTGAAGAATGGAGATTCAGAGCGTAGACCGAAGAAGAAGCGGTCGCTAGTAGAAGATCTGGAGATGAGGAAGAACACTTGGAGAGGGTGAGGGGGACGACCTTGGTGGTGGTGAGGCTAGGGTTGGCATGAAGGTGATGGTGAAGGTGGCAAGGTGAAGCTCTACTTTGATGGGGGAATGGTGGTAAGGGACTATAAAGGAATGCAAGAGGGTGAGAGTGGTGGTGAGAGTAGAGGGTAGACTAAGGAATATCTTAACTGGTAGGAGGCCTAGCCTTTCTATAGAGAATGTAAGTAAATGTAGGCCATTGGATCTAATTAAAGGCTAAGATGTGTCCATCAAATCAAGTGTAAAATGGGCATTGGATGTGCATCTAAGGGTGCATAAGTGGAGTTAGGTTGGCTGGCCAAAGAAGGTTCTAGACTAACCTAGAATGGGTGACCATGATGGTTGAATTGTGGCCCTTGATCATGTGTTGGACGGTAAGGATGAGGTCTTGGTAGTTGGCTTTTGGTTAAGGGATTCTAGGAGGGGATATGGCTGGCCATATGGAATATTGAGGAAATTAATGTGGCCGGCTATAAGGGTTGAATGAAAAGGTTTTTTAGGTTGCTAATTAGGGACCCTAGGATGGAGCATGGAGGGTGGATAAGAGGGATCTAATAGCCAGCCAAGAGGAGTCCTAGGGAAGCTATCATGGTCGGACACTAGTGACAGGTTTTGGCTAAATACAGTAAGTAGTGTTGGCTCTTGGATGTGGCTAGTGTGGCTTGGATCAACTAGGTTTAGGTTACTAAAATTAGGAGGCCTTTAGGTGGCATTAGGATGGTAGATCAAGGGTTGAGATGGGTTTCTAATTTAGGTTTAGGACAATGTTATTTGGTGGATAGGTTATCCTAAGGTTCAATGGTGGAGAGGGTTTAGGAGAGGCCAAGTGTCCCTTGTCTTTATTTCTTCTTCCTTGTCTTTTATTTCTCTAAGCTCACAACTTTATCTCTCTTTATTCATCATTATTGAGCTCCTTTCTCTTCCAATAAATGATCCTCTAGCTCCTCAACTTATTCACTCTCCCTCAATACCTGCATTATTCACGAAAACAACAATTAGACACTAAAATATGTATTAAGACTAATAATGCATGCATGCCTATAATGCAATATTTACAACCTAAGTGAATCTTTTTACCAGGAAACTAACCCTAGATTAAGCATGATAAGGATATACATTAAGATATTATCAATGCTTCTCCATTGGAATGGAACCTGAAATGGGTTACAAATCTAGGGATGAGCTAAGCAGCTCGATAGGGACAAAATCAGGTGTAAGGCTGAAACAAGAAAGGGTAGTGTACTAGTTGCTACACAACAGGCCATCGACTAACTAATTTCCTTGTTTACCCATGATTAACCCATGATTTTATTACCATTCAATGCATTCTCTCACTCGCCTCAAGAGTCAGATATTGTGAATCATCCCTCACTACCAAAGGAGATTGACATGTAGCCTTCCCTTAGGCTCTATCATGGTAGTCTCACCTTGAGGAGGGGAAGGCTAGTAGGTTTGGAAACCCTTGAAAAATGTGTACCTGCTCTCTACATTTCTAGAACGATGCTAACCTCAATTAGAAGTGTTGGGCTTATTGGGAGCTATCTAAGCCAATGCCTCACGGTAGTGAAGAGTAAGCTCCAGTTGCGTCTAGCAAGGACTAGCCACATATCTTTCCAGATTAACATTATAGGGTTGGCCATAATTGTTGGGTCACACCAATGCTCTCACTAGGAGCGTAGTCTCCAAGTATGCTCTCTCAGTCTGCTGTTAGACGAGATCTCAACTAACCTTAGTGTTGATATGAGTATGATGTACCTCGGCATCTTTTATTGCGCATGTAGGCACCTACTGAGCCTAAAGCGATAAGTACCTCGACATCGAGTTAGATTCGGATACATCCAAGTATCTTATTTCGATGACGGCTCGTGGCCTATCACCGTACTCGGGAACCCTTCAAGTTCCGAGGTCAATCCTTGGTAGCCTCTAGCTATCGCATCATCTCAGGTCACCAACCCGAGTAGTGAACTTGTGGTTCACCAAGTTCAGGAGTGTAGCTTTACAAGTTCACCTAGTTGACCTATTATCATTTAATTCTATTTGGTTTCTTGTTCGAAACGAAGTCCTAAAGACTTCGTGAATTGCATGGGGTCTAATGGTAGACCTTAGGATCCATGTCCTCTTTTTTCTCAGACTATACAAGAGCCATTAGTTTTCATGTTATGGGTTCCACTTGCCACTTAGCCACTTACTGCAGGCTTTTATTCTAGTCCTCAAGGCTTATTAGTCACCTACCTCGTGTAGTGATTTTCTAAGCATTAAAGAAATTAGATCTTTCTTTCACTTACCTCCCCACATGAGGGCTTACACATTTCCACATTTCATTTAACTAAGGTAGATGTTAGGGCTTTTTAGGGAAAGACAAGGGCACCCGTACCGATACTCATCTTAGGTACTAGTACTGGCCACTTGTTGCCTAGCACCCCGAAATCTCATGGCAATACAAATATTGATCATCAGTATCGGTACTCGATTAGTTTTGGCTTGTTCACCAATATAAAGGTCCTAGTACTAGTGTTGATTATTAGTACTGGTACCAGGTCCTTCCTATTTCCCCTTTAAACGTGTGCTGGGGCCTAAGAGCCATCCAGTACCCATATTGATTAG
This sequence comes from Thalassia testudinum, assembly GCA_037157565.1. Classification (NCBI taxonomy): domain Eukaryota; kingdom Viridiplantae; phylum Streptophyta; class Magnoliopsida; order Alismatales; family Hydrocharitaceae; genus Thalassia; species Thalassia testudinum. The sequence continues at coordinate 130,408,484 of JAZHRO010000014.1, read as the reverse complement.
TAGTACCGATATTGGGTGGTTCTAGATTTCAATTCTATGTAATTCTAGGTCTATACTTCCCTAAAAAACCCTCAATATTCACCCAACATTTAGTATTCATTTCCCATATATTATTAGGCATTTAAGGAACTCTTTTAAACCCTAGAATCCCCAAAAAAAAATACTATCTTAAAATCATAGCCCTAAAGCCTAGGATCCCATCAAAACCTATGAGAATGCCACATACATGAAAACAACCATGTGCAAGTCCATACTTGGGCATAAGACCATGGATTTCCACTTCCAAATTCTTCCTCCTATCTCTTTCTCCACTTAAGAGCTCAAGGAATAAACACACAAGGGGAGGGGGGGTAGGGGTGCAGAGGAGTCCCTTACCTAAGACTTAGGGCATGCTCTCTTCTTCTTCTTGCAACCACGGTAGCAATAGCAGTCAGAGATGTAGTAGCAACAGCTATGACCATTGAAGAGGGAGGAGTAGGGTCGTCCAGTAGAGGAGAAGGAGGCAGAGAGGGGTCATTGGAGGTGGTCTCTCCCTCTCTACCACCCTTGTTGAGTGCTAAATGAAGAGAAGTGACTTCCCATGCAAGCTGCTTAGTCTTATAAGGGGTGGAAATTTTGCACCATTGGTCCCTCCACCTAATTACTTGGATTCAAATAAGTCCCTTCCACCAAGGTTTCTCTAAAAAAATCCTCTTAAACCACAATTGTTGAGGTCAAATTTTATTAGTTTTTAAATTAGTCACAAAATTTTTAAATGTGTACATAAATTATCTTCAAACTAATAATAGTGCAAAAATTAAGTAATTCAATATGAGTATATCCATGGACCCGACTCGACCCAAACCCTAACTCATTTACTTTAAATTAAACTTGATTTGGGTCAAGTTCTTCGAAATAAGAAGGACCTGAGCTCGGTCAATAAATCCATCTGTTTAATAAGGCTTGTGTCGGACCTTGCTTCGTTCTATACTCAGCACTAGCTATCGATTCAGTCACCTTGGAGACCGAGTGAACTCAATCATGCTAAGCTCTGTTCTACCTTGCGGGATTATGGAAAGCAACTGCTAAACTCGAGACCTTTATCTATTGATTTTGAAAAAGGAGGGTCGGCCAATGGCTCTTTCCCTTCACTTTCTTTCCACGGACGCATCCTTCCTAGAGACCATGCGCGCGACACGAGTTCGTCGGCACGAACAAAAGGCGGAGAAGCCCTATAGCTAAGATCGTTCTCAATTCAAGCTTCTCACAATACCTCTATCCGAAATGGAAATAGGGCAATGCTCCAGGACGAAACCGCGCGATGAAGTTTGGGCGAGACTTGGTAACCATCCATCCTCTTTATTCTACTTCTATCTAGTGACCTTTTTCCTTCATTTGAGAGACCAAAGAAGTTATGAACCTTTATGCAGCTGCAAATGGTGCTGTGTCGTGCGAGACAGGCAGCTTTGCTGTGCTGCTCCTTCTCCTTCTCCTTCTCCTTGCTGTAAAGTCTCACCTTTTCTGTCTCTCATTTCCCCTTCGCACCGATGAGTGGAGGGAAGGGGGCATTTGAAATAATGGACCCTTTGACTTGGACGGCTATTTATTCACATGGAATTAGTTTTCTTGCAATGCAACTGCAACCGAAACCCATTTAGAAATCCTGCAACTGCGGTCATACCAAAGTATGTATTGTAGTCAGTTCAGTTGCTTGTGATCATTAACAAATAGTTATGGCTTACCTTGTTAAGATCGCACCAGATCGTAATATCACAATATGGACTACTTCAGTGCCAAACGCTTGATTGAATCCAGCTACACTGATGGTGGTGGGGGGTGGGTGCTTGGAATCGGATCACTTTAGGGCAAGAGAGTTGGGTCTTATCATGTCTGATCGGACTTATGGAATGAATTGGTTTTTTGGTCGTTGCAGTGCCTGCTGATCCACGCTATCCAGAAGTCGACATCATGCATCAAGAAACAGAAATATGTTCTCAGGTCACTTGTTCCTCATCTGAGAAACAGAATTGGTGCATAATTACCAGAGATGCGAGGGACGACCTCGTGGAAATAAAAAATATCGGGTTTGTAAGCTAAATATATTTTTCTCTCTTGCAGAAGTATTGTTGTCTTTACATAGATGGTTGTTTGTAATTGATAGCAATCCAAAATAGCCTTCGTAAAGTGTGTCCTTTTTTCTCCTTTTTGATCCAATGAGGAGGGAAAATTACTTAAGATGATTATGCTATTACATATTCCCTTAAAGAAGGGAATGAACCCATTATATTATGACACCTTACGTGTTCCATCCCTTTTTCACCATTTAGCAGTTGTTTGGAGATCTTACATTGTAGCATCTCGCAATTGCTTTTATATATGGTGGATGTGCATGTGCTGATTTGCCATCCTAGCACCTATGATATGGATATGTTGAAAAATGAACAGAATGACCTGACAAAGGCCATGCAGTTTATTTGCTTATCGAAACTTCATTTTTCTGTCAATGTAGCAGAAGTGTGATCATTGTTGATAATGCTATTGTTGACAAGGAAGAAGCTGTTGAGATAAAAGGTGGAAGCAAAATCATTACTGGTTCCAACGTTGAAGGTTAGTTCTGTTCACTTGATTGTAGTCTTTGTTATTTTACCATCTTGGGAAGTTTATGCTGGTTTGAGTTCTAATTTTGTTGGAAGTAATAGTTTTTTTTGTTGTATTAGTGATAATAACTTCGACAAAGAGCGTGCCTTTCTTAATACTTCAGTTTTCATGCACCAAAATTATGCTTTCTGTCAAACTAATCTTTCATAACTCTATCATGACTCATGGAAAGGAATAAAGTTATCTTTGGAGTCTTTTGTTGCATTTTCATCTTTTTTGAGTCTAAAACTTATGTATGGAACCTCAAGTATTTTTCGTAAACTGCAAATATCCTTAGAAACCTAAGTTCAACCCTTTTTGATTGACCAAAATTTTAATGTGATCGACCAAATAACTTTGATTGATCAAATATTTTTACTAATTGATCAAATTAATTCAAATTAGGAAGTTCATAAAAATCAAATTAATCAATCAAAATTATGGGTTAATCGATCAACCGATTAGATTAATCAACCAAAAGGCTTTTTGATTGGTCGATATATTAATCTTGATCGACCAACTGTGATTAAATAACTTCCAAATTAGCTTAAATTTCAATTATAAGTAGAGGTCCTTGGCAACCTTTTTCAACACACAACTCAAAGGAGTACTCTCTAGAAAAAGTGCTCTTACTCTAAACTGCTTCTGTGCTCCTACTTCCATGCTTTTCTCTTGAGGTTCCTTAGGAATATATTGCATTACATTTTCTTCTGCTATTTTGATTTGGGTCCTAAGTTGTTTTGGGAGACCCATTGTTGTGCTGCTCTTCAGGTATTAAAGGAGAAGGGTCATTGTAAGAGGTTGTGCTACCCTCGTTCAAGTGGTACGAAGTTTTTAGTGGATTGACTAGCATTGCCTAGTTGGAAAAATCCTAAGTTGGAAGGCTTAGGTAGTGGTTTTTACCCAGAATAGTTTCCACTATAAATCTAAGTGCAGTTGTAATTGTGTGTGGATTGCAATTTTTAAATTTGCCATCTGTACTATTCATCCCTTCCTTCTAGTATAGTCTTTAGATTGGCAAGGCTTATCATTTGGTACTAGAGCCCAGTTTGTCTATAAGATGCCAAAGTCCTCTACCGACACATATGCCGAGGGGCAATCTGCAGTCCGTCCACTTTTTGATGGCATAAATTATGAATAATGGAAGACCAGTATGCAGATTTTCCTGGAAACCATGGACTTTGAGGTATGGGATGTGATTGCCTCAAAATATACTCGTCCAGAGTTGAAAGGAGTAGCCATAACATCAGATCAGAAGATGTCTACCTACTATGCCAAGGCAATGAACGCTATATTCTACGGGCTTTGTAAGGAAGAATTCAACAGAGTATCTGTGTGCAAGACAACCTATGAGATTTGGAATATTTTGGAAGTCACTTACGAAGGAACTTCTAAAGTAAAAGAGACACGTTAATTTGTTGATTTAGAAATGAGTTATTCAGAATGAAGAAGGGGGAATCAGTCAAAGGAATGTACACCAGATTTATAGATATCATAACTCCCTAAGAAATCTTGATCAGAATATCAAGAATGAGGCCTTGGTGAGAAAGATCCTTCGATTCCTCACCAATGACTGGGAGACAAAGACTACTACTATCCAAGAATCCAAGGATTTGACAACACTACAGTTGGATGATCTGATCGGCAGCCTTATGGCCTATGAAGTTCAACTTCAGCACATGAAAGAGAATGAAAGTGAAAGTACAAAGAAGAAAGATATAGTACTAAAAGCCAACGACTACTCAGAACAATCGAGCAGTGAAGACGAAGATGACATCGCCCTCCTTTCCAGAATATTCAGAAAGTTCCTAAAAAAACAAGAGTAACTAGAGAAAGAAGGAAGAATCAATGGAAGATTTCATCATTTGCTACAATTGCAAAAAGAAGGCAAACATTCAAAATGATTGTTCGCTTCTTAAAAAGGAGACGAAAAGGAACAAGACTAAGAAACCCTTAAAGAGAGATGGACAGAAGAAAGCTCTTCAAGTGACATGTGATGATTTCGACTCAAGCTCAGAAGAAGAAGAAACTTTAGGCGAAGAAGCTCTTCTGGGACTCATGGCTCAAGAAGGTGAGGCAACTTCTTTTACACCTGATGAATTATTAGAAGCTTTTGATGAAATGCATGATCTAGCAAAATCACATAAAGCTTAGAACAAAAAGCTAGCAAAAATCCTAGATGATTAAATTGCACTAAAAAACAAATATGCTTCACAAAAATCATGAGCTATCTCTTGAAATTATTGCATTTAGAGCTCATATAGATGCCTTAAAGCTAGATGTTGATAATCTTAAAGAAAAATTTGCTAATCATATTAATGCTCTAGTTAAGTTTACTAAAGGTAGATGCAATCTTGAAAAGCTTTTAGGAACACAAACCTAAATTGCCACAAGATTTTGGTTAGGTTATATAGCTAAGAATGATCATGAAGCTTCTTGTTCTAACCATAGCCAAAAGGTTGAGAAAAGTAGTTTGCCTTATAAGGCAAATCAGACTAACAAACGTGGATCCAAAAGAAAATGGGTACCAAAACAAATCTTGAAGCCTTATTTTGTTGGTCATAAAGAACAAGTAGACTATAAAGAGTGGATTTACCCTAAATCTAATGGAAGCCTCAAGCCGATTTATAGATCTTGTGATGTTGGTCCTTACAAAGCTGCACGAATGACAGGATCAAGGAAAAAGATGGATCGTGGACAACGGTTGTTCAAAGCACACAATAGGAGAAGACCTGTTCCTAGAACTCAATCGCAAGGAAGGTAAAACAATTACATTTGGGAACAACCACAAGGGCCATATTATTGGTATTGGCCAAGTTGGTAACCCTTCTACCTCTTTCGATAATGCTCATTTAGTTAAATGTTTAAAACATAATTTTCTAAGTGTAAGTCAAATTTGGGACAAAGGTTATAAAATTAGTTTTACTTCAAATGGGTTCAAAATAAAAGACAAACAGACTAAACAAACCCTGCTTAAAGGTCACAGATACAAGGATATCTATATTGTCAACTTTGACAAATGCAACGACTATGAATGTCTAGTCGCATTTGACGATGAGGCAATACTCTGGCACAAAAGACTAGGACATGTTCACATGAGAAACATAAGCAGACTTGTGAAACATGATTTAGTTAAAGGGTTGCCAAAAATCAATTTCAAGAAAAGTAAAGTTTGTGATTCTTGTGAAATTGGAAAACTAACCAAAACCTATTTTAAAGCAAAAGGGATGGTTATCACTTCTCGACCCTTGGAGCTACTACAGCTAGACTTATTTGGACCAACCAAATTCGAAAGCCTAAGTGGTTGTCTCTATTGTCTCATCATTATTGATGACTTCTCTAGATCTACCTGGGTATCTTTCCTAAAAAGTAAGGACTTGACCTTTTATATATTCGGTAAACCTGTGAAAAGATTGCAAATCGAGAAAGGCTGTGAGGTTACGAAGATACGAAGTGATCACGAAGGAGAGTTTGAGAATCAACCATTTTTTGATTTTTGTGATCAATTGGGGATTAAACAAGAATTTGTCTTTCCAAAAGTAACTCAGAATGAAGTAGTTGAGAGAAAGAATAAGACCTTACAAGAGTGTGTCCACACAATGCTGTATAAGTCAAAGCTACCTCGATATTTTTGGGTGGAGTCAGTAAACACCGCTTGTTACATCCAAAATAGATCCTTAGTTCGACCTACACTAAATAGCACACCCTTTGAGCTATATTATGATAGAATACCTAAAATCTCTTATTTCAAGGTGTCTAGTTGCAAATATTTCATATTGGATACAAAGGACAATCTTGACAATTTAATGCACGAAGTGTAGAAGGAATATTTTTGGGTTACTCCATTAGAAGTAAAGCCTATAGAGTTTACAACAAGATAAATCATGTTGTTGAGACGACTTTACATGTATCATTTGTTGAAATCCTATCTAAGCTTCCATCCTCTCCAAATGAAGATGATGAATACTTAGGAGATCCTTCTTATGCACCAAAGGAGAATATATCAAACGAATTACCAAAGGACATAACATATTTGAAGGATCATCCAAAAGAGCTAGTGATTGGAGACATCCAAAGGAGTTCAAACAAGATTATCGGTTAACACCTTAACTCTCACAGCGTTTGTTTCCCAACTAAAACTCAAGAATGTAAAAGATGCTTTTACTGATGAATACTGGATTGTAGCTATGTAAGAAGAATTAAATCAATTTGAGAGAAACAAAGTCTGGGAACTTGTTCCAAAATCTGATTCTCAAACCATAATAGGAATTAAATGGGTCTTTAGAAATAAACTCAACGAATTTGGTATAGTTAGAAACAAAGCTAGACTTGTGACCCAACGTTATAAGTAAGAAGAAGGAATCAATTTCGATGAGACATTCGTATCTGTAGCTCATTTGGAATCCACTTAGATGCTTTTAGCCTTTGCCGCCCATATGGAATACAAGCTTTTCCAAATGGACATCAAAAGTGCATTTTTAAAAGGATTCATCAAAGAAGAGGTTTATGTTAAGCAATCTCTAGGCTTCGAAAATGTTGACCATCCAAAATACATTTATAAATTACATAAAACTTTATATGGTCTCAAATAAGTTCCACAAGCTTGGTATGATCGACTAAAGAACTACTTGATAGAAAATGGATTTAAAATTGGCAAAACAGATCCAACACTATTCACAAAACAACAAGACAATGATCTTTTGCTAATTCCAATCTATGTTAATGACATAATTTTCGGTGCTACTAATTATCTATTGTGTCAAGAGTTCGCAAAGGTTATGCAAGAACAGTTCGAGATGAGCATGATGGGCGAACTTATTCTTTCTTGGTCTCCAAATCAAGAATGGGATATTCATATCCCAAACCAAGTACACCATGGAAATTTTGAAGAAATTCTCTATGAATAAGATGAAGGGAAAAGAAACTCCCATGGTAGCCTCAACTCAACTAAAAAGCGACGAAATAGGTAAGTTTGTAGATCAAAAATTGTTTAGAAGTATGATAAACTTATTATACCTAACTGCAAGTAGACCTGATATTTTGTTTAGCACATGCTTGTGTGCTCGCTTTCAAGTAGATGCTAAAGAAACACACCTAAATGTTATAAAAATCTTTAGATACCTGAATCACACCTCAGACTTAGGATTTTTCTATCCCAAGCCAGCTACATTTGATCTATACTCCTACTGTGAAGCTGACTATGCGGGTAGCTTTACAGATTGTAACAGTACCGGTGGAATGTGTCAATTTCTTGGAAATTCATTGGTCTCTTTGTTTAGAAAACAAAATACTATTTCCTTATTTACCACAGAAGCTGACTATATAATTGCATCTTTAGCTTGCTCACAACTCTTGTGGATAAAACAAACCCTTGAAGATTTTGACTTAACTTATAAAAATAACAAGATTCTTTGTGACAATATTAGTGCTATTAATCTATCTAAAAATCCTGTACAACACTCTAGAACCAAAGACATAGATGTAAGACATCACTTCTTAAGAGATTGTGTTAAAGAATGAAATTATCTTAGAGTTTGTACATACTGAAAATCAATTAGCTGATATGTTCACCAAATTCTTACACAAAGATACTGCTGTGCATTATGACTATCAAGACTAAAAGAACTTAAAATACTTAAAAGGACTTGTTTTCCATGCTTGATCGATTAAAATTTAATTTTTGATCGACCAATTATCTTTGATCAATCAATTACATTACATTGATAGACTAATCCTTTGGCGGGAAAATTTCTTCAAAAAGTTTGAAGTTTGATCAACCAAAACATCATTTTTATCGATCATTTGTTTGGGTGGGAAATTTTGCCCCAAAACTTTTAGGCCTGATCCATCAGCTCAACTCACTGATCGATCAATTCTCTTTTTGATTGACCAAAACTTCGTTTTGATCAACCATTTATGGGTGGAATCAATTTGCGATTTCTTGATCCTAGTCTCTTCTAATTCCGTTCCTTTAACTGAATATGATCCTATTACACCTATACCACCTTATCTGCTGTTACCATACTTAACCATTCAAGAAATTAGCAAACCCTTTTCCCCATCATTTTTTACATCACAACTACCCCATCAACAAAAGCCAAAACCTACCCCACCAACCAAAACCAAACCCTACCCCACACCCCTTCACCAACTGCCCCTCCCACCCACGTTGCGATTACCATCGACCAAAGGTCCCACCTCCAACCTCAAACACCGACTAAAGCCACCTTCAACCAATGACCCCCATCCACTGACCAAATCCAACCACTGAACACCATCCCCTTCGCCCTTCCCTTTTCCTCACGCACCCCCTCCTTTTTATGTCGATCCTCTCGCTGGTGTCATTTGCCACTGCCCTTCTTCTTGCCGCTTAACCTCCTTCGGTCAGTGTTCCCCCCTTCCGGACTCCGCCAGACTTTCTTTTGATTGATCTCATTATACATCTTTTTCTCCTCTTCCTTTCCTTTCTTTTCCCCATAGTTTGCTTAGAATGGATATTCCTATCTATGGTGTAGCTTTCCTGCTTGTGCTTGTAAAGTTATTTGGGTATGTGAGTTTATACGATTCGTGGAGACACCTACTTTTTCTCACAAACCCAGCGTCGATTGATCAAAGGTTAAAATTTTCCTATGTTTTTTTAGAAGAAAGCGCTTGGTGACAAGTTTTTAGATCTAGATGGTCAACTGGTGAAGATATTTTATGCTCGCTTTGCCAGCAATTTGAGAAGGATATACAGCATCTCTTCTACGATTGTGCTTTTGCCAAGGACTCAATCTTCCAATCATTGATAGAAACAGTTTTGAAGTGTTCTGGTCAAGCTTCAGAAATCATATTAATCTTGATATGGTGTCAGGCTATAGCAGTAATTTGGAGTATATATATGGCTACAAAGGAATGGTGAGGTCTTTAGAAGTGAGCGTAGCTAGGTGGAAAATGTAGTAAGAGAGGCTAAACATTTTCCTGATTTTTGGTTGCAACACTTGTAAGTCTGTTCCTTTTCAAATTTTTTAATACAATCTCTGGATGATTACCTTTCTCAGGTAATCTTCCTCTTTTTTTCTCAAAAAAAAAAAATCTCCGATTGATTGACAAAAAATCTGGATTTCGTTTGTTTTTGATTGAGCGCGGTATTTTTTTTGATCGACCAAATACCCCTTTTTTATCGGTCAATCTGTATTTTTGGTTGACCAAATGGCTCCCAAATGCGCACGTGATTTGTCTTCTGGATCTTGTGACAATAGTTCGATCAATATTTTATTATTGAAGTTGCACATGAGTATTTTTCTATACTTGCTAAGCTATCACTACATGTTGGTCGTCCCATGGATTTCGCTTACTTTGAGTCTATATTTCCTAGATTATGGGACAAACTCGCTTACCACCAGGTTTTTAGCCTTTTTGAGTGTAATTTTTATGTGGGTTCCAAAACAAGACGCATACCTAGTGTTTACGTGATGGTATGTCACCTATTCTACGCGAATTTGAAAAACATAGGCAAAGGTTTTAACATCGAGCTTACTTCCAATGTCTATGGGATAGAGGTCTTGGTGAATGCAGACATTATCATTGAGATCTTTAGTTGTCCCAATGTTGGTCCTACCATTTTGGAGCTCCACTAGCCGACGCAGAGCGATACCATTAGGGAGACTCTTCTTACTCCCTCTTACTATGATTCGGGTCGGCCTGCTAAGTCTCTTTACTGTCGTCGTCTTCATCGATTTCTCAATTGAGGTTTCTTATGGAATTTTATGTCTAAGATGACGTCCTTTGGGGGTTAATAGGGCAACACAACTGGTGCGCCCCTTCCCCATAAGGCGTTCTCTATGCGGGGTGTGCGGGTTCGAAACCCTGTGGCTTGCCCAAACGCGCATGGCACTATTATGGGGGGACGTGTCGTTGGTGTGTGTCCAACCATCCCGATTCGGTGTCGGAGAGTGGCTGTGGCTCTGATCACGGAGGAGCTCCGTGGCAAGTGAGAAATTCGGTACCCCTTTCAATCTAAAAAAAAAAAGATGTCCTTTGAAAATTGTCTAGGGATCATCCTCATTATTACCTTCTATGCTTTCATGAAGAATAAGCGGTTCAATTGGAACCACTTGATTCTATATTTGATGGACAGGAAACCCAGCGGCTTCTTCCAGTTTGGGACACTCCTATCTCACATCTTCCTATATTTTAATGTCCTAATGGATATTAACCATAAACAATTTATTACTCGAGTCTACATATTTGATAAGCTCACATATACTAAGAGCAAGTATAGGGAGCACGTGGTGAGGAAGTCGATCCCTAACCTCCGTAGGAGGTTGCCAGACCTTCTACACAGGTGGATCCTCCTCTTCTGCAGTACCTTTGTCCTTCCTGCCTTACGAGCACTTCACTGTTACTTGTCCAGCGTCCATGCGCTCTACTCCCTCCTACGACTAGGAGTGGAGCCTTCTGGACAGGCAACTCTTAGGTCGGGACTACGTCAGTATTAAGGACGTGACAAATGGGATTTCTTTGATGATGCATTGACAACGGGAGACTGATTCAGTTTTGTTGCAGCATGGGCATCAGGTATTCGACTACCTGAATGCTTAGGGTCGCTTTTTAGATAGACTTGGAGAGTCTATCCACAGTTTGCAGCACCAGTCTTACCATCCTTGACCCTATCGGACTACAACAACACCTCCTCCTCCTCTAGTAGCATATGAGCAGCAAATGACTCATATGAGGTAGGTAGCTAGGCAGCCCACTCAAACTTCTTCTGCCAAGTGACGCCTTTGTCCTGGCCGCCCTTCCTCCTCCTCAGGACCATCTGGCTCGACATCCATGGACCCCATGGATCTCGATCTTGATGAGGACTTTCAGACTAGCTTAGATGCCTTCCTGGCAAACCTAGGATAGATTTGTTGGTTTCGTATTGCTAGATTTCTCTATAGACATTATCTTTCATATTTTGTAGCACTTCATCACACTTTATTTTCTGCATGATCTTGAGACAATTATCTTGTTATATTTATGCCATCCTAGATATCCTTTCTTCCTCTACTTTCAATGATTAAATGCTATACACATTTAAATGCTAAGCTATGTTTACTTGTTTAAGGGGGAGGATATGATTTGAATAATTCTTAATTTTTGTTGAAACAAAAAGGAAGAGATATTATGCATATTACTTCTTTATGCAAAATTCTTAGCTATACTTGTTTGCATAATTATAATTTTGTTGTTATTAAAAAGGGGGAGAATGTTAATACCTCAGTTTTGATGCATCAAAATTATGCTTTCCGTCAAACTAATCTTTCCGGACTATCATGACTCATGGAAAGGAATAAAGCTATCTCTGGAGTTTTTTGTTGTATTTTCATTTCTTGAGTTTAGAACTTATGTATAGAATCTCAAGTATTTTTCGTAAACTGGTAATTTTCTTAGAAACCTAAGTTTAGCTCTTTTTGACTGATCAATGTTTTAATATGATCGACCAAATAACTTTGATTGATTAAATATTTTTACTAATCAATCAAATTAATTCAAATTAGGAAGATCATAAAAATCAGATTAATCGATCAAAATTATGGCTTAATTGATCAGTAGTTAATTGATCAACTAATTAGATTAATCGACCAAAAGGCTTTTTGATGGACTAATATATTAATTTTGATCGACCAAAGTGTGATTAAATAACTTTCAAATCAGAATTTCAAGTATAGATAGAGGCCCTTTGCAGCCTTTTCAATGCACAAATCAAAGCAATACTATCTATTAAAAGTGCTCTTCCTCTAAAGTGCTTTTGCGCTCCTTTCGCACTTTTTAAAAGCACTCCGCTTTAAAGCCTCTACAAAAATCTCAGTGTGAATTTTCTCTTGAGGTTTCTTAGGAATATATTATATTACATTTTCTTCTGCTGTTTTGATTTGGGTCTTAAGTTATTTTCGGAGACCTATTGTTGTGCTTCTCTTAAGGTATTAAAAGAGAAGAGTTATTGTAAAAGGTTGTGCCACCCTCGTTCAAGTAGTATGAAGTTTTTAGTGGATTGATTAGTGTTATCTAGTTGGAAAAATCATAAGTTGGGAGGTTTAGGTAGTGGTTTTCACCTGCAAGGCTTTCCACTATAAATCCAGTGTGCACTTGTGATTGTTTGTGGATTGCAATTTTTAAATTTGCCATTTATACTATTCACCCCTTCCATCTAGTATAGCCTTTAGATCTTCAGGGCTTATTAGCCTTTGGTGACAACAGTGTTTGCAAGTTGGTAGCTTGAAAAAATGAGACAATTGGGGGGAGTAGTAAGAGAGACCCGGGGGGGGGTCAACAGAGATTCGCTGCTCTAAGTGTCTTGGATGAGGGCATGTTTTTGTGGCCTGTCGTAAGCTGGTGGAGTGCTTGAGGTGTGGTGGAGTTGGGCATCGCAAGGCGGTTTGCTCTCGTGCTTGGGAAGGTATGGGAAATGGGAAGGCTTCAGGCCTGCCACCTCCTCTGGAGGGGTATCTGGTCGTTGAGGTGTGGGCGTTGTGGTCTCCCTTGGTTCATCCCCTTTAGGAGAACCTTACAGGAGCCTTGATGGGGGATGTCGTTGAGGGGAAGTTGGAGAGGGTGGCGTTGAAGAGAGGTTTGTTGTTTGTGCTTGGAGGAGGGGTGGCTGTGAAGGTGGCAAAGCTCTCTTCATTGAGGTTCCTCATCTTTGGGCTGCGATAGGAGGTGGTGCGGGGGCTGGCCTTCAAGACCACTTCGGTCCGTGGGGCTTTGTTGCGGTAGGGGTGGCCTATGAGGCACGATGGCGCCATTGTTGAGCGGCTTCCAGGGAGGGAGGAGCTAGTGGTGGAGGTGGAGGGGGTTCCGTTGTGGCTTTGTACAAGGGAAACGCTTAAGGTGGTGGTGGTGCCATTCGCTTTGCTCAAGAGATGTGATGACCTTGGCTTGGCGGAGAGAGATGTATCAATGGGATTATGGGAGTGTATTTGATTGTGGAATCCTCCAGTCACACAGAGTGGATATTATCACTAAGGCTTTAAGTCTTCCCCAGCTGATGAGGACTGACATCGAGGGACTACTTCCCTGACTTCTTCCCCTGCGTAATTACACTCGGAGCCAATGAAACAACCTTCCCCTCGGACTCGGGAGCATTGGCATTGGAACTTGCTTACCTAGCAGACTATGACTTGGAATTCGAAGCAACAACCTTGGAACTTTCATCTTCCACTGCGGAATCGAGAGATTCATTTACTTCCTCTGCCTTAGCTTCTTTGGTAAAGGTTCCCACTTCGGCAAAAGAACCTACTTCTTTAGTAGTGGAAACATCATATCTTGCCATGGATTCTGACTTTGACCTAGAATTTGACTCGGAAGTAGAAGAATCCTAGTTTGCATTGTCCTCTTCAGCTCGCTCATCCAACTGATTAGATTCCCTCTGACTCAAGGCGGTGGTAGAGCTCATCTTGGGGGTGAAGATGGTTTTCTGACTTGATGGGTTGGTGTAGGTGGAGAGGTGTCACTGGTTGACGAGAAGGGGAGGTTATACGTGCAAGTGCTCCTTAATGGGGATCAGAGATCCGTGGAGATGATGCTTGTGGAGGGCGAGTGTTCAGTCGAGGAGTTAGGCAAAGGGAGGAGGGAAGGAGTTGGCTCTTCGCCTTCGGCAGTGGTTGTTGGGTTGGAGGGTCACCCTTTAGCGACGGGGGCCAGCAGTGCTGACAAGAGGTCGATGAAGCAAATATGGAAGGTGAAGAGTTGGAGCGCAGATCGTGGAGGGAGCATGGTTTGTGGATCGCGGAGGGAGCGTGAGGTTAGTGGAGTCGATTGTGATCCTTGGTGATGGCGTTGCTGAAGGGGGATTTTGAACGACACTTCGTGCGAAGGTGTTTCGGGGGGGGAGGGGGGGGGGGGGGGGCATAGTTAATGAGAAGGGGTTGATTTCGAAAATTGAGCTTGAGCCTTTATGTGAGGACCTTGGGTCTGGATCCCTTCATGGATTTAGGGGTATTGGTTGTTAATCGGGGCTCGAGCCCATGTTGTGATAAGGGGCTGTTGGGTGCAGGTGTGGCGCTTTTCTCTGGACTAGATGATGACCCGTGTTCTTATGCAGCCTGTGAGTGCATGACAGATGTTTCGGGGTCTAATGAGGGCTCCCCCCTCGTGCGATCGAAGGTTTGGAAGAGAAGAATGTGAAGGGCGATGGGGATGTACAGCTGAGGGTGGCCAGTTCGGAGTCGAACCCCAAGAATGCTCTTTTGCTTGAAGTAGAGGTTCTGCATGAGTGCGTAAAGGGCCTTGGTGGTGCTCCGAGCATCCTCGTCGAGGTCTCCTGTGGGGAATGGTCTGTTTGCGATAGGCCGTGGAGTTGTTGGGGTCGCATGCAATGGAGGTTGTGGATTGACTTTGGAGGGGTCAGTTGAGGTGGCGTTTGACACTTGTGGAGGGGATGGAGTGGCTCAGTAGGCTTTAGTAGGGAGTAAGGGAGAGGCTGAGGTGATAGAGTGTGAGGAGCTGGTGGTGGTGACAAAATTCAGGCGTATGTCTGGGGGGGGGGGGATTTGCATAGTTTCCCATAATGAAGGTGATTTCCTGGAATGTGAGGGGTTTGAACGACACTTCGAGGAGAGTGGCACTTAGAGGTTACTTGCGTTCTTAGTGTCTGGATGTGGTGTTGTTGCAGGAGGCTAAAATTGGGTGTTGTGACAACCTACTGTGGAGGGAGATTGGAGGCAACTATCTTGATGGTTTGTTGCATTGGATGCCGTTGGAAGATCTAGTGGTATCATTGTAGGATGGAAGGAGGATGTCTTTGAGAAGGACTCTATCTTGGGCTCTTATGTTGTGATGGTGTAGCTTAGGTGACGCTAGGATGGTTTCAATATGGTGATTTCCCTGGTGTATGGGTTATGCATCAAGGTAGAAAGGTTGTAGCTTTAGGTGGAGTTGAACCACTCCGCAGATAGATTTGTTGGTGGACCTTGGCATACTGGAGGGGTCTTCAATGTCACCTTTCATCCGGAGGATTGACCAGGTGACAGGGGGAAGGGATTGTGGATCAGAAGCTTTTGTTGATCTTATTGCCGTGCATGCCTCCTTGATCTTCCTCTGAGATTGTGTGCGTTTACCTAGAGGAACTCTGCAGGTCAAATATCTTGGATTGATAGGTTTTCGTCTACCATGGAAGTTGCAGAGGCCTTCCCCATGGTAGATGTTAGGCTGTTGGAGAGACCTTTCTTGGACCATGCTCCATTGCTTTGGCAAAGCAATGAGGAGGGCTGGTTTAGAACATACTTTAAATTTGACAGTTCATGGTTATTGAAGGAAGGGTTCCAGAGTCAGGTGGAGGAGCAGTGGACATCTGGCCAGTCGATTGGTTTAGCGGTGGCAAGATTAAAGGCTAAGCTGCATGGCCTATGAGATTTTTTGGAGTATAGAAAACATATTTGGGAGGAGTAGGGTGGAAGGAAGGTTGAAGCATTGGCTAAGGTTGCAAGGCTGTGTAGAGAGAAGGATTTGGGGGTTCTTATGGGGCAAGGCAATGCAGCAAGATTGAACCACTTGTGTGCGGTGCAAGTGGAATATTGTAAGGTTGAGGTGGAGATCTAAGTCCACATAGAAGTGGCTAAAGGAAGGGGATTCTAACACCAGACTTTTTCACTTGTCCACCTCGAGGAGGAAAAGGAAAAATTGGATCGGGAGACCACTGGTTGATTGCAGGGTGTTCGTGGGCAGGGAAGCTAGTGTGCTATAGTTGCGGACTTTTACAAGGAGTTTACTGGGAGAAGGTCGGGAGGGCGGTGGAGATGGTCATGGATGGAGGCTCCAGGCTTAACAGGTGATCAGGTTGAGGATCTTGTCTTGCCGTTCTGTGAGGAGGTGCGAAGGGTGGTGTGGGTTTTGAATGTTGATGGTTGCCCTAGTCTTGGTGGCTTCCTGATACATTTTTATAAGGAGTGCTGGGAGTTGGTTAAGGATGATGTTATGGAGGTCCTAGTTGGGTTTGCATATGGTGATCAAGGCTTCAACAGGCTCAGCAAGTTTTATACGTTTCTACTTCCTAAGAAGGATGAGGCAGAGGCCATTGGTGATTTTAGACCTATCGCTCTTTCTAATGCCATTTATCTTATTGTGGCGAAGGTCCTTGCCAAATAGATTGAGGGCCTTAGATGGCATTGTTTCGTAGGTGCAAATGACATTTATCTCGGGTCATAATATTTTGGATGGCTTTGTTGCTATGTTGGAGATCCTTGCCTGCTGGAGGCGGGAGGGAAGGAAGGCCTTTATGTGGAAGGTAGATTTTAGTAAAGCTTATGACTTGGTCTAGTGGAATTTCATTTTGGTTTCTTTGTTGGGAGGGACTTCCTTGAGCATTGGGTTGATTGGATGAAAAGATATGTAATGATGACCTCTTTCTCAATCCTTATCAATGGCAAGCCCATGGGTGGATGGATTCAACCCAGGATAGGGGTTTGATGGGGGTGGGTGTCCTTTGGTTCCCATGTTATTTGTGTTGGCGGTAGATGCCTTGGAGAGGTTGGCTACTAGATTGTATGAAATAATTTTATTAAAGGCTTCTTCTTAAGGGATGGTCTACAAGTTCTTGTGTTGTAGTATGCTGATGGCACCATTTTTCTCATGGAAGGAGTTGAGTGGGAGGCACATAGACTGTAGATGCTGTTGGAGCTGTTTGAGGAGGCGTTAGGTTTGCAAATAAACTTCTCCAAGGCGGTCTTCATCTTGCAGTAGGTGTCACCCATGGAGGTGGCTATGTGTAGTGTCGAGCTGCGGACGAGGATAGGTAGCTTGGCTATCCCTTATTTGGGCCTTCCTCTTTTTGACAAGATTTTGATGCAGGAGTGGGTCCCTTTGGTTGATAGGTTGTAGAGGCGATTGGCAGGGTGGGCGTCCAAGATACTTTCTAGAGGTGGAAGACCGGTACTTCTAAAGTCGGTGCTTGCCTCCATGCCTCTTTATTTCACCTCTTATCCTTAGGTTGCCGCAAAAGATAGAAAAGTGAATCTTTGGCCTGAGGGATTTTTTTTGGACAAACTATCAAGTAACGAGAAATGGAGTAAGATTGGTGGCCTGGAAGAGATCTGCAAGCTTGTTAGGGAGTGTGGATTGGGAGTGAGGAAGTTGGGGAAGATAAATGAAAGCCTTTTGGCGAAATGGATAAACAAACTTTTTGAGCACAGAGACAATATTCTGGGGAGACTGATGCATACATGCTATGGTGGCTCTCATGCTTGGGATGCCTTGGCATCTCCTTTGAGTGGCTCCTCGAGTTTGTTAAGGGCCTCTTGCGGGTCATGCCAAAGGTGAGGTCCTTCTCTCCTCATTTAGGGATTGGGGATGCTTTTTTGCTTCTGGTTGGATGATGGGATGGGTTGAGGGAGGTTAAGAGATCGATTCCTTAGGCTATTTGCTTTGTCTACAAGTAGGGAGGCTAAGGTGGCAGACATTTGACAAGGGTCCTGGTGCTTAACATTTTTGAGAAAAATAGCGAATTAATGAGTTTTAGATCATGCTGCAAGAGTTGAAGGATTTTATTCTGGATGGAAGTAGTGACACCCTTGCTTGGGAGGAAGGTGGCTTCTTCGTTAGAGAGGCATACATAAGATTGATTAGGGATGGACCAAGGGTGGACATGGATTTCTTTAGAGATTGTAGATTGATTTGGTCCTTTTCTTGTCCGTTGAAAGTTAAGATTTTTGCTTGGTTACTCTGAAGAGGAAGGCTAATGACAAGGATGTGGAGGGTGTCGGATAGGAAGAGGGCCTACTTATTGTGTCTGGGGCCTGACGAAGATGTGGATCATTTGTTTCTTGGTTGCCCTTTCTCTAACTAAATTTTGAGTCATCTCGATTTTGATTGGGTGTCACACTCAAGCAGGGATTCAAATATCACCGATATATCGGTTCGTCGTAATTGGCCATATCGATATCATGTGCAGTTTCTTTTTACCATGATATCAGCAATATATCGCCGATATCATGCATTGTTCATGACAAATGTATCATGGATTCGTGATTTTCCGTCTTCGTCGAATTATTTGTGATATATGCGACTGTGGCTGTGTGGCACTATGCAAGTCATGCAAATTATAAAAAACATGACGGACTAAATTATAAAAAATGCATAAAATATTAATCTATGAAAGAATTCTTCGACCGACGGACATGTTTGTAAAAATTCAATAAAAAACCTCTCAATTCATATGAATCATGATTTGCACCCACCTACACCGTCATTGACACCCACCGACGGATTTAATAACAAAAATTTCATAAAAAAATCAAATCGAAGCATCTTCGACTGCCTATAAATTCCAATGGAAGCACGACTCAACTCACAATTTACAGCACAAAAATTCAGTGAAGTGAGTTAGTGTGAGTCAGTGACTGTAAGATTATGAGAGTTGTGAGTCAGTGACTCAGTGTTTGGTAAGTTCGTCTTTTTGCAAAAGCCATAATCGCAAGGTTTTAAACTTTTGGTTACAACTTTCAGGTGAGTACCCAATACCCTTTAATCTCTACTAGCAACATTAATGTGACGATGATACACAAGAATGTGATGCTTAGTTGCTTTATGAGATTATTATTATTAAGCTTTATGAAACATAATATTCGTCATTTTAATAATCTCATAAAAGCTTTATGTAAGCGGATGCAACTTGCTTACAATAATATGGTGACAAGGTTTGACATATCGCGATATATCGTCGATATATTGCACATCGACGGGTTGGGTGGTATCGATATCACCCAAAGCATATTTTTCCTGGATATTGGCGATATATCACCGATATGGGGATATATCGCCGATATATCAGGAGATATCACCGATATATCGTCGGTTGAGTGGGAAAAATGGTGTTGTGGCATTGTTGAAATGGGACGGTTGGGTGGGAGGTTGAAAATGGTAGGGCAGGACTAGGCGGGAGGCGTGAGATTGAAAATGGGTAGACACAGATACAGACAGAGACACACAAGTAGGATTGGACTGGCGCTGTTTAGAACCCACATGCACATACACGCACGCGCACGCACGCATACACACACGTTTTTAGCCATTCCTTTATGAAATATTAGTTATAAAAATGTTAATTTGACATTTTTTTATATTTTATAGCTTTCTGAGTAATTTCCCAAAAATTCACCGATATCAGCGATATATCCTAGATATATCCTTTTTTACTTGTCGATACGATATCGATATCGATATTTAAAACCTTACACTCAAGTTTTGGTAGCTTTTGGAGGTTTTTCATATCCAGGAATCAGTTTGGTGCTTGTGTTTCCTGCTTAATGAATTTCTGTCAAATCTGTAAATTTTGGCCTATTGGCCTTTTATTAATACAATTCCAAGGTGGCTATCAACCAGATAATCACCTTTTCATTCTAAAAAAGAACTTTGACAAAAAGAAATACTATGAATTAACGATTGAGCTTTTTTGACATTGACAATTAAGTAAATTATCTTGCCTGTAACTCGTCATTTTGGTTGTCTTGTCTATTAGGTCATGGACAAATTCCTATGCACTTTCTGATAGTATCATCTTTGACATATCTTCTATCTCTTTGGCAAAGACAGTGTAGTACCCATCTCTTGGATGGACGGTAAAATGCTCAACTGCTAGAACATCCAAGTGGGTAGATTTAACTTGGATTTCCTCATTGAGTGTAGTGAAAGTTGTTGTCATTGGCTAGCAAAGTCAGATACTCTACATTACTAATTTTTGCCCATGCATCTTTGATATAATTCACGAATACTCTGTTCTCCAAACCAAAATAGAATTGAGTTGAAGCATTGCTCTGCATTAATTAGGCTACATGGTTCTTTGCCTCCATTTTGATGTGTCTTTCATTGTGCTTGGAGATTGCTCTAATTACTTAGTATCATGCTTAATGGACTTAATCTTCCCTCTATCTCTACAAGGTTCATAGCCTTGTAGGAATTGATTCATCTAAGGGGAACCAATTAGCTCCCAAGTTGGTAGTGGCAGAGCTTGGTAATTAGACGTGGTGCCCTATATGGTCCAATGAGTTAAGACTCATGCTTCACATAGCACTGGAGGAATCAAGCATGTTGGAGTGCATTAGACCGCAGTGAAGGGTTGCAAGAAGGATACCGTCATCCAGTTGACTGAAGAGGACGCCAAAGATGGCTTTCTCAATTGTGTCCAGATGTTGCTAGTCATATATGTAGGATTTTGGAAAGAAAGAGATGGTCTGACTATCACCAAGACCCTAGACCTTTATTTGTAGAAGAGGCTAGGAAGAAATTATATGCAAGCACTCCGAATAAAATAAAATGAAAGAACAAGCAAAGAACAAAAAGGGCAAACAAACTTGGACAAATTTTTCTACACCCCCCTCAGGTTGGAGCATAGATGTCCATCATGCTCAACTTGGAACGTCTATTGAATGATGGAGGAAGCACTTGGGTAAGCATATTTGTAGCCTAATCTCTTGATATCGTACGAGAGGTGTAGATGAACCTCTTTTGGATCATGTCTTTGGTATAATGGTAATCCACTTCCTTATGCTTCGTTCTTTTGTGGTTGGTGATGAACTGAGTAGCCTTTTTTTCTTTTTTGAGTAAAAGGGGTAATGTATTACTCAAAGAAGGCCGACTGGCCAAATATACAATGGTTACAATAAGAGCATTAGCTCTCAACGAAGACAAGGATTACAAAATCAATCCAAAGTTACTCATTACAAAGGTGGCTTACTTGAATGGCCAAAGATGGGGCGGACACCCTCGGCATGCCATGTCTTCTTGCATTCCTCTCCTTCCAAATGGCTCACAAAGTGGCAGTAAAGACTTTCCAAAAGAAAGCATCCTTAGTGAGGCTTTCAAGTACGCAGATCCTTAAGTCAGGCGAGGTAATGGAGTTAATTGGTGAGACTCCTGACCGGACATTACGAGAGTAGTTGCATTCAAAAAATATATGATTCAAATCTTCCTCATTATGGCCACATAAGATGCAAGTTGGATATATGGGGATGCCCTAACCTCTTGAATCTTGAGGTAGTGAGCAACCTTCCTTTGATAGCCAACCAAGCGCAACAACTCCATTTTGGAGTAGTCGCAGAGGACCGAATTCGTCACCAAATAATGTGCTTCTCCTCCT
This sequence comes from Thalassia testudinum, assembly GCA_037157565.1. NCBI lineage: Eukaryota > Viridiplantae > Streptophyta > Magnoliopsida > Alismatales > Hydrocharitaceae > Thalassia > Thalassia testudinum. The sequence continues at coordinate 130,386,775 of JAZHRO010000014.1, read as the reverse complement.
TGGCACGGATGTCCTCCTAAAGCCTTTTGGAGTTCAACCTGCCACCTTGTGCAAGTGCCTAGTTCCATCTAGAGGGACCAAGGAAAAGCCCCTTCAGCTTGTCTTTCGCTGCTAGCAAAGAATTCCAAATCCTGAAGGAAGATGGGTTTACCTGGGCATGGAGGAAGTCCCCATATCTCTGTTGCATCCAAGAGGCCCATAATGATTGGCCATTGGAGACCAATCTAAAAATCATTTTTGCATAGGCATGGACCTGCATCTCCTCATAGTCACAGAGCTCGAGACCTCCTTCCTTGGGCTTGCAAATATCACTCCAGTCAACCAAATGGCTATTTTGATCCCAAATAAACTCCCTGACTCATCGTTTGATCCTTTGGAGGGTACTCCGCTTGACAAAAGTATTGTTGAGCCAAAATCAAACTAGTCCTTCTATAGCCCACTTGACCCAGTAGACATGCCCCATCCGTGAGAGGTTCTTTTTCCATCCATCTAGAAAACTTTTAACCTTGTCCTCCATACTAGAGTCCACTAGAGAGTCACGAGGTGCACCAAGGGGGATGCGAAGGTATTTGCAAGGAACCACCCCTTCAACATGCCCAGATGAAGATAGATTGCCATTCTACGAGTGCAGTGATGGGAGAGATAGACTCGACTTTTTGCACCATTCAATTGTAATCCCAAAATAGAGGCCAAGGCGGTTAAAGCATTCTTCATAGCCTGAGCGGATGATTCATCAGCTTTGCAACACACCAAAATATCGTCGGCAAATAGAAAGATGAGTGGGGAAGAGGGCACCCCTGACCTTGGCGAGCTGAAGTCTTCCTTTGGACTCTTGAGCTTGGAGAAAGGTGGATAGGACATTAATAGCAAGAGTGAAGGGTAGCGGAGAGAGGGGTCACCTTGTCGAAGGCTACGCGAGGACTTGATGAAGCTAGCAGGAGTTCCATTAACAAGGGGGGAGTAGTTGGTGCCCCTATGCACATACGGATCCAATTGAGCCACAAGCCATGCAACCGGAGAACAGTTAGGATAAAATCTTTGTGAATGGTATCAAATGCCTTGGAGTGTCAATTTTCACACACATCCGGGGAGCGATTTCCGACGAGTGGAAGCCCCTCATGAATTCTTAGGCAAGGAGGGTGCAATCAGATATTTGTCGGCTAGCCACAAAAGCTCCTTGGTTTGGCGCCACCAGTTTGGGAATAACTATGCTAAGCCTCCTGGCGAGGATCTTAGCAATTATCTTGTAGTGTATTACAACATGCAATGGGTCTGAAATCTTTCAAAGCAGAGACGTTAGAAGCTTTAGGCACCAAGGTGAGAAAGGTGTGGTTGAGCTCCCGGACTAAACCACCTCCCTCAAGGAAGAAGTGTCGAACCCCCTCAAAGGTATCTTCTTTGATGATGTTCCAAGCTTTCCTAAAGAAGAAAGCATTAAATCCATCCGGGCTAGGAGCCTTGTTAGGGCCAATGGCCCAAAGGATGTCTTGAATTTCTGCATTCGAAGGGGGGCTTATGAGGGCCTCATTCTCCTGAGTCGTGATTTAGGCACGGCATGGCCAGGAAAGAGGCTCTGTAGGAAGAGTCCTCTCCTCATCACACGTGAAGAGATTGGAGTAGAATTCAACGACCTTTCTCCTTACCATCTCCTCTTTGTCAATCACCTGCCCTTTTGAGTCCAAAAGCTTAGTAATGGAATTAAAATTATGTCTTACCTTGGTTGCTCAGGAGGAAAACCCAGTGTTCCTGTCCCCCTTTTTGAGCCAGTCATATCTGCTCCTCTGGATCCAAAATTCTTCCTTCTCTTTCCTAAGAGTGTTGAGCTCCTTTCTCAGAGCACAATCTCGCTCTTGAAGGGCTTGCAAATCTGGGTTCACAGCAAGCTGAATGTGAACATTCTCTAAGGAAGAGGGAAGGCCAGCAATGTGAACTCCTCGAGTTCTATCTTCCTTCATCCAAGCTTTGAGAACTTCCTTGGTTCTTTTTAGCTTCATAGCACATCTGTAGAAGGGGTTGCCAATGACCTCCCCCCCCAGGCTTCCTCCACTAGGGCCAAGAAGCAGTCACGCTCAACCCAGTAATTAAGGAAGTGAAATGCTCGCTTTTGGCATGAGGATGGGGCGAGCTTAAGGAGCATACAAGCATGGTTACTGAGATCTGAATGGATGTAATTCATCCTCACAAGTAGGAATTTATTGAACCAAGCATGATTTGCGAGACACCTATCCAGCCTGCAAGCGATATGCCCATCCCCCTTATGCAAGATTTGACTAGGATAAGGAGTTCCCATAAGTAGCAATCTCTGAGAGCTCACAATCTGAAATACAACAGTTGAAGCTATACATGTTGGAGTGGGATGAAGCAACACCACCTCTTTTTTCATTATTAAATCTAATTGTGTTAGTTGAAATCTAAAATAATGCAGAAGCAATAATTAAAGTAAAAAATCAATCAAGAACGTTTGGGCTTACATGGAAACCCTACTCACGAAGAGCGGGGAGAAAATCATGGGAGAAGGTCCTGATAGGGCTCTGATTTTTATATTTCTTCTTAAAGGAATATGGGAGGAGTATACACCTATTTATAGGCCATTACTCATACACAAAGTTTACATCTTCCAATGTGGTACTAAACCAACAACCCAATTCTCTCAACACTCCCTCCTAAGCTAGAGCATGGAATGCTCAACTTGTAACACAAAGAAACCCTTCTACATAATAGAATAAGCAACACTCTCAATAGGTACAATGACTCTCCTCTGCAGAATACAGTTGCACTCTTGTTCATGCCTGTAGGCAGGTATGCTGATGATGACACATCAGACCTATTGGAGCTTGACGACAAATTGCTATTGCTGGTTCTAATGAGGGCCTTTCTTCTGGAGACGTCAACTGGTGCTGGTGGTTCCCCATTCAGTATCCCTGAAAAGGTTTTCCTCTGAAGACCTTGAAAGTGGATCTCCCTCTTTAGAGTCCATGAAACTGGATCTCCCACATAGAAACCTAAAATGGACCTTTCCTCTGAAGATCTCGAAATTCTTGATCTCCCAGAGTTATGGTTTCTCATGTGTAGTTCAAAAACAAAAGGGACTTTCAAATGGGGGTTGACTACAATAGGCTTCCATACTCCTTTCTCCTATACTCGTACGGGAGAAGAAATAATGAGAAGTAATACAAAAAAAATTATCATAAATATCGGAAATGATAATACTAGAGAAAAGCTTCTCCACCTCTTCTCTTAAACATAATCATCCTTCTTTGTTTTAAATCTTTTTTTTTGTAGTTTTCATTTTTTTCTTTTCGATATCCTCTTCTGCCGTCATCTTTCTTTTCCTCTCTTTTTTTTGTCACAACTTAAATGGTTACAAGAAATAGAAAAAAAAGAAAACCCCTCACCTTATAAAAGAAACCAAATTGTCGAGAGAGAGAGAGAGAAGAACCCAAACCATCACGTCTCGAGCAAAGATGGAAGTAGTCTCATCGAGATCCTCGCTGCGACTCTCGATTACAATCACTTCGCATGTAATCTCCGCCGAGATCCTTGCCAGAAATTACTGATCGTGACCGCCAGCCTGCTCTTGCGAGCCCTAGGGCACCACCGTTGCTCCTAGCTACTCGTAGGCGGCAGAGCCATCCATTGCGAGGGCGAGGGTTTAGGCGATCGCCCCTCCATTCTTCATTCTGACGTCCGAGTGACACTACCAGACCTTGTGCACCGCATCACAAACCTCGCGTAGTACACCACTAGACCTCCATGATCTTCGTTAAGAATCTCGGTCACCATCATCACCATCGACTTCGCGGCGAATCTCGTGCGAGATCTCCACAATGATCTCCATCAACTTGACCTCGTCTCATGTGAGATTGACGCCTCATGTATTTGCAGAAGCTCCTTTGAGTGCCGCCTCTTCATCTCGCGCAGCACCACCTAGCCTGCCATTGCCTTCTTTATGCGCTAGAAGAGGAGACCATCGACGATACCGCTGCCTCGGATCAAAGCCAGCACCACCGGCGCTCGTCGAAGCGCCGCTACGATCGCTCCATATGATTGCGAGCCTCTCGTCCTTCGCGGCATCGTAAGAGGCACGCTGCCTTCCCCCTAGCGGCGCCGCCTGATGCGGTTCAATAGACTGCCGCCTTGTCGCCTCTGCGGCCTCCATGCCGCTGCGTTGCCTTGCCATGAGGATTGTAGTGACTTCTTTTCTCGTCGAGCTGCCTTCTCTCGCCACCGGAGGTGGGGGCTTCGGTGCCATTGGCACCGGCAACGCCACCACTACCCTAAGGCCACTCCAACCTTAGAGGCACCTCCAAACCCCTCCTGGGCTCCGAGGCACTAATTGATCTTCTCCTTGCGGCTGATTAGAAGAATTCCAAAGATAATATAATTTCTAAATCGAACAGATAATCACAAGAAATAATTGTTCTGGTACCAAGTTGAAATCTAAAATAATGCGGAAGCAATAATCAAATCATAAAATCAATCAAGAATGTTTAGATTTATGTAGAAACCTCACTCATGAAGAGCGGGGAGAAAATCACGGGTGAAGGCCCTGATAGGGCTCTGATTTCTATATTTCTTCTCAAAAGAATATGGGAGTATACACCTATTTCTAGGCCACCACTCACACACAAAGCCTACATCTTCCAATGTGTCACTAAACCAACAACCCAATTCTTTCAACAGTGTTGAAGTTGCCCAAGACAATCCAAGGCCCAGAGGTGATGGATCGGTGGTGCCGTAGAGCATTCCGGAGGTTTTGTCTTTATGCAGCATCATTCCTTACATAGACGAGTGGGAGAGGAGAGCCCCTCTGTTTCGTCACAATACTAAGATGACTTGATCTGAAGAATGGAGGACTTGAATATCCCAGATTCCTCGCTTCCATAAGAAGACCACCCGACCATTGCAGCCATTGTTGAGATTGTGACTCCCCACTCCGCGAAGATTTTTTTCTCTGGGCGCGGCCAACCTCGGTTGGTGACCTGAGTTTGAAGCAAGGCCATTAATTGGATGTCATGTTGTCGAAGGAGGGAAGAGATGTCCTTCAATTTCCCTAGGGAGTTTAGACCTCGGACATTCCATATTGCTAGTGACATGGTAGCTTTGTGGCATCCCTTGATGCTGCACTCGCTTGCACACCCTTTAATGCTTTGGCTTTCTTCTTACTCTTCTTACTTTTTTGCATGTGCCATTCTCCTTCCTCAAGTTCCTGCTCATTGTTGAGCATGTCCATTATGGTGGAGGAAAATCGGTGGGGTCCCTTGTTGCCCTTGGAAAAAGAGGAAGAGGAATGTCCTGAAGGGGTAAGGAAGCAACTCAAGCAAAGGGGAGAGGCACCCCTTTGCTTCTGCGACTGTCCGCGACCCTTGTGCCCCCTCGTCGGTGGGGTGGCGGTTTGCCGGCATGCTTCTCGGTTTACAGCTTCCAGGCTTCTTGAGTCATGCATCATGCATGGGCATGCCACATTAGCATGGTCGAACACCTCGCACATCGCACACCTAGGCGAAATCTAGTCATACCCAATGTTGACGTTGTGTGCTCCTCTCCTCCCTCATAGCGAACGCTGATTTGGTTAGGAAGCTTCGTTGTCGCTTCAACCGGCACGCAAACCCGTACATGATCAATGAAGTTGTTTGTGAGGGTTCGTTGGTCCCTCCCCATCGGCATTCCTCTGGCACTAGTAAGTTTGCTAATGGCCATTTTGGACCAAAGGTGGAGGCCAAGATCCAGGAATCGAATCCAAATCGGGGCTGTGCGCGGCTCGATTCTCTCCAAGGGGGCATTTGACGACATTTTGTGGCAACAAGCTAGGGTCCATGGATAAACCATGGCCCTCGCTCGATGGTGTTGATACATGCCACACAGAGCAACCTTGTTATCGCACCTTATCTCCATAGGTCCAGACACAGGGAGATGCGGATCTTCCAGAATATAGCGAATTCACATTTATCTCACAAGTTGTTTGTGCCATAGCCTTGTACTTAGATTCAGTGCTACCATTTGTAGCCACCATTGTTTATTTCTTTCTCCTTCAAGTGTCCAGATTTCCTCTTATGAAGGTGCAAATGGCAAGCTGAGGTGCCATGGTGTATGCTTTTGCTGATGACATTGTGTTGGTTGATGAGATAAGAGATGGAGTGAACAGAAAACTTGAGCTTTGGAGAGAATTCTTGGAAGATAAAGGATTACGCCTAAGTAGGACGAAGACTGACTATATGGAATGCAAATTTAGTAGTAGAGGGAACAATGAAGGGATGGATGTAAAAATTGGAGAAGAGTGCATTCCAATGAAAGATGTTTTTAAGTACTTGGGATCCGTTTTTCAACAAGATGGTGGAATTGATTGAGATGTTACACATAGAATTAATGCAGGGTGCTTGAAATGGAGGGGTGCATCTGGTGTTCTCTGTGATAAGAGGGTTCCTTTAAAAGTCAAAGGAAAATACTATCGAGCTGCGGTAAGACGAACGTCACCAACCATGTTGTACGATTATGAATGATGGGCTATCAACTATAGGCATGTACAGAAGATGTTTATGGCAGAAATGAATATGTTAAGATGGATGTGTGGTCATACAAGAAAGGACCGTATTTCAAATGAGATTATTAGAAAAAAGGTTAGGGTGGCACCGATAGAGGATAAAATGAGAGAGGCACGTCTAAGGTGGTTTGGACATTTACAAAGAAGGCCACTAAATGCTCTAGTTAGGAGATGTGAGAAGTTGGAGGCTGAACCCGCTGAGAGGGGGTGAGGAAGACCAAACAAGTGTTGGAAGGAAACTATTAAGTATGACCTCAATTACTTTAATTTAAGTTCTGAAATGACTGAAAATCGTTCTGTGTGGAGGCAAAGAATCCATATAGTTGATCCTACTTAGCGTGGGAAAAGGCTTGGTTGTTGTTGTTGTAAGGTGCAAATGCCAAAGGCAGACTTCCTGCCCTTTGGACCTCTTGCATAGTTTGCATCACTATAAGCCTTCACATCCAAAGTTCTTTTATGTGTGAATAGCAGGTCCTTTCCTGGGGATGATTTAAAGTACCTGAGGATCAACATAGCAGCACCTAGTGTACCTTTCGGGGTTTATCCATGAATTGGTTGACCTTGCTCATTGCAAGAGTAATATCCAATCGTGTTATGACATGTAACAACTTTCCCACTAAACATTTGAATTGCCTAAGATCAACTTATACCGAGTTATCATCGTATAGATGCACACTCGGGTCCATAGGAACATAAGTTGTCTTGGCCCTTAACATGCCAGTTTCCTTGAGTAGATCTCCTTCGGGATAGGACAAGGCCACGGACATTCCTACCTGCCTCGATCCCAAGGAAGTAATAGAGTGACCCCAAGCCCTTTATAATAAAGTACTTGGCAAGAAACTCCTCTGTAGTCTTGATTCCCTATGCATCATCCCCAGTGAGAATAATGTCATCAACATACATTAGCATTACCACAATTCCCTTGTTTGTTTGGTTTGTTAAGGATCTCCTGAAGCTAATACGTTCAATGGCATCTGATAGCTTTTGGAACTGTGCTTTCAGGTTCTACTTGAGGCTATAAATTACCTTATAGAGTCTACTCATCTTATCACATTCCCCCCTTTGCCTTAAAAGTAGGGCCATTGCATATAAATTTCCTCATGTGAATTACCATACAGGAATAAATTTTTCACATCCAATTGCTATAAGGGCCAATCCTTATGTACAACCACAAAGATGAGGATCCTGACAATTGGTAATTATGCAACTGGAGAAAATGTGTTAAAGTAGTCTACACCATAGATCTGAGTGTATTCTTTTGCTACCAAGCGAGCCTTATATCCCTCGATTGTTCAATCAGGGCGACACTTCACAGTAAACACCTACTTGCAGCCAACAATAGTTACGTCAGAAGGAGGTTTTGATAAACTCCAAGTACTTCGTGATAGTAAGGTAGGCATTTCATCTTCCATGGCTTGTTACCACTTGTAATCAACAAGTGTCTCCTGATGTGTAGTTGGTATAGATACAACAAACAAGGTGCTAACAAATTGCTTGTATTGATGGGTTAGAGTGGCCATAGAAAGATGCTTGGAAATAGGATGTATGGTACAAGACTTAGCACCCTTACACAAGGCAGTAGGTAGATCAATATCATCATCTTTAGGATCCTCTTCCTCGGCTACTTCTAGATTCTCAGGGAGTGATGTAGAATCTTCTTGGACACCTAGAACATTTGTGACTCGTTGTGCACGAGAAGTGGAGGCATCATGACTATCAGGAATGGTGATCATTGTAGGTATTGGTGTAGATTCAAGCTTATAGTATGGAGGATCATGTTGTGTTTTGATTCAACGAACATTAGCTTGTTTATATCTGATATTCTGATCCTCAATAGTATCAGATGGAAAAGGTATGGGAATGACTGCCTCTTACTCAAGAGGTGATGTACTGACACTCATGTCAAAAGTGGAGAAGTAGGGAATGGACTCCATGAAGGTGACATCAATGCTAATATAGTAATGTCTACCAATAGGATTATAACATTTATATCCTTTTAGTGTCCTTGAGTACTTGATAAAGATGCATTTGATTGCCCGCAGTGCCAACTTATCCTTGTTTGGATCATGTAGGTACACAAAAGCCACACATTCGAACACATTGGGTGTAACCCTAAATAGCTCACAATCAGGGAATAGAATATGGTAGGGAATCTGCTCATCTAAGAACGTAAATGGCATCTAGTTAATTAGGTAACATGCAGTAAGTGCAACATCCCCCTAATATGAAATTGGCACACTATTTTGATCATAAGTTTTCGTGCTAGATATAGGATATGGCGATTCTTCCTCTTTGTGACTCCATTATGTTGTGATGTGTAAGGACAACTAGTCTGGTAAATAATATCACACCCTTAGTATAAGGCACAGGGAGAGTGGGTGCAGAACTCTAAAGCATTGTCAGATTGGATGATCCTCATGTTGGCCCCAAACTGGTTCTTTATCTCCACAAGGAAAGTTTTGAGTATGTTGAGTACTAAATGATGTCTTTTCTCTTTTTCATTACCTGTAAGGGTGCCTGTTATATTTCTCCCTAGTGCCTCTCTATATAAAGGCACATAGGGTCTCTAATCATAAACAATTTGTTTCTATCCTAATATGGGTATTAGAGTAGCGGTCCTAGATTGGTGCCCCGGTACCACCACCCAAAACCCTAGCCTCCCAAACAAACCACCAAAACCCCTCTAGGTTTTCTCCTCTACACTTGTTGGTAACGCTACTTGCCAGCCACCATCGTCGACCGGTCGTCTTGGTGGAGCATCGCTCGCTGGCGATCGGAGAGCTCCTGTAGTGTCGTCCTACCTCTATTGAGGTGGTTGCAGGTCGACCGCCACCGCGACTGTTGCATCTTAGGGGGGCCTGACTCTGCACTCCGCTGGCGTAGATCTTTCTTAGCACCTCCTTGGGCTATTGTTGACCTCTAGTGCTGCCTTCGTTGCTGCATCCCTCCTAGTGTCGCCTTGGGCCTGTGCATCCCTTCTAGCGTTTGCCCCGAGTTGGTGCTGCCCTCCTCCAGCACCGCCTCGAGTAGGTGCTGATCTCCTCCAGCATTGCCTTCGTTGCCCCTAGCCAATGCAACTCCCAGTGCTGCCTGTAGTTGCTTGCTGCCCTTGTTTAGACCATGATCTGCGGGAGGGTTCATTGATCTAACCCTCCTGCAGTTGGCTATTGATGATCTGATTTTCAGATCTATGAAAGCATGATTATCTCCTTTAAGTTTTTGTGATTGAATCTACAAATCAAGTCTTTATGGAAGACCAAAAGAGTGATCCCAGACACTCGGTGGGCCGAGTGACCACCACGGGCGTACATTCTGTAAGGGACCTCGATCAAGTTGGATGTCACCAACTTTATGTTGTGGTCGACATTTGCTCGATTTGTAGGTTCATATTGGAAGAGATATATCTTGACTACAAATGTGCCTGATGTGAAGTTTGTCGATTGGAAGGTGGACAACGATTGGGTTGCTACATGCATGCTGAATGGCATGAAAAACATAGCCAAGCAAGTCATGTCATATTCCTCAGCTAAGAAGATGTGGGAGATCTTGCACGAGATACATTCCCGTGTGAGCAATATTGGTTGCCTGTATCGAGTTTCGGAAGATCTACATACCTTTAAAAAGGGAACTGTCACTTGCTGATTTTTATGGTTCTATGAAGAATCTCTGGGATGAACATGATCTACTTCAAGTTATTTCTTCTGATGTGGTTGTTATGGCTAAGCAACGTGAGAATGTACGGTATGTTTAGATGCTTGCTGCACTTGGGCTTGAGTATAAGGTTGTCAAAGATCACTTTATGACTCTGGAGATTCTTCCTACCCTTGCATAGATCTATGCTAGGCTGTCTCATCTTGAGACAACTGAGCCTGTTCTGCTCTTAGAGTCTTCTGCCATGGCCACTTATGGTTGTGGTCGAGGTAACTCAAGTGGCAGGGGGAGAGCACGTGGAATCTGAGGAGGCGGCCGTGGATGAGGATGTCTAGGATTGTTTTTGTGAGCATTATTGCAAAACCAATTACACTATTGATCGATGTTGGTTGAAGCATGGCTTTCCTCTTGGCCATTAGGCGAACCAGGTGTCCTATAATGTTCCTGATAGTTAAGGAACGAAAGATGATTAGCAGATCTCACAGGTTTTGATTTCTAGAGAAGAGTATAAGAGACTGATGGTTCCTCACTCTGCTTCACCTGCTACTAGGGCTTCGACTAGTCAACCGACAGGTACTGTTGCTTTTGTTCATGGGGCTCGTACTCCCACTTGGTTGGCAGACTCAGGTGCTTCTCATTTTATGGGAGATAATGCATTATTTTTTTCTTTTGGATCACTTGATAATCCTTTGCATGTCAGAGTAGCAGATCATGCCTTGTCATCGGTGACTGGGCTTGGTGATATTTCTCGTTCTCCCAATTTACCATTATTAAATATTATGCATGCCCTTAAATTTTCATTGAATTTTATTTCAATTAGTCAGATTACAAAGACATTGAAATGTTATATAGTTTTTCATGACCAGTTCTTTTATTTACAGCACCTCCAGACGAGGAAGCAGATTGGTGGAGGACTTGAGTAGGATGGTCTTTACTACCTTCACATTCCTTTTGATCATGCTGCTATTGTTGGTGCTACCTCCTCTCTCTCCAGTGGCTCCTTCGCTTGGATTATCCTAGCATTCTCGCTCCGTGTCATTTATTTCTTGATTTATAATTTCCATATTCCTTTCGGTGCAAGGCTTGCCAACTAGGCAAGCATCATAGAGTTTCTTTTCCCAGTTCAAATAAAAGATTTGAGTATCTGTTTACCTTCGTACATGGCGATTATGTGGTCCATGTCGGGTCAAGACTATTAGGGGTTTTCGTTATTTTCTTATTTTGGTTGATGACTGTATCGGAGTTTCTTGGGTCTTCATGTTAAAAGAAAAATCTGAAACTCCAAATGTAATAAAGAAATTTATTGTTGAAATAAAGACTCAGTTTTCTTGCACCATTTGCATGTTTAGAACGGATAATGGCTGTGAATTTGTTAATGATGAGTTGTCTCACTTTTTTACCTCTCATGGCATTGTTCATCAGATTTCTTGTGTTCATACATCCCAACAGAATGGAGTGGTTGAATACAAATTGACACACTTGATGGATGTTGCTCGTACTTTGATGTTTCACATGCATGTTCCTTCCCAATATTGGTCTAATGCAGTGCTTATTGTGGCTTTTCTGATAAATAGAGTTCCTGTGTTCTGGATGGGAAGAGTCCTTATGCCTGTTTGCTTTCGGACCGTGAGCTTTTCTCTTTACTGCCTAAAGCATTTGGATGTGTCTGCTTTGTTCATTGCTTTAAGGTGGATAAGCTTGCTCCATTGTCTGTTTGGTGTATTTTCTTGGGCTATGTTAGGATTCAGAAAGGGTATAGGTGTTATGATCCTAAGGCACATCGATTTTATGTTAGTGCCAATGTTATGTTCCTCGAGAATATTCCCTACTTTACTCCTAATGGCAACTCCTCTCCTACTATTGGTGTGCCTTTACTTGTCCCCTCTGCTCGGCCATCACAACCCTCTGAGCCAACCCATGATATTGCCTTTGAGGAACCTTTTTTTTATCCTTGTACTTATCGGTGCAGGATGAAAGATCCTCAACTTGAGGAGCCTTTGATGACATCCTTGCTTCGTCTCCTGTTGATGCTGCAAACTCTACTGGAGGCTCCTCCCTGCCTCCTATTGAGGTACTGGAGGTAACACAATTAGATATTCCCCATTGCTCATAGGAAGGGCTAGCGATCTTGTGTTAAGTATTATATTTCCAACTTTATATCACTTGATTGTTTGCCTATTCCTGGAAAACATCTATCTTATACTATGGACAGTTAGGGTGCATTTGGCAGGAGGATAAAAAGGTTATACCAGGCTAAAGTACTGTAGGGGTAAGTTGTGGGGTGTTTGGTTATGTATAAGAATTAGTGGGAAAAAATGATTGGTAGTGTGATGTGATATTGGTGGATGATTTTTTAATATTATGATATAGGTGTGAGTTGGTTGATGTGATATAATGAATGTATTTTAATGGGTATATTATGTTAAAGTGGATATATTTTAATATATATTGATGTTGATGTGGTGTGGTGGAATAGTTTGATGTTATTTTGTGGAGTAGAATATGTTGTATCTTTTGACTTTCAAATTAATTCCTTTGACTTCCTTTAGTAATCCTTTGATCGGGGGATAACCTTGAATTATCCCGCAACCAAATGCAACCTTAGTCTATATTGTGAAATCATACAGAGGCCTTTCAAGATCCATCCTGAACCCTTGCTATGGAAGAGGAAATGGTGGCTCATTAGTCATGCAATACTTGGGAGCTTGTTGACCTACCCTAGCTGCAACAGTTGTGGGGTGTAGGTGGGCATTTACCTTAAAATGTCGACTGAATGGACCTGTTGAGCAGTATAAGGCACGACTTGTAGCCAAAGGGTATACATAGACCCTTGGGGTGGACTATTTTGAAACATTCTCACCAGTGGCATGCCTGAACTCTGTCAAGATACTTCTCTCAGTGGATGCCAACAGTGGATGGTAGGCATTCCAACCTGACATTAAAAATGCATTTCTGTATGATGATTTGCATGAAGATGTATATATGCAGCAACCCCCAGGCTTTGCTACTGAGGGGGAGTGTCAAAAAGTTTATAGGCTGAGGAAAGTAACTTATGGGTTGAAACAAAGCTCATGTGCCTGGTTTGAAAGGTTTAGTGGGGCGGTTCAGGAGTATGGTTTTCAGAGATCCAATGTCGATCATTCTATTTTTACTTTGTATGGTGAGAATGGGTTAGTTATTCTTATTGTCTATGTGGATGATATTTTGTTGATAGGAAGTGATAAATGAGCTACACAAAAGGCCAAAGCCTTTCTCCATTCCCAGTTTGTTACTAAGGATTTGGGACCCATTAGCTATTTTCTGGGTATTGAGGTACAACATGTTGATAGTGGGCTTATTTTGTCCTAGAGGAAATATGTGGTCGACATGCTGAAACATGTAGGAATGCTTAGTTGTAAGCCTGCTTCAGTCCTTATGGATCCTTCTTTGCCATTGGCTGATTCAGATAGTCCACCTTTGTCTGATGTGACAAGGTACTGTGCTATGATTGGAAAGCTACTCTACTTGATTGTGATAAGACTTGATATTGCCTTCCCTGTAGGTCGTTTGAGCCAGTTTATGCAATCTCCAAGAGAGATACATTGGGATAGAGTTTGCCTGGTCTTGAAATACTTGAGAAAGGCACCTGGTAAAGGTTTATCTATTCAAAGGCATGGACATCTTGACATATGGGGATATTCTGATGCAGATTATGTTGGCGCACATGAAGATAGATGCTCAACCACTAGATACTGTGTTTATGTTGGTGGCAACCTTGTTACCTGGCGTATCAAGAAATAGAATGTGGTCTCACAGTCTTCTGCACACATACCACTTGTGAGCTATTGTGGGTGCGCTCTATTACGTAGGATTTTGGTGTTGTTATTTCAGGTTTTATGCCTATGTATTGTGATAATAAAGCTTCTACCTTTATTGCCAATAATCCTATGTTTCATGAAAAGATTAAGGATATTGAAGTGGATTGTCACTTTATAAGGGATGCTATGTTGGAGGGGAAAATCGTGACACCCTACATTACCACAGAAGAGCAAGTTGTAGATATTTTCACCAAAGCACTTGCCAAGAAACGTCTTGAGTTTTTGTGTACCAAGCTGAATATGTTAGATGTTTATGCTTCAGCTTGAAGGGGAATGTTGAGTATTGAATGATGAATTTTCTATTTTTCATTACTAGTTATATTTTTCCCTAGTGCATCTTTATATAAAGGCACGTAGGGCCTCCAATAACAAATAATTCGTTTCGACCCTAACAATAATTACAAAACATATGTAAGTGGTTGCAGTCTACAAAACATATATATATAATTACAAAACATACATTTGGCCTCGATGCTTTTTGTGATTGTTGTGGATGCTCTTGCAAGGGCAGCTAAGAGGTCATGTGAGGGAAACTTGATGAGAGGCTTCTCCTTAAGAGATTGGACGAGTATCTCGTTGCTTCAGTATGCGGATGATACGATCTTCATTGAAGGTGGAAAAAGGGAGGCTAGAAGAATGCGGTTGCTTATCTTCTTACTTGGTGAGGCGTCAGGACTGCAGATCAACCTAGCTAAATCTGATTTTGTCCCTTTCAACCTGACTGAGGCAGAGGTGAGGGGGTGTAGTTTGGGACTTGGTACAGAGCATGTTAAGCTCCCGATTAGATATCTGGGTTTATCGTTGACGGATGGCAGGATTCTGGTGAGAGATTGGGCCCCCTGGTGGAGAGGCTGGAGGGGAGGTTGGAGGGGTGGGCGTCCAGGCTATTGTCAAGAGGTGGAATGTTGGTCCTGCTCAAGGCGGTTCTGTCAGCAATGCCATCGTATTTCACTTCCATGCTGAAGATGCCTCGACAGGTAGTTGCAAAGATAGAGAGATTTATGAGGAATTTCTTTTGGTGCAACCAGGGGACGAATGGACAGGGTGCCATGTTGGTTGCTTGGGAGGAGGTCTGCAGACCGTTGGAAGACGGGGGGCTCGGGGTGAGGGATTTGGGGAGATCTAGTGACAGTCTATTGGCGAAATGGGTAGGAAGCCTGTTGGAAGGTAGGGGGAATGTGATGGGCAAGGTATTCGAGACGGCGTATGGTGGCCCGATGCGGTGGGATCTCCTGATGTCTCCGCCTAGGGATGCCTCTCACTTTTTGAAAGGCCTGTCGATGGTGGCTCCTAAGGTGAGGAATTGCTTTGTTCCTGTGTTGGGAACGTGGGAGATTTTCAGATTTTGGTAGGCTGATTGGACGGGTGATGGAGCGCTTGGTAGAAGATTTCAGAGGTTGTTTGCCCTGTCCTAGAACAAAATGGCATCCGTGGCTGAGGTATGGGAAGATGGGTGGTGCCCGCGCTTCGTAGGCAGCTTGTTAGATGCGAGAGCGCATGATTTTCAGGTCCTACTTGAAGAGTTGGAGGGACTGCATCCGGCATCTGGTACGGATTTGTTTAGTTGGGATGAAGGTGAGTTTTCGGTAGCGGCTGCATACAGGAGATTGTCCACTGGTGATCCTGTGGTGGAGCTGGATCTGGTGAGGGACTGCAGATAGATTTGGAAAGCCGCTTGTCCTCTGAAGGTCAAGATTTTTGCTTGGCTCCTTAGGAGGAGAAGGCTTCTGACTAAGGTTTGGAGGGCGAGGTGGGCTCCTGGAGAAAGTAAGGTCTGCCCTTTGTGTGGAGGTGGTGAGGAGGAGGTTGACCACCTTTTTTTCACTTGCCCTTTTGTAGTGCAGATTTGGGACATGATGGGTGGGAGGTGGTGGGCGTGTCGTCTGTTCGGAGACTTTTGGCATAGCTTCAGAAGCGGAGGTGGTGTTGGTGGACAGTTCATCTTCCGTACAATGAAGGAGAAGGCCAGACCGTTGGCAGTTCTTTGGGGTATTTGGTTGGCAGGAATGCGGTGGTTTTCAGGGGCCAGAGACCTTATGTGGAGAATTTTGTTGAGTCTATTAACTCCTTGTTTACTCTTTGGGTTGATTCCGTGTGAGTGGGGGACCTTGGGGTTTGCCTGTTGTATTGGTGGAGTTTGTTGATTCTATTATATATATTCTTGGGTAGTTATCACTCTGGATAACGACCCTTTTCTTTTTTCTTTTTAAAAAATTACAAGACATACATGTTTTCATTATTTGCTTCCATTTGTAAATAACAAATAATGTGCATGTAATTCGCAAATAACTTATATGTAATTTTAAAAATGCATATGTAATTACAAGATATATTTATAGGTGTTTGTAATTTACAAGACATATGTAATTTACTGATGCTTTTACGTTTGTAAATTGCAATTAACATACATGTAGTTTGCTAGTAACATATAGGTAACTTACAAAAAGGAGCCTAAGGTGATACATGGTTGTAATTACAAATAACTTCTATGCAATTTACAAAACATATATATAATTTGCAAAGGATCATGATCTAGAAATGTAATATTCACTCAAAAGTTTATGCATTCTTTAGAAAGTAGATAACACCAGTGATATTTGTATGTCAACGACATTCAAAAATTAGAAATAGCATTGGTGACATTTGATTTAGAGTTGAAATATTTAAATATATCTTTGGTACGTAATGAATATTAGTGGTGATATCTGACTTAGAACTGAAATATATTACTGATGCAATTTGGTTCAAGGGGGTTACGTGCACTTTTGTGTTAGGGTACATTTGTGCATTTGTAAATAACATGCATGTAATATACAATGCATATATCTACTTTAGTGATGTATTTATTGTTTCCATATATTTGTAAATTGCAATTAACGTACATGTAATTTGCAAGTAACATATATGTAATTCACAAAAAATATATGTAATTACAAAACATATATAAGTGTTTGTAGTTTACTAGCAAAACATACATGTAATTTACAAGTAACATATATATAATTTAAAAAAAATATGTGATTTAAAATAAATGTAATTACATAACATATGTAAGTATTTGTAGTTTGTAAAACATATGTAAGTGCATGCAAAACATGTGGAATTACAAAACATATGTAACATATATGTAGTTTATTGATGTTCTCATTATTTGCTTCCATTTGTAAATTACAAATAACGTACATGTAATTTGTAAATAAGTTATATGTAATTTTCAAAATGTATATGTGGCTTAGGGCAATAGATCGTTGTCACCGCATCTGCTCCTGTATTTTGCTGTGCTCTGGTTTTTGGTAAAACTTGCTTCCCACTTTATAAAAAGTCATGTGGACTATGTAACGAGTGATGGATGTTTCGTAAAGCACCTATGCTTGGTAAAGTTGAAAGCGATGTTTTGTAACATAGTCACTAGATGTTTGTAACATATAAAGAGACTTTTGCAACTGGTGGATGTACCTTTTCAACTTGAGATGAAGGGACTCCTCATAAAGATGCTAATTAAAAAGGTTTTGGTTTGTTACGGACTCAAGGATAGTATGAAATTGATATTATTTTATTTTTGGTATTTTGTAATAAAGAACATTGGTTGCTAATAATAGTCCTATAATTAAGGGATTTGCATTCGTCTGATTTCGTAAATTACACACTCGATGGTGGGTTTATTTGAAAACAGTGGTTTTGATATTCTCCACATGTTTTTTGGTGGACACGTAGGATCCTTTGGCCTAACTATGTTATTTAGGCCTTGGGCCATATATATATATATATATATATATATATATATATATATATATATATATATATATAACTTAAGATTAAAGAGGAGTTTTACGGTCTTACCTAGAGTGAAGTGGGAGTAGGGCGACATGGTGCAAGTTGACCCAGGTGATGAAGAAGGCAACCATGTAGGCCGAGGCGATCACGTTGACAACATTGTAGATTTTTTAACATGGATCCTAGCATTCCCTCTCTTGTGAGAATAATGATGCATTTAGATCCACTCCATCCCCCCCACCCTTGCACAACACACACACAGAAAACAAGGGCCAAAACACCACCACCACCAAAAGGAGGGGGGGGGGGGGGGGGGGGGCGTTTAACTGATCTCTCTCATTTTTTGTATTAGTATATTTCTGAAATTATCGTGTATCTTTTAGTTGCCAATCTAAGATATTCTGTGATGTTTATTGACATCCAGGATGCCTGCATTTTACATTTGAAGTGCTTGGGAACACGGATGATCCAAGGAATGTAACTGTTAGTATTTTTACTTGGTCCTTTTCACAAAAAAAAAATTTTACTCTGCGACTTTTAATTTCGAGGATCTGTTTGTTGTTGCTTCTGACTTAGAGTATTTTTGATTGGTAGATGTCTTTTGAAGTTGATCAGACGAAGTGTAGCATATGCCTCAATATATGGCATGACGTTGTTACTGTAGCACCTTGTCTTCACAATTTTTGGTATATATTCTCCACATTTTTATTTTACAGATGCTTAGAGATGCAAACTGACTATGCCTACCATTTTCTTTTTTACAGCAATGGATGCTTTTCAGAGTGGTTAAAAAGGCGTCAAGCAAATTACCAGACTGTTCTATGCCCTCAGTGCAGGGCTTCTATACTTTCAGTAGGTAGAAACCACGTTTTGCGTAATATTGAAGAGGTACATGCAGTCCTGTGCTATTAGAACTTATTTTTTTGGCAAACTTGTATTGACTTGCTTTTCTCTATCTATTTATTTCTCTCATGTAGTCCATCTTGCTAAAGAATCCGACCTTGAGCCGTTCTAATGAGGAACTTGTGCTTCTAGACAGATGTGCCTCTATCAAATCAAATCTTGTAACCCTTCATGCTGCTTCTTTACTTGAGCCATTTTTTTTTGCTGTTTATAGTCAATCATTTCCTTATTTTATGATGTGTTTGTTCCTTTTCATGTAGTAAAAAATTTGAGGCAGGTTTCAACCATTACATTTGTATGACCTTTGCATTTTGAAAACTATGGAAACAAGAGTGATTTCGTTCACAAATGGATTTCCCAAATTTCCTGCCATAAAAAGAATAGAACAAGAGGACTTTTTTTATTTATAGACCATAGATGCATCCAATTTGGAATAGAAGTACATTATTAGTAATACATCATAAAGGGAGAGGAATCATAAAGGAAAAAAATGCAAGACGTCTCAACAGCAAATGATAAATCAATTATTTTGACACTTGCCTTCAAGCTAGAGCATATATGTCAAGCATGCTCAACTTGGTGCATAGCTTTGAGGAAGTGACTTGGTAAAAATCTTAACAATTTGTAGTTCAGAGTAAAAAAATGGAATCACTATCTCAATAGACCATTACGATGTGTTTGGTTTTTGTTAACGTGTACTTTTGAGGAGGCATTATTATTTTTTATTTTAGGTTGGACTCTCTTGTAATTTATCTTGTGCTTTCTTCTATAAAAGTGATGCTAGAGTTTCCTTTGAGAAATAAGAAACTTATTTCACCTTTCACATGGTATTAGAGCTGTGATCTTAGATCAGTGGTATCCCACTAAATAATCACCAAACAAGATGATCTGATCACCAACATTGTGTTGATTTGCCATGAAGATTGGGTGAGAGAAGCATAGTAGCAGCAACGACATTGCAGGTAACCCCAGCAGCGTTGCTGTTGTCGTCAACAACCTCTCCAACAGCGTCGCCATCGCTGGTGGCATTCCCAATGGCGTCAACGGAAGACAAAGGGCGTAGCAGTAGCAGGGTTGAACACAGGGGGCCTGCTGCGGCTGTTGTGGGGCTTCTGCATGCATGTGGGATGTTCGAAAGAGTAGGAGACGGTGTTTGCTCCTTGAGTTACTACGTGATGAGCCTTGTCTCACGAATAAGCTCCAAGATTTGGTTGGTGATGAGCCTTTTCTCACAGTTATGATGGAATTTCTTCTTGATAGCATGATGAACCTTCTCTCATGCAAAATAAGTTATTTTTTCCTAAGAAAAAAGCCAAAATCAGATCTATGTGGTGCTGGCTTTTCTGTTTATGGAGGATCAAGGAAGTATGGCAGGAGTTCCGGACCATGGATCATTGACTCTAGTGCTTCGATTCGTCTTACTAGGAGAACAGAGGAGTTGAGGAGTGTATCCAGGCTATGTGGAATTAGAGAGTTTTGTGTTGCCAATGGGGCAACCTCTCCGATTACCACAATTGGAGAGGTCCAGGTTTCTTATGCCTTGAAAATTGGAGATATGCACTATGCTTTGGAGTTTCCCATGAGTCCTCTATCAGCCAGTAAGATATGTAAGGACCTCCACTATAGAGTTGTTTTTGATGACAAACATTGTTACTTTCAGGATTGATGCACTGATGAGATTATTGGTGGCGGAAAAGAGAGAGATGGACTCTACTACTTGGATACACCTACTTTGTTTGCTGAAGCAGTATCCATTGCCAATGATCCTTGGCTTTGGTATAGGCGACTTGGACATCCCTTGATTAGGATGATGCGCCATATGCATCCTGAGTTACCAAGCTCGCTATTACTTGAGTGTGAGGATTGTCAGTTGGGGAAGCGTCACAGGAGCATCTTCTTGCGACGACATGATGGGGTGAGTGCGATGCCCTTTGATTTGGTCCAATGTGATGTGTGGGGGCCAGCGAGAGTACCGAGTACAGGAGGACATAGATACTACACAATGTTTGTTGACGATCATAGCCATCTCACTTGGGTCTTCTTGATGGAGGCTAGATTGGAGACACTGTAGATTACCTAGATATTTTTTTCAGAGGTTCAGATGTAGTACTCTACTACTATCAAAGTGTTCCAGAGCGATAATGCCTTGGAGTTTGTTTAGAGGGAAATGCGAGACTTCTTTAGTGCACATGGGACCATTCACTAGACTTCCTACGCTTACACATCACAGTAGATTGGTATGGCAGAGCACAAGTTGAGGCATTTTCTAGATGTTGCACGAATGTTGATGATCCACATGAATGTGCTCGAGCAGTTCTGGGGTGATGCTAGACTCACTGCTACATACTTGATGAACAGTGTTCCATCATCTGTGCTCCATGGGAGTATTCCATATCAGGTATTGCATCTATAGAGCCATAGACTCTTTGTTTTGCATTTATGTGTGCTTGAGTGCACATGTTTTGTTCAAGCACATGGGAATCGGAACAAATTTTCCCTGAGGGTAGTGAAGTGTATCATTTTAGGCTACTCTAAGACCCAGAAAGGCTGCAGATGTTATAACCCTGTGCACAAGCATTATATAGCTACTGCAGATGTAACCTTCTCTGAGAAGGTGTCGTATTAGTTTGCAGAGAGTTCCAACATAGAATTGGCTCCTAGAGAGACTCAGGTTTACCATCATTGGCTAGCTGCATCCTCTATAGTGCCTCATGATCCTTCTTCAGCCTTTACTATTGTTCCTGATAATTCAGATTCCGATGGTGAGCGACCAATTGCCTTGAGAAAGCCTAGTCAACTATGCCCTTTACATCCTATGTCTTATTACACTAGGACTTTTCATCTGGAGGGGGGGTTTGACAATTTGCCTCCACCATTACTATTGCTACTACTCCCAGAGATTACAGTTAGGCTTCTCGGGATCCTAGGTGGCGTCCAACCATGGAGGAGATGTAGGTCCTCCAGTCTAGAGGGACATGGGATCTAATGCCATGTTCTCCTAACTTTACTGTTGTGGACTATCGCTGGGTCTATACCATTAAGTATCGAGCCGATGGTACAATTGATAGGCATTAGGCTAGACTGGTTGCCAAAGGTTTTACACAAATCAATGACATTTACTATGTTGGAGGAAGAGAAGAATGAAACGTCTTATTCGAGAATGAAATCTTAAGCCTCTATTTATAGAGGCTTTAGATAAATTACATCATAAGTCTAGGCCACATTAAATCTTAAACACATGCACCCTTACATATGAGAAAACCAATAACTTTAGCACTCCCCTCAAGTTGGAGCATATTGTTAGAATATTTGTTATTTTTTACTATTTACTTTTTAGTCCCTGACATTCCTTTTAGTCCCTGCATGTTTTCAGTTTGGTCCTTGTATTGTTTCTTTCTATATAAAGGACCTAAGGGACCCATTAATTGATTTGATGCCATTTCATTCTAACTCGGTATTAGAGCAACAATTCTAGATTAGGGCCTGATATCCCACATAAAACGAACCCGCCTCACCCTTCACCTCACTCTTTAGCCAGTGGTGGTGTTGTTCAAGTCTCAGCAACAGAAATAGATATGATTGGTTGGTGGTGATCTGTTGATTACTCGATTGGTCTAGTCTGATCAATCCATTAAATTCAATCTGATTAGTTTTTTTTTTTGAGAGAAAAGAGGAAAATTACCTGATAATCACCCTGTAAATATATTAATTTAAAAAAGGAACAGACTTACAAGCTGTGTAGCCAAAATTCGAAAAAATAGCAAACCTCCCTCACTACATTCTCCACCATCTCTCATTATTGAAAACTTTACCATTCCTTTGCAACTAAATAGCCCAAAGAAAAGCAAATACTTTGCATCAGCCGGCCATATCCTGATGTAGATGATCCTGGACGTCTCCTAGAAAGAATCAAAGTCGGTATAGTTGGCTGTGTGTACCGCACAATGATCCCAAACCTCTCTAAAGAAACCGCATTCAAAGAAAAATGATGAATGTCCTCTTTTGACTGTCCACACAACAGACAAATGATATCGTCAGATGCGTACCATTTAGTTCGATACACTTTGGTTGCCAATCTCTTCCTCCTAAAAAACCAAAGAAACAATCGGACTTTGAGAGGAATCTTGCAACTCCAGAGCAGCTTGGAATCCTTCTCTACATGCTTTAGCTTTAGCTGGCCCCCATTAGAACTCAGGAGATTGTATGCATTCCTGACGGTGAGTCTACATGTTTCCATTGCATCATATCAGGTCTAGCAGTAGGAGAGACCTCCCCCAATGAGGACAATTGCTGAAACTTAGTAAATGTGGCTTCAGAAAGTCCTTCAAGAAGCCTAATGTCCCAAACATTATGCTCTTTGTCCTACATCTCAACCATAAGCGATTCCTTACATTGAATATGCTGGAATAATCTTTGATAAAGGTCTGAAAATCTGCCACTTTCAGATCAATCATCATGCCAGAATTTGAAGGAATGACCATCCCCAAGTGTTGGACCAAAGTGGCTATCGAACTCAATCATCAAAGGGCGTAAGGAATGCCAAAAGGTGGAAGGTCCAATGGTTGTTGCAACCCTTTGGATCATCCTCCTCTAGATAGAAGTCTACTACTCCAAGAGGACAACTTTGTAGATAATCTTTCAACAAGAGGTCTCCAGTTGAATGAGTTCAATTTTTTCCTCTTTAACGGGAAACCAAGATACTTAATCGGAAGTCTAACCACTGGAGTTTGAAGGATACCTGGCAACTCATTCTCCTCTCTATTGTCCATGCCCAACGTAACTAACATGGATTTGCTTCGATTAATTTTAAGGCTTGACATTTCAGCAAAAATTTTCTCCATCGCGGAGACATGAGATGCTTCTCTTCCTCCCCCTTCAATGAAGAAAGTCGTGTCATCAACATATTGCAAGATTGGCGTAATGATCCTGCCGCCATTCTTTGTAGTGTACCTCTAAATAAACCACCATCATAAGCTCAAAAGGCCATGTTTTCAAGCGTGTCCATCGCAATGTTGAACAACATCGGTGCTAACGGACAACCCTGCTGAACTCCCCTCTGTGGTTGAGTCCAAGACCCATTCGCTCTTCCATTTACCAACACCGAAAAAGATGTGGTAACACATCTCTTCATCAACATTATCCAACAATCCGGAAAACCCCTCCTATTCAGAACATCCCACAAAAAATTCTAAGAAATCGAATCGTAGGTTTTAGAAAAGTCTACCTTCCACACAAAGGCCTTAGACTTATGCCTCTTCCAAGAAGCCAATAATTTTGTAACGACCTTCCTTTTATAAAGGCGAACTGGACAGGTGAGATAATGTTAGGAAGCACATGACGCAGGTGATTAGCAAGAATCTTTGCCACAAGAAGGTAAATGGAATTAGATTGTGCAATAGGCCTAAAATCTCCCACCTCTTCATGTGCATGCTTCTTTGGTAGAAGGAACAGATAAAATTTATTAATCTTTTCAATACTTGCATTACCTTCAAAGAACTCCCTAATCATGGCCATTACGTCCGGGCCAACCACCTCCCAAAACTCCTTATAGAAAATGATTTGTAAACCATTCGGACTAGGGGAACCTTCTGCCTTCATATCTCTCAACGTAGCCAGGACCTCTTCCTCCTCCACATCCTTTGCAAGATTGAACTTTGTCGCATCACTAATTTGATCCAGATGCAAATTAGCTAGACGCCACTCACCATAAGGCTCTCTTTCTAAACTCTTGAAAATATTCTTTGAAAGCATTACAAATCTGATCTTTTTCCTAAGGACATTATCACCCATCTTCAAGATATTAATCATATTTCTCCTTCTAGCACTACCTGAAAGAACCTGGTATTAGCGTCACCTTCTCTAAGCCATAACTATCTGGATTTCTGCCTTTAATCCATTTCTAATTTGTGGTCCTCTTCAGACACAACATATTGAAATTTCTGTCTTTCCTAGCGTTCCTCCTTAGAAAGTGTTACAACCTCCTTCCTATTAAGATCCTTAACACCTTGAAGCGCAATCCTCCTCCTCTCATCCTTGCTAGCCCTGAGAGCACGTTTAAACTCCATTATCGCCATCCTTACAACTGCAATTTTGGCGGCTAACATGCGAGTTGTTGATGTAGAAGCTGGGGTTGCAACCCATCTATCTTTAACCAACTCTCTGAAACTAGGTTCTCTAAGCCAAGATTTATGAAACTTTAAATAAGAGTAAAGGTACCTTCCTCATTGCTCCTCCATAATAAAGGTGTATGATTAGAAAATGGCCTATCACAAGTAACCACATCTGTCAACTGGAACGATTCAGCCATAGATATATTGCAAAGAAACCTGTTAATACAAGACATAGCACCTGAACCATTCCTCTAAGTGAAGCGCGAACCCGAAGTGGGTAGATCAATCAATTCTAAATGCTGCACCACCTGCTGAAATTGGGTCGTAGTCACATTAACTCTACCATTTGGTTTGTCCTCTGTATATAGCGTTGCATTAAAATCTCCATAGGTTAACCAAGGCATCCCCTCAACAAAAGTTGCGGCTTGTTGCACCTCCTCCCAGAAAAGCATCCTTGACCCATCCTCACAAGGACCATATACATTTGAAACGGCAAAAGACGCGCCATCACATTTTCTATTGAAAATGCCCGTCATCACTCTGGTAGATAGGTTCGAAACGACCAATTCGAACATATCCTCATGCCACATCATCAGTAATCCTCCCGATCTCCCCACAGATTCCACCTCCATAAAATTTGAGTAAATATCACCACACAATTGTAACTTCAACATAGGAGTAAGATGCTCTAAATGTGATTCATGAAGGCATGCCACCTCCACCTTCCAATCCGCCGAATAACTCCCCAAAAAAGATCTCTTTTCATCCTGGAGGCCACGGATATTTCATGAAATGACCTTAACCATGAATCACATGTTCCCCTTGTGAACCCGTTTGGCCCCCACCATACTAGCAACCCGATCATCAATCTCTAGCGCCGATTCACTGGCACCGGCCTTCTTTCCCAATTTCTTCCTCTTGTAACAAGCGCTCAACAACATCTTGCGCCTATGAGGGAGAGTACTCAAGTGCCTAGAAGATGAACTAGTTGATGGCTTCCTTGAAGAGGTCTTGTTCTTCGCTAATTAATCAATCTGATTAGTTATTGACTGGTTTTTTGGGTTTTTTGGCACATCTGATCGGTTTGCTTGATCTGATCGGTTGGCACATCTGCTTGCTGATCGATCCAGCTATCTGCTGGTGTTATGGTTGGCTCTCTGATTGGCTAAACTTCTGATCTGATTGGTTGCTGCAGGTTGTTGATCAAGGTTAGGTTGTTCCTGAAGATTGAGCAGGTTGTTACAGGTGATCACTGATCAGTTGGTTATTGTTGATCAGGTTGTTACTATTGGTAATCTAGTTGATTGATCAAGATTGATTGATTGATCTGCTGTGAAAGTTGTTACTGAAGATCAATTGTTTGAAGTCGTTGAGGTTTGTTGATCTGATTGGCAGGTTCGGTTTTGTTCTTTGTTGATTTAGGTTGTTGAGGTTTTGTTGTTTGATCAGTTTTTCTCCTATCCAATAGCAGTAGAAGGTCCTCTTTCTTCCCTCTTATTTCCTGTTTATAATGGAATAATCGTGGAGAGGTTCAGGATTATTTGATTTCTCTCTACAAGTGTGTTTGTTTTTTGATTGTGTTGTTGATGTGATTGTGTTGTACAAGATTATTGTGATTGGTTGTGGCTGTTGGAAGTATGGGAGATAGCAAAGAGAATGTTGGAGATTTGCATCTCCGTTTTTCAGGTTCCTCGCCACTGCTGCAAGGAACTTCACTTAAGCTTGATAGGACAAATTTTATGTTGTGGTCCACATCTTTTCTTAGGTTTGTTGGTTCACATGGTCACAAGAAAATTCTTCGTGAAGATGAGCCACCATCTACAAAGAAAACTTCAGAATGAGAGATGCAAAATGATTGGGTAGCTACATGCATGCTTAACAGCATGAAAGAGGCTATTGCTAAGCAAGTTATGGCTTATTCCTCTACGAAGAAAATGTGAGATGTTTTGCATGAGATACACTCTCAGAAGTCAAATATTGCTCGTCTCTATTGTGTATTGGAGGACATAGAGACATTCAAGAAAGGAAGTATGAGCTTGCTAGATTGTTATGGTTCCTTAAAAAATCTTTGGGATTAGCAGGATTCCATTCAGCCCATTACTTCTGATGTTGTGGCCATGGTGAAACAGAGTGAGGCTATTCGATCAGTTCAATTTTTAGCAACTTTGGGACATGAGTATAAGGCAGTGAAAGATCAGTTGTTGACTTCTGCAGAGATTCCTAGTCTAGAGCAGATTTATGCAAGGTTGATGAGACTAGAGATGGTAGATAGCTTAGTCATTGTAGACTCATCTGCTCTTGCTACTTCTGGGTGTGGGAAAGGTTCAGATCGTAGTTGCCCAGGTGGATGAGGTGCTTGAGGTCGTGGTCGTGGTTGTGTCTGTTACACTTTTGTTTGTGACTTGTCACAAGACCGGACACACTGTTGGGCAAAGCATGGGTATCCTCAGGGAACCCATGCTAATCAGGTTACCCTTGAGGAGGACTCCACTCAGGTTTCAAATGAGATCATGATTTCCATAGATGAGTATGCCAGACTGCTTGCTTCTCAGCCTTCTACTTCAGCTTCTGTTACTTAGCAAGGTGAGTAGGTTGCCTTATCAGCTAGACCTTGTGGTCCACGATGGATAGCTGATTCTAGAGCATCTTCACATATTACAGGTGATTTATCTGTGTTTACATCTCTTTGTGCACTTGACAAGTCTTTCCAGGTTCGTGTTGCTGATGGAGGCTTGTCTTCTGTTACCGGGCTTGGGTGATGCGACTCTGACTGATACTCTTCCTTTTTCTGATGTTATGCATGCACCTAGTTTTGCTATGAATTTGATGTCTATCAGTCAGATTACTAGAGATCTTCGTTCCAAAGCAGTGTTTTATGATCAATATTTCTTCTTATAGGACCTCTAGATAAGGAAATAGGTTGGTGGAGGACTTGAACAGAATGGGTTAAACTATCTTTCCCTTCCACCTACAGTTGCTGCTGCTTCTGGTGCCACCACTTCTCTACAATGGCATCTTCGTCTGGGTCACCCAAGTCCGATTGTGCTACGACGCCAGTTTCCTGATCGGTTTCTTTGTGATGCTTGTCAGCTGGGTAAACATCATGAGTCCTTTTCTTCTGCTAATAAGAGAATTAGTTCTGATTTTTCTTTGATTCATGCTGATGTATGAGGTCCGTGTTGCATCACTCGTGTTTGGGGTTTCCATTTTTCCTTGTTCTTGTTGATGATCCTTCTAGAATATCTTGGGTTTTCATAATGAAACAAAAATCGGAAGTCCTTGTATTGATTGAATTTTTTTTCAATGAAATAATGACTCAATTTGTTACTACTATACGTGTCTTTCAAAGTGACAATGGTATGAAGTTTGTGAATGCCTGATTGTCTAGTTTCTTTGCTTGGTAGGGTGTTATTCATCAAACTTCTTGTGTTCACACCTCACAACAGAATGGGGTTGGTGAACAGAAGCTTCGACACCTCCTTGATGTTGCCCGGACATTATTGTTTCATATGCATGTTCCTGTTGATTGATACTGGTTTGATTGCCGCATTTCATATTAATCGGGTTGTTTCTCTTGTTTTAGGTGGTTGTACACCCTTTTTACTTTTGTTTCCTGATCATGAACCTTTTTTGTTGCTGCTAATTGTTTTTGGTTGTGTGGTGTTCATCTTTTTGGTGGGGATAAGTTACCTCCTCGCTCAATTAAATGTATTTTTCTCAGGTATTCTCGGAGTTAGAAAGGGTATTGGTGTAATGATTCGGTGAATAAAAATTTCATGTGTGTGCTGATGTATCTTTTGAGGAGGTTCCATATTTTTCTTTTGGCAGGAAGGACTCCTTTAACACTCCATTCATTGATATCCCTTTACCTATTCCTTCTGCTACTCCTTTAGGGCTCTTTGAGCTTCCTACCACTACTATAAGCCCTCCCGATGAACTTAAGCAGTCACTTCTAGATAGATCTCATATTAATTCTCCATATCCATATCATTTTCGTCGTCGACCTAAACCTATTGCCGAGCCACTTACTACTATCCTTGTTCAGTCCGATACCATTTCTGTGGACTCTGATGGTGGTCAGGTAAATTCTCACACTGATGAGCAGGATTTACATCTTCCTATTGCCCAGAGGAAAGGAATTAGATCTTGTGCCCGATGTGATATTTCTCATCATATGAGTTTTAATGGTTTATCTTCTTCAGGACATATGCTTTCAGTTGCTATTGATAGTTAACGTATATCTCGTGATCATGTTGAGGCTTTCCAGGATGAGGCATGGACTATAGTTATGAAAGGGGAGATGGAGGCACTTATATCTTGGGGCACTTGGCAGTTGGTTGACCTATCCCTTGGAGCATCTTTTGTGGGGTGTAGGTCGATATTTACCCTCAAATACTTACCAGATGGATCCATACAGAGGTACAAGGTATGGTTTGTAGCTGTTGAAACAAATGAATAACATTAACCCCAAATGAAAACCCTAGCTCTCTTTTATAAGAAAGAGGACTGGATTAATTACATAAGTACCCCCTCAAGATAAATAAAAATACTAACATCCCCTTAGGTCTCAACACTCCCCCTCAAGTTGGGGTGTATATGTCAATGAGTTCTAACTTGTCGCTCAAGAAATTGTGCCATTTCTTCTTAAGGGTTTGGTAAAAATTTCAGCTACCTATAGCTCAGAAGAAATATAAGGCGTACTTATTTTGCCCTCCAGAACATCATCTCGTATGAAATGACAATCAACCTCTATATGCTTTATCCACTTATGAAAAACAGGATTGAAGGCAATATACGTAGTCGATTTATTATCACAGTAGAGTGTCACCAAGGTATCAACTAGCACCCCTAGATCCTGCAGAAAACAACCCTCCACATGATCTCACTTGCAGCTTGTGCTATGGACCTGTACTCGACCTCTGCACTAGAGCGGGCAGCAACGCTTTATTTCTTACTCCATAAAACAAAATTTCTCCCCAAATAGATAGCAAAATCAGATGTAGACCTCTTGTCCTCTAATGATCCAGTATAGTCTGCATCAAAATAGGCCACAAGATCTAGAGTGTTGCTCATACGGTAGTACAGACCTCGTCTTGGGGTGTCCTTCAGGTATTTCAAAATAAGACATACATCATGCCAATGACTGTACTTAGGATTCTGCATAAACTGATTGGCGTGACTGACTGCAAAGCTAATGTCTAGACGTGTAATAGTCAAATATAACAGACGACCAATAGTACTACGGTACCTGGTAACATCCTCAAATAGAGGATCTATCTCATCTGAGTGGTGACTAGTAGATGCCTCTACTGGTATACCTGATGATTTGGATCCAAGAAGTCTAGCCTCCTCTGAGATCTGCAAAGTATACTGCCTCTGAGATAAGGACAAACTTCCCTCCTGACAAATAGTCTCTATCCCTAGAAAATAGCGAAGATCACCTAAATTTTTGGTGACAAAAGTGGACTGGAGAAAAACTTGTCTCTGTAATGCCATCAGTATCATCTGTTAGGATCATATCAACATAAATTGCCAAAATAACCACTCTCCATATCCCACCATGCTCAATCTGTCTAATGAATATGGAATGGTCACTGGTAGACCTCTGAAACCCCAACTTTTTGATCTCTAGATTAAGCCTCTCAAACTAGGTTCATGAACTTTGCTTCAGGCCATAAATGGCCTTCCGCAAATGGCAGACAAGTTACCTTTGACTGTCATAACTTGGTGACTGTCTTATATATACTTCCTCAGCCAGATCACCATATAAAAAGATATTCTTTATATCACGTTGATGCAAGGGCCACTCTCTAGTCACTGTAAGTGACAATTTTGATGGAGGTAATACATGCAACATGTGAGAAGGTCTTGAGGTAATCCACCCTATATGTCTGGGTGAATCCTTTGGCAATAAGTCTGGCTTTATATCTCTCTACCGTCCCGTTAGACCTGTAATTGATGGTATACACCCATCTACAACCGACAACAGTGGCATCCTCAGGACATGGAATAAGATCCCATGTTCCTTTGGTCTGAAGAGCCTCCATCTCCTCATCTATGGCCGCCTTTCACTTCTGATCATGGAGTGCCCGCACAAAATCTCTGGGAACAATTGCAGTAGTAACAGCAGACACAAATTGTCTGGCGTCCACCTGGAGACGAGAAACTATAGTGTAACGAGAAATAGGATGAGTAATGTCAAATCTCCTTTGCACAATCTCCTCCTCCCTATCTGACTCACCTCTATCTGAAGAGATAATAAATTGAGTAGGCTCCTTACATGCAAAATCCTGTACCTGTGATCTCCTGTGACATACCTATGTCTCCTCTATGGCAGCCTCTATGGATGATCCTTCTTCTAAGAAGTAGGGGATCTTCTTAAAGAAGGTCACATCAGTAGTAACAAGGTTTCTCCTACGAGTTGGATCATAATACCTATAGCCTTTCTGGGTCCTGGAGTAACCCGGAAAGGTACACTTCGTGGCACGGGGGGCAAACTTATCCTGGATATCATAATTTTGAAGAAAACATACACATCTAAATACTCGCAGTGGCACAAGAAAAACCCTGCTACAGCCAGGATGTTTAATCTGATATGGGATCTAATCCTGAAGCGCAGAGGATGACTGCCGGTTAATCAAATATGCTGCTGAGAGTATGGCATCTCCTTAGAATTGCCTAGGAACCTTCATATAAGACATCAAGGTCCTGACAATATATCATGCAAATGTTGCAACTTGCGCTTTGCAACTCCATTTTGCTGGGAAGTATTTGCACAAGATGTCTGATGAATAATCCCTCTGGCCCGGAAAGCTTCATACGAGTCACTATGCATAAATTTTAATGCATTATTATTGCGAAAGACCTGAATAGTAGTACCATACTGTGTTTGCACCTTAGACAGAAAATGTTGAATAATAGTATGAATCTCACTACGAACCTTCATCAGAAACACCCATGTATGTCTACTATTGTCATCAACCATAATTGCAAAATACTTGTATCCACCAGTAGAGACAACTCTAGACAGTCCCCAAATATCACAATGTACTGGGGAAAATGATGCTGAGCTCACACCAGTATCTTTCTCAGGGTAGCTACTCTTGTGATACTACCCTAGCTGACAATCTTCACAGTCCAGAGCCAAGGAATCTGGTAACTCTGGATACATTTGGCGCATCTTTCTCACAGAAGGGTGCCTAAGTCTCTGGTGCCAAAGCAAAGGATCACGAGAGAGACACTGCCCCAGCAAACACATGGGCGTGTCCAAATAATAGAGACCATCTCTCTTTATGCCAATGCCAACTATTTCCCATGTGTTTCGATCTTGGAAATAACAATGCTTCTTATAGAAAATAACATGGCATCCAAGATCTCTACAAATCCTGCTCACTGACAAAAGATTCAGAGGAAATTCAGGGGCGTAATATACCTTCTCCATCTTCATCTTAGGCGTAACATCTACATATCAAACCGTAGTCACATGAGAGGTCTTTTCATTGGCTATCGGCACTTCTCGGAGTCCTTCTGTGATCACAGAATTATTCAGATGATCTCAGTCTCTAGTGAGATGCCCTGAAGCTCCAAAATCTATCACCCAAGCACTTTTGTATTTCCTCTTCTTGTCAACTTATTGGACTGCACACGCTAGTCCAATAGATCCTAAAGTTGATTTTGTTGAATCAACTTTCTTCCACATAGGCGAGAGAAGTCTCATTGCCATCAAGATAAGGCGTGAGAGAAGGCTCATCACGCAACAGAGAGCACCACTTGTAGGGGACCCCCACCCCTACTTGGTTGTCTTGCTGGCGGTGGTTTATCCACTGTAATGGTGAGGAGTGGCGCATGCACATTGCAGGCTAGTGGGATGGAGTGGAGGCACTAGTGGGCAGCAAATCGACGACGGACCGGTGTGGAGGCGCTGTAGCGGTGTGGTAGACCGGTGGTGGTGGTAATGGGGAAGAGATCTTTGTGATCTCGCATTGGATCACCTCCACGTGGGTGATTCGATCATGTTTTGGTGGATTTTTTTGGTGGGATATTGGAGTATCGACCTGGGATTGCTGCTTTAATACCATGTTGAAACAAATGAATAACATTAACCACAAATGAAAGCCCTAGCCCTCTTTTATAAGAAAGATGACTGGACTAATTACATAAGTACCTCTTCAAGATAAATAAAAATACTAACACCTCCTTACAACTCAACAGTAGCAAAAGGCTAGACTTAAACACATGACATTGATTATTTTGAGACTTTTTCTCCAGTTGCACATCTAAATTCAATACGCATTCTTTCTTTGGTAGTGAATGAGTCTTGACCTGTTTTCCAGTTGGATATTAAGAATGCTATTCTTTATGGAGATCATGATGAGGAGATTTATATGCAGCAGCCTTTGGGTTTTGTGAGACAAGGGAGTGTTAAAGTGTGCAAGTTGCGGAAGGCGATTTATAGGCTTAAGCAGAGTCCTCGTTCTTGGTTTGACAGGTTTAATAGGGCAGTATAGGAGTTTGGTTTTTCCGGATCTTCTGCAGACCATTCTATGTTTTCTAGAGATACTTGGTCTGGGTCAGTTATCCTTATTGTATATGTTGATGATATTTTGTTGACAGGTAGTGATATGGGTGGTATTGAAGATACCAAGGCTTTTCTCCAAAAAGCATAGTTTGTTACGAAGGATTTGGGACAAATCAACTTGGAACATAGAAACTGATGATGCTTTCGAGGTAGAGCTTTGGTGAAAATATCAGCTAATTGCTGTTCGGATGCGGTCGTAGCTGTGATCTGTCCTGAAGTGACCATGTCACGTACAAAATGGCAATTCACCTCTATATACTTAGTGCTCTCATGAAAGGTTGGATTCGAAGCAATGAATGTAGTTGAATGATTGTTACAGAACATTGGCACTGGAGTGGAGTAGTAAAACCAAGACCTTTTAGGAAATTCACTGGCCACATAACCTTACAGTTAGTATGGGCTATCTCCCTGTATTCAACTTCTACACTAGACCTGGAGACTATGGTTCGTTTCTTGCTTTTCCATGTGACGATGTTACCACCCAAGAAAGTAGTGTACCTCGTTGTAGACTTTATGTCCTGGCTACTTGCATAATCAACATTAGAGTATGCATAGAAATTAAGATAACTATTATTTTTCATAAATATCCCCTTTCCTGGGCTTCCCTTCAAATACCAAAGAATAAGACACTACATTCCAGTGACTATATTGGGGATTCTTCATATGTTGACTTGCCCTGTTAACTGTAAAGGTGATATCTGGTCGAGTAACAATGACAAAGGAGTTTGCCAACTATGCTCTTGTACTTCCCTTTATCCTCAAAAGGAGGGTCTTCCTCTTCACGTAAGCGCCGAAGGGGTTCTACAAGCACCATAGACAGCTTAGCACCTAACAATCCACTTTCTGCAAGTAATTCAAGTACATATTTCCTCTGAGATAGTGACATTCCTCTAAAATTTCTTGCACATCTATGCCTAAAAAATATTGTAGCCTGCGAAGATCCTTAGTAACAAAAGTGTCCTAAAGAAATGTCTTTGTCTCATGAATGTCCCTTGTGTTGTTTTCTGTAAGAACCATATCATCAACATATACTGCAATAGTCCGTTCGTCGGATAAAAATAGTGGTCAGAGGTGGATCTACGAAACCTAATCTGTTGAATATCAACACTCAGTTGTTTTAACTAGGCCCATGGATTCTGCTTGAGTACACATATAGCCTTCTTCAGCTTGTATACCTTCCCCCTTTCAGCCACAAAGCCTGGTGATTGAGTAATATAAACTTCTTCATGTAAGTCTCCATAAAGGAAAGCATTTTTAACATCCAACTGATAGTCTGATAAAATGGCCAGAGTAATAACAAGAGAAAATTACTTGAATCGAGTTTAATCTAGCATCTGGAGAGAAGGTGTCAAAATAGTCCACTCCATAAGTTTGAGTGTACTCTTTGGCTATCGACCTAGCTTTAAGTCTCTTAATTGACCCATCAGGCTAATATTTCATAATGAAGACCCATCTACAGTCTACAACCTTTGTCCCTGGTGGAAGAGCAATCAACTCCCATGTACTACTGGAAAGAAGGGCATCCATTTCCACTTGCATTGCCTATCTCCAACCAGGGTCTTGCATGTCCTTAGTAAAATGCTTGGGTACCACCAAGGTTGAAAGAGTTGTAGAAAAACTCTGTAGTGTTGGACTAAAATGGTCAGTAGACATATAATTAGCTATAGGGTGTAAAATATAAGATTTCACCGCCTTTCTATGAGAAATAGGTTTGTCATCTATTTGGCTCTGAGGATCACCCGGTACTGATGAAGGTGGGGATTAAGGGATGTCTATCTGCTCCTCAACCTGCATAGTTGGCAAAAGGACATACGCAGATGACTTGTGATGACGGTCATATGTCTGAGAAAACTACTTAAGAGAAGCATCCTTAGTAGAGAAATGGGGTGTGTTTTCAATAAAAGACACACATAGTATCATCTCCCCATGGGATCAAAATACTTGTACCCTTTTTGGGTTTTAGAATAGCCCAGGAAAATACATTTAATAGATTGAGGAGACAACTTATGTGGTACACCAAATAAATGAACAAAACATGTCCATCCAAAAGACCTATTGTAGATTATGAATGTATTTATTGTATAAGGAACACATTAATTATGGCTTAGGTAATTATTTTTGAAAAAAAATATGGCATAGGTAATGATTATGTGTTTGTAGTTTCTCGTTTGTCTTAATGCTTGCTTGCAATATCTTGTTCTTATCTTAACCTGTTGCCCGAATCGTAGTTGTTAATTGTCTTTGTTTATGCTTATTTTGTCAACTGACACCAGGTTTTAGGTTCTCGAAAGACCTCAACAAGAAAGAGACCTTCGCCATATTCAAGTCCACGTAGTGATCTCTTTGATATCCAATGCCCTCAGTGTGGTAACATGAAACAGTGATTATATTTTTCTGAAGGACAACTATTGACTGCTTTATTTCAAAAGCGCTGTAAGATTGACTGATACAACCTAAGGTTTCATATGTCCATGTCGAAATTGACAAGTCAAAAAGGGGCATATTAGAGATATTTCCCCAATATCCCGAAATTGATTTGAAACGGTACAGATTTTACAAAATTATGATTTTATTGATAGTGTATAAAATTATAGGATTATACACATGAAGAAATGTCTACAAAGACTAAAACTAAATTTGAAATGATATAATAGAAGTTCATTACATTTATAACATTCAAACAAAAAAATAAAAGATTTGGTAATAATCTCATAAGTATTATAAAAACTCACTATAAAATGAAGATAACCAAAAGTTGATAACTAGGCATTTAATGATCATAGAAAACGAGGAGTATTAATTGTTCACTAGTAAGAAGGAATAAAATAGATCATGAGCCAAGCAAGATTTGGAGTGTATTGTTATAAGATCATCAATGAGAAATAGATGGAGAAAATATGAGAAAATTGACATACAAGACCAAATATGAGCTAAGAATTAGCATACTTTTCATGTATGGTATGCGTTGAGTGGTGATGGTAAGTCAAGAAAAAGGTAAGCATGGATTGGTTACACATATGATTGATTAGGATGGTTAACATGAGTATAAACATTAGCTAAGTATTATTCACATGTATGGTAATAGTTGCTTAGTAACAGTGAACACAAAAAAATCATATAAAAAGAGAAGAGATGGAGGGAAGGAGAATAAAATCTCAAATCATAGAGAAAATGGAGAATTAGAAGAGCTTAGAGAAGGGTAAGAGTTAGGTACTTGAGAAGAGCCTCAAAAATTTCAAACCAATGCCAATAAAACTTTGGACTTGAGAAAAATACAATAGACAAAATAATATCGAGGACATATTGCAACATATTGCTTGTTTTATGAGATATTCATTTTGATAGAAAGTACTTTTTTCTAATTACACTCCTTAATGTAATGTCTTTAATCATCTCCTCTTGTAGACCATTTAAACCTTTGGGTTTCTATTCGAAGTTTGAAGGTGGATTAGAAATATTACTAGCAATCAACTCACCGATTGCTATGTTTGGTCTCTTATGTATTGTTCTTGATCCTGAAGCCTAACACACCAAGGCTTAAAAGATGTTTTACGGGATCCATATCAACCACGTTGATATCCCCTAATATTTAGGGATATCAACAAAGACCCACTAATATTGATGATATATCTTCGATATCTTGGAAAAAGATATTCCCGTGATATCAATATGAGTCATGTTGGAGATATGGATATATTACTGATATATCAAGATATTTGTTTCCATGATACAACCCTTATACAAAAAGAATAAGCAGAGCTATATTGTCAACTGAAGAAAAGGATGCACATGCACACGGACACGCACATGCACACGAGAGGCCTGACATTACGTTGAAAACCTTTCACGGAAAAAACCACTGGAGCTCAATCTCCATAAGGCTCTAGTGCCTGCTAGCACTAAGGGTTTTGCTTTTACTAAAGACTCACACACAAGAAGTGGAAGGGTGTGTTACACCATTTATAGGAGGATGGGGTATATGGACCTACACCTAAGATCCATATACCCATTTACAATTGTTTTACACCACTTAACACTCCTCAAGTTGGGCATAAACATCGAACATATCCAACTTGCCCACATTTTTCTCGTACTGGGTAAGTTTTTTAGTAAAAACATCAACTACTTGATCTTCTGACTTCAATTAAGAAAGACATAGATCTTTAGAGTTAATCTTCTTATGTATAAAGTATTTATCTAATTTAACATGTTTGGTTCTTTTTAGGAAAAATGAGTGATTTATTCTTTTGAGAAACCCTAAGTGATTTTATATAGAGAGACACAAAAGAGAAAATTTGAAGCACACACCCGTATAATAAGAACTAGGGGCCTGAAAAGGTGCTGAAATTCGAGTTTGGAGGGAAGTCTTGAAAGGACTCACACACACACATTTCTTTGTGATGTATTATTCATAAAAATGTTAATTTTAAATATTTTTTAATATTTTATGCCTTTTTGAGCGATTTCCCTGAAATTCACCGATATTAGCGATTTATCCCCGCTATATCCCTTTTTTGACTTATTGATACGATATCGATATCGATATTTAAAACCTTGCTAATAACAAAAATAGGTCACATAACTTAACACTTCCCCTCAAGCTGGAACATACACATCAAACATGCTCAACTTGGAACACAACTCAAGACGCTTCTTGGAGAATACTTTGGTCAAGATGTCAGCAATTTGGTCTTTAATGGAAATATATGGTGCAATAATCTTGCCAGCTAGAATAACGTCTCCGATAAAATGGCAATCAACTTCTATATGCTTGGTTCGCTCATGGAATGCTGGATTGTTTGCAATAAAAGTGGTTGCTTTATTATCATAGTACATGGGAGTAAGGCTAGAGACAATCACCCCTAAATCCTGCAAGATAGATCTCACACATAGCAGCTCATAAGTAGTATGGGCCATTGCCCCCTAAACTCAGACTCTGCACTAGATCTGAATACTACATTGTGCTTTTTACTCCTCTAGGTGACTATATTGCCATCAACATAGGTGCAATACCCTGTAGTAGATCTCCTGTCCTTATGAGCTCTAGCACAGCCAGCATCAGAGTATTTGTATATATTCAGATGGCCATGTTTTTTGAATGACAGTCCCTTCCCAGAAGCTTGCTTAAGGTACTTCAACACCTAACACACACCTTCCTAGTTTATCTCTCTAGGAGACTGCATGAACTGACTGAATCTCCCAACAAGAAAGGAGATATTTAGTCTAGTAACTGTCAAATATAGCAGCTTTCCCACCATAACGTGGTACCTAGTCACATCCTCAAGTAATGAACTCTGAATCTTTAAGCGGTATAGATGGGTCCATTGGGACATCGACAAGTTGCAACCAAGCATTCTTGCTCTCTTAACATGTCTATAACATATTTTCTCTGAGATAAACAAGACCACCATCTTTGTGTTGCACTTTAATGCCTAGAAAATAATTTATCAGCCCTAGATCCTTGGTCACAGATTAAGAATGCAAGAAATTCTTGATAGCTTCTACTCTTTTATCACTTCCTATAAGCAGGATACCATCAATATACACAATAAGGATGATTGAACTAGTAGCTCATGGTAAAAATTGAATGATCAGTCGTAGATCTAGTAGAGCCATATTTTTGAACATTATTAAACCTCTCAAACCATGCCCAAGGACTCTTCTTAAGACCATAAATAGCCTTCTTTAATCTACATATCTTTTGGGACCCCCTTAATCACAAAGCCTAGGGTTGCTGCATGCACACCTTTTTCTTAAAATCACCATAGAGGAATGCATTTTTAATGTCTAGCTGAAAAATTGGCCATCCATAGAGAGAAGAATCCTTACTAAATTGAGATGAGCCATTGGCGAGAAAGTCTCAAAATAATCAACTCAAAAGGTTTGTGTATAACCTTTAACAATTAATCGGGTCTCGAATCTTTCAACTAACTCATCTGGATGACATTTGAGGGTAAACACTCACCTAAACCCCACAACAATAGCATTAGGGGTAGGTGCACAAGTTCCTAAGTCCCTCTGGATTGGAGAGCTGCCATCTCCTCCTCCATGGCTAAGGTCCAGGAAGGATCCTTGAATGCCTCTGTATGACTTCTAGGAATATGTTGGTTGTCTACTGCAAGAGATACAAGTCTTCTTGTTGCATGCAAATGATCAAATGACATATAATTTGAAGCTAAATACTTAGCATGAGACCTTTGTGGCTTCCTCTAGGCAATAGGAAGATCCACATCATTTACTTGAGGTGCTATGGACTTTGGATCTCTAGTAGAATTTATAGGTTCAATAGAGGATTGAGCAGGTATAGTAGAAAGAGGTTCATCTATTGGAGATGTAGTGGAAGCAGGCTTACACTGGAAATGTGTTACAAGAGTTGTTTGTAATCTCAGGATGTTTGGGAAACACAGTAGAAGGGACATTTGTTTGAGGTACAGTAGGCTTAGAGGGCATTGGTGGTGCAGCAGTGAGCATGGGAAGTGGAACATCCTGTGATACAGTGGAAGACTTCCCAGTAGCAGAATAATATGAAATCTCCTAAAAAAAGGTGACATCCTTATTGACATACAATCAATGAGCTAGTGGGTCAAAACACTTGTATTTGTTTTGGGTTCTAGAGTATCCCACAAAGATATATTTAACTGATTGAGGAGACAGATTGTCCACTTTAAATAAGTGAACAAAACAAATACACTCAAAGATTTTTGGTGGTAAAGAAAACAAGTCTCGATTTGGAAATAAGACAAAGTCAGGTGTCTTCCCACCCAAAATAGACGAAGAAACACGATTAACTAAGAATGTTGCTGTAAAAATTGCATTAACCCAAAAAGTAGTAGGAACATGCATCGGAAACATAAGAGTATGGGCAACATTAAGCAAATGTCTCAACTTACTCTTATCTACTCCATTTTGTTGGGATTTATGAACATAACAAGTCTGATGAATGATACCCAAGGATTGAAAAAAGTAAGCCAATGTAGCATTCACAGATTCAAGTTCATTAGAACATGCGAATAAGGGTAGAAAATTGAGTCTTTATTTTATTAACAAAATTCTTGATCAATATAGGGTTTTGATTTTTCCTTCATCATAAATATCCAACAAGCACAAGGATAATCATCCACAAAAACAAAAAGATAACGAAAATCCCAAAAGGGGGTAGCTTGTGCTGTTGGCATTGCTGTTGAAGGGTGGATAGTTGTCGGTGGCCAACTGGATGCCATTAATTAATAAGATAGAGAAGAGATTTGCTGGGTGGTGAGGCAAACTTTTATCTAAAGGGGGCGGCTTGTGCTGCTGAAGTTTGTTTTGTTAGCCATCCCTATTTTACACTTTTTAGTGTTGAAACCTCTTAAGAGGATATTATGGTTAATTGATAAAATTAGGAAGCATTTCTTTCGAAAGGGTTCAGAGTAGGTAGATAGGTTCCTTGACTTGGTTGCATAGGAAGATGGTGCCTACCATGTTGTTACACAGTCTTCTGTTCCAGCACATGGTGATGCATGGCCTTTCAAATTTTGGTAAGATGATTGGTTGGGAGAAGGGCCCTTGCTAGCTTGGTACCTAGCTGTTTGCTTTGGCATTTGATAAGGGGTAGGTGGTTAGAAGTTTGTGGGGTGGCTCTTTTGAGACTGGTTCATGGGTGCCACATCTTAATGAAAACCTCTCTAAAGCTAGATTGGATGATCTTCAAATGTTACTTGGTTGGATACATTGTCTTCGTCTTGACGTTGCTCTTGATGCCCTAGTCTGCTGATGTGGTTCTTTCTTAGTGAAGGTGTATGGACTTCTCATTAGAGAGAATGAGGTGGTTGAGTCTGACTTTATTGTTGTTGTAGAGCTATCTGGAGGCTAAGATTGCCCCTTAAATTAAAGATTTTTCTTTATTGTCGAAGGAGGTTGGTTACGAAGGTTAGACAACAAGCTCAGGCACCTAATGATAGCGTACTTTGTGAGCTATGTGGCTGGCTAGATGAAGATGACACCCACTTGTTTCTTACTTGTGACTCTTAAAGTGAAGATTTTTCTTTATTGTCGAAGGAGGTTGGTTACGAAGGTTAGACGACAAGCTCAGTCACCTAATGATAGCGTACTTTGTGAGCTATGTGGCTGGCTAGATGAAGATGACACCCACTTGTTTCTTACTTGTGACTTAGCTAGCAGGGTCTGGGAGTAATTTACTATTTTGGGGTTGCGGCTTCCTTCTGGGAGGACTTTGATCATCCTTCAGGGGTGGATTTTAGACGGCCACTCTTGATTGGATCAAATCTTTTGTGGTGTTGTGGTCTCTTTGGATGTAGTGGAATGGTGTTATTTTTTGTGGGGAAATGGCTTCGCCCAAAAATGTTGTAAGAGAAGCCTCTTTTACTTTTTCCTTTTGATTTTGTAACTTGTAATTGCCTCGTTGTTTTGGAGCTTTAATGAAGTTTGGATAGTTATTGACCTTTGGTAACTATCTTTTCTTATTTAAAAGGAAAAAGAACAAGAGTAACCTATATTCTGAACCGTTGTCTTCACCTTACCTCGCTACCAACCTCCTCCTTGTAAGGAGCTACAAGATGTTTACTTTGAGTGGGATGCATCCTCCAAATTGTAAAGATATCTAAAGCAACCTCCAAATTTTCCAGTTCCACCATTACATCACCTTGAAGGATCTCATAGGCCCCGTTTAGTAGAGGTTTAAAGTTTAAGACTAGGTAAATTTTAGGAAGTCTTAAGGAGGAATAAGTGGATGGATAAGAGGAGGGTTAGTGGGTGTGGATGTGATAGATGAGTTGATATGTTATTATTAGTTTTGTTTTTATTTGTATTGGAAGTGGGTTAGTAGGATAGATGTGATGGGTAAGAGTTAGTGGAGGTAGATATGACTGGTGGGAGGTAGAGATGTGATGGAGGATGGTAGATGTGACAGGTGGGGAATAAAACTTTTTCACTATTCATACACTGTTCACTTTACCTTTGACACAGAATAAAACCTCCCTTTAAACCTCTACCAAATAAGGCCATAGGCTTTTTTTTAGTAGAGAAGGTCCCCCTTTCCCATTCCAAAGAGTTAGGTGCGCTATCTCTTGGGTAGTAGCCATGAATTGTACCCAAGGTTCGAAACGTCGATTTTGACATTGTTTAGATAAATTTCAAGCACGCATTTCGCTAGCACGCCGAAGGCACGTCATGGAAACACCCATGTTTCGATGTTGGATTTCAACGATTTCGATGCCCCAAAAATAGTTCATTTTGAAGGCATGCCGTCACATGCTGGCAAAAATGGTAGACGTAGTCAAGATGGTTGGAATTTTAAAAGTAACTATTTAAAAGGATAAATATTTCCGTTTAAGTTCTAAACCCTGTCTTATGCTTCTTATTTGAATGAATAACTATTTCTAAAATTAAGGACTACAAGAAGAAAAATGCTAATGCTAATTCAAACTTCGGATTTTATTTTTAAGAACTAAATAAATGTTTCCTCAATTCTAAATTATGATTGGACTTGTAGGTTTTTAATAATA
The DNA here is from genome assembly GCA_037157565.1 of Thalassia testudinum. Lineage (NCBI taxonomy): Eukaryota > Viridiplantae > Streptophyta > Magnoliopsida > Alismatales > Hydrocharitaceae > Thalassia > Thalassia testudinum. The sequence continues at coordinate 130,343,858 of JAZHRO010000014.1, read as the reverse complement.
GTAAATCTAGACTATTGTGTAGATCTACTCTATAATTTAGGATAGATGTGGAATGGAATCAAATTTCAAGAGAGGAATAGAGCAACAGTTGTAGTCTTACGTTAGCAAAAATCCTTCTCTTGAGGAGAAGACAAGATTAGGATGGGGCATTCAGGCATGTAGAGGGTAGGGGGAAGAGCATGGCACTTAATTCCTCCATTAGTCATTAGAGTTATCGGCATCAACTAAGCGTGAGTTGAAGCTTTAGTAGAATCTCTTTTGTAGGTACAATGGGGGGTTTAGCACATAGCAATAGCAGCAGTAGCGAAGAATGGAAGCAACAATAGCAACAACTATCAAAATGCCAAGTGTATTTCGCCAATGCTGACCATTTCGACGAAATTTCACTGAAGTCCCTGTGTTTTGACATTATTTTCATGTTGATATAGCCCCATCCCAAAAATATCCATTTTGACGGCATGCTGCCGAAACTTAGATCACTAATTGTACCAAGCATGGTTTGGGAGTTGCTCATCATTGTCTAGAAGGCCCTCTCTAATTTTAGGAGTCCACATCCCAAAACCACCATGCATTGGTTCATCCTCACCGCATTGCTTGACCCTTATCTAAAGATAGGGTGTAGAGTTGCTGGACCATCTTTGCCAAAGCTCCCACACCTGCCCAGTCATCCTTCCAAAATTTGAAGGTGTGTCCATCCCCAAACACTCGAAACTACTCATCCATAGTGCATTTAGAGGTTTACAATGTCTTCATTATATTACTTCCTTAAGGGGTAAAATAGGTCAAAAATTCTCTTATGTGCTGCATGTGATTGCCCTTTTTCTATAATGCACATTCCATGATGGCTTTCCTGTCTGATACTCTAATCAGATCTTGTGACCCTTCAAAAATGATGTGAGATGGCAATACTTGTTGAATATCATGATATTTAGTATTAGAACCTATTTGCTCAAACAAACTTTATAATAAGTGAGGTGGAAGTAGACTAAACCAAGTATTACATTTATCCTGGAGGCATTCCGGTTACCTATTTAACTCTAATTCATGGCTTTCAATGATACATTTTTCAAATCTAAGGTGGTTGGACAAATTTCTTTGATGCATAATCCACGAAGAGAGAAGTGTTGAGATTCATGGAGAGATGGACTTTCCAGAAATTCAACCACATGTATCCTCAATGTTCCTTTTGCCTCCCTCACTTGCAAGTTGCAACCTTGGGACTAAAAGAATGCCGATTTAGTCGTTTTCTTGCCATTGCAAGCTTGGGACTTGTTGAAGCTAATAGACTATATGCTTGTAGGTCTTATTATATTGGACCAGCTTTATTTGTAGGTTCTTGCCCAAGCATGAAGTTGAAGCAATTAGCTTAGGAACAGAGTGGCATGTGATGGGGGGGGGAGGCCAATATAGGGATGGAGTAGTAGCACATGCTATTGACGTGGGACTCTTTCTAACATCAGTACATGCCATCCTAATCTAGAAATGACTCTAGATGTGAATGGTGCTTCTTTGGACATTGTGCGGAAGTGTAGTGTAGGTTAGTGAAGCATTCAACTTGTAGGCCTGAGCTGCCACACAAACATTGCTGGGATTTCCATTGTTAATTTGAAGTGATGGCTGAAAACAGTTGAGAACATATCAATGCGACAGTTAACTATAAAAACTAGTTTGATGCATTTGTTGTTACCTTTGTGCCTATGCTTTTAAATCAATTTCCTCAGCAGAAATCCTTACTTACAGTTGTTTTTATGTGCAGTTAGTGAAGTTGGTGGTTTCAGATGTAGTCAAACTACTGCTCATCTGCAGTGTCATGCATGTGGAGGGATGATGCCGTCTAGACCAGATTATAATGTTCCTCAGATATGTAAATTTGCCAGAATCTTGACGACCTATTTTACTATATGTTTGTAGCGTGATTGTTAATAGATGGCTTATAAGGTGTATTGGGTTGTATTTAGCAAATGGACAATATGTGGATTTCATTTATTCCATGTGTCTATATATTTTACACATATCCCGCCTTTTTTTTATCTTAGTGAAAAAAATTGTAGCTGCCTTGAGGCTTTAAGGTATTGTGCTTTGGTGATCTTTTTGCCCTCATAGTGGAGGGTTTTTCAGATAGCTTGTATTCCCGCTTGTTTGTCATGGTCGATTGATTTCAACATGGTATCAGAGCCACATGATCTATAGGAGTTCTATGGTGGTGAAATTATGTTGGTTGGGTTTTTCTTTCACAGGGTTCATGGTGGTGGTTGCTTGCACAGAATGTCGAAACAAATCCTCTCTTGTTCCTGGCAAAAGATGTTTCAGAAGTGGTCCGCTAAGACTCCCCACTTCTTGTCTCCCTGCATGTACCTTTTGCCCATATGAACTAGGGTCAATTTGGTACCTTCTCCTACTAGCAAAAGAGTGGAAAACTAGGTGTTGAGCCCCCCTCCTTTAATTAAAGATGTCTACATCTTTGTCTCCGTTCTTTTCTATCTTTCAATTTGTCCTTCTAGTCAAGATCTTCTCTTTGTCCACCTTCCTCAGGTAGTAGGTCTCGAATGTCTTCTATCCTAACCTAGAAATGCTAGAAAAGGCCTCTTAGTTAAATTGGCTCGCCTATCTTAGCTCTTACCTGCACGAAATTTTTCATGCAAAAAGAGAATCTTGTTGTAGACCTATGCAGGGTGAACAAGGGCATCACATTTTCTCTACCATTGCTTGACCTTTACGTGAAATCCATCTTCAAGTAACTAGGATCTTTCAAACTTAAAATCGGTTCCTAGGCATGTATCTTCTGCTAGTCCTAGTCCAAGGGTATATGATTAGAGAATGGTATGGAGAGGACCTTCACCAAATTGAGGGGAAAGTGCTTACAAAAGGTGATGGAGCCGAAGAATCTATCAAGTCTAGATTTGGACCTTCCCTATTGAAAGCACCTCCAAGAGAATTTGCAATTCAGAACTTCTAGCTTAATAGCACCATTGGTGGAGACCCAGCTAACAAAGTCATCACCAGTCTTGTCTCTGTTTTTGAGGCCATCAGAATGATCTTTAGACCTTAAAGTGACATTAAAATCTTGCACACAACCAAGAGTCTTCAATCATCATTTCTATTCTCTAGTCAAAAGTGGAGTTGTTCTCCAAGGTGCAAGGTCCATGAACATTAATAACTCCCTTTTTAAAGAAATAAACATTAATAACTATAAAAGTGAAGCCATCATTCGTCCTTGCATGATTGACAACCAGTGAATGCGATCTCTTGGTCACCTTGCCAAATTAAAGGTCTGCTCACTTTAGCTAATGAGCTTGTTGACCTTCTAGTGGCATTTAAGGCTACAAAACCATCCAGGTGCCCTTCGCCAATCGTACTCTAATGGTGTGGACTACACTTTTCAAGCTTTGTCTGATGTAATAGAATAATATCCTCCTTGCAATCTTGAATACACCTACCGAGGATCCTTTCCATCCTCAAGCCTTAGCCCCTTGACATTCCAAGTGGTGATCTTCATTGCAAATAAGCAACAACCCTTTTGATTGCCTTCGCTTTATGTGGTCTATCATAAGTGATGCATTTAGCAACTTCGTGGGGGTCGGTTGCTTCAACAACCTATCCTTTCTCTGGATCTAACAAGGAGGTAGTAAGTGGGATGATAGAGGCACCATGTGCTTGACTACCCACACTTGTTTGGATGAGCATAATAATTTCTAGTCTCCTATGTCTATTTCGTTGGTACACAAGATGGATTGGCTACGGTTAGCAGCAAAATAATGTCTTGTTATTCTTTGAGAAATCCTACTTCTCTTTATATCGAGAGAGGTGGTGGAAAAAGTACAACACAACTACCTATGAAATAAAAGAATGTAAAAATACACCCTCACAATAATAGGTAACTCAAGTCTCTCAACACTTCCCTCAAGCTGGAGTATAGATATCAATCATGCTCAGCTTGGAACAACATGAATCAAATGTCGATTGATTGAGAGGCTTGGTGAAGATGTTTGCGGTTTGAACATCAGTAGTGATTGGAGTTGTAGGTAAATAGCCTTTCTGGATAAGATCTCGTGTGGAGGATTTGAGCAGAATGGCTTGTACTATTTGCGACTTCAACCCTCATTTGAGTCCTTTGCTAGTTTTTGTGCCACCACTGCCTTATAGTGTCACTTATGCCTGGGTCACTTAAGTATCCCTGATGTCAATTTCTAAAGTTACATTTTCCTTAGTCTTTTTGTTGTGACGCTTGTTAACTTGGCAAGCATTATAGAATTCCTTTTCCATCTAGTCAGAATAAAAGAGTTGAGTCACCTTTTGCTTTTATTTATGCTGATTTGTGGGGACCATGTAGAGTCCGGAGTTTGAGACGTTTTAGATATTTTCTTATTTTGGTTGATGATTATACATGTATTATATGGGTTTACATGTTGAAAGAGAAGTTTAAAACCTCTGCAATTATTAAAAATTTCTTTGCTGAAATAAGGATTCAATTTTCTTGTGCTATTCGCATTTTCTGTATTGTTAATAGATTGGAATTTATGAATGCTTCTTTGCATGACTTCTTCACCTCTTGGGGTCCTTTATTAGACATTGTGTGTTAATACATCCCAATTGTTAGAGATATTAGAGGTATTAAATTAGGAAAGTTACTTAGGGATTTTATGTTAGAGATTTATTTCTTACTGTTAAGATTTGCACAATCCAGAGCGTGGAGGCTCCTTACACGTGGGAAAAACAGTCCCACGTGGGGGGCTATGTGCATGTGGAGCAGGGAGAGAGGAGAGGAGCCTTGATAATTGGAAAATATTATTGATGACTTAGGAGATTACAAAGAGGGAAGGCTCTCTTTTATAGAGAGTACAGATCTTTATTATTGGAAACCAAAGATCTTACCCCATAAGGAAAGATCTTATCTCTCTAATTAAATCAAATCACAAATACTTTTCTTGAAACACATTTACTAAAAATAGAAAACTTGACTCCTAAGCAAAAGACTCCAAACTTGGGACGCTTTAGAAGATTTCCTCTGATATTGGGTTGAGCACTTCTGCTTCTATACCACCTACCACTATAGAGATGTTAGCCTTTATGGTCTTTGGTAGGCATGGTACTTTTGGCAACCATGGATGAGGTCATCATGTCTACTCTTCATGTGTTTATTGTTAGCGTACTAATCACTCATTAGATCATTGCTGGGAAAGGTTTGGCAAACCCACATGGGCAAAACAAACTTCTGTTGCCGAGTCTCCTACTACTAAGATTGCGACAGAGTTGTTTCCCTTACCATTTACTATAGAAGAGATAGATCGTCTGTGACATTTATTGAGGAGCGAGCCCTCCTCTACTACTGCTATTGTCACAACTCTTGTGTTTAAGACTACTGCCACTACTTCTAATCGGATTACTGTTTTAGAGCATTTGATCCTACTGCTGCCCAACATAAGGATTGTGAGGGCTGGTGGGGGGAGTGTGCAAGGATTCATGTCTCCTACTCTAACTACTACTGCTGTTGCTACAACCTTATTACTGACTACTGTTGCTATTCCTGCTACAACCTTGTCGATGATTGCTACTTCTACTAGTTCTACTGGCTGTTTGGGATCGTCTTCTACTACTCTACCTACTACTACGGTTACTACTTCTGCTACAACCGTCACTTGACCTTTTGATCTATTGCCTACTTCAGAAGTCGACATTGCAGGGGAGTTCATTTTCTTTTTGTAACGACTTAGACGTTACACGCTTTAATTTGGGGGGGGGGGAGTGTAGAGATATTAGGAGCATTAAATTAGTAAAGTTAGGGATTTTATGTTGGAGATTTGTTTCTTATCATAGAAATTTTGTTTCGGATTTGAAATAGGAGTGACCCTCTCTATATAAAGGAACCAACTCCCATCGTTTGATTTTTGAGATTCACAATACTATTTCTTATTTCTCTAATGTCCAACACCAACAAAGCAGGGTGGTTGAACGCAAGCTTTGCCATTTGCTTGGTGTGGCTAGGACTATGATATTTAAGATAAATGTTCCACTATATTATTGGGCACATGCTGTTTTGACTGCTGCTTTTCTTGTTAATAGGGTGTCTTCTGTTTTCAAAGGGAAGACACCTTATTTGTTGTTGTATCCTGGCCAGGATTGTTTCTCTTAATTTTACTATTTTTGGGTTTGCGATTTTTTCACCTGTTCAAGGTCGATAAACTTTCTTGATCAATGAAATGCATATTTTTGGGATACTCACGTACCTAAAAGGGCTACAAGTGTTATGACTCCTTGGTAGATTGGTTTTGTGTGAGTGCAAATGCTACCTTTGTTGACGATGTGCCATATTTTCCAACCCAAAGGGCCATCTCCATCTCTACCCAACTCTCAGGTGATTTCATTGCCCTTGCCTACTACTATGTCACTAGTGCCCTCTAAGCCTTTAGGAAATCCAGAAAGACCACCATCATCCCCACCACTACCATCGTTGATGTCACTAAAACCTCTTTTGCGCACCTACCAGCGTAAGGGACCTACTCTGCTACGCACGAAATCGTTATGTATAATACTTCTTGCTCATCTTCCATTGATCTTGTGGAATCTAATGAAGATCAGGTACCATCTAGAGATGAATCTTACTTGGACCTTTCCATTGCCCATAGGATGGCCTAGCGGGCTTGTGCCCATTATTCTAAGTTGAAAGATCTAAACAATGCGGAAGCAATAATCAAAGCAATAAAAGTAATTAAGAACACTTGGGTTTATGTGGAAACTTCACTCACGAAAAGCGGGGAGAAAACCACGGAAGAAGGGCCTGATAGTGCTATGATGTTTCTATTATTCTCAAAGGAACATTGGAGGAGTACACATCTACTTGTAAGCCACCACTCACCACACAAAGTCTACATCTTCCAATGTGGCACTAGACCAACAACTTAATTCTCTCAATACTTCCCCTCAAGCTGGAGCATGCTCAGCTTATAACACAAAGAAATCCACTTTACATAGCAGAACACAACCTCAGGACTGGTTCTTGCTTATAGGAGGGAATACGGGCTGGAGCTGCTGAAGTAACTGCTATATCTGGCTTTGACAATGGCCTCTCCTTTGGAGGCCTGGTATCGGTGGCTCCCCATTCAGTATCCCTGAAATGGGTTTTCCTCTGAAGACCTCGATGCTGCATCTCTCACATAGAAACTGACTGGGCCCTTTCTCTGAGGACCTCGAAAATGGATCTCCCTCTTTGTGGAAACCTCGAAACTCTGGACCTCCCAAAGTTGAGTTTCGCATGTGAAGATCAGCTACTAAACAAGTCCGTAGTAGTATCCGATGTCAACCATCGTGCCTTGGGACTGCAACAAAAGGACTTCCAAACGAGGGTGATTATAATGGGCTTACACACTCCCTTTTTCTCCCATACTCATATGGGAGAAGAATAACAAGAAGAAAAATAATAAAAAACTAGAGAAGGGCCTCTTCACCTTTTCTCATAAACATTCATCATCATTTTTTTTTTTGATTTTTTTCTTTCCTTTTCTTTCTTTTTTTTTAAAATTTTTTTCTCTCTTTTTATTTTCTTCTTTCTCCTTTCCTTTTTTTTTCTTCTCTCTTTTCTTTTCTATCCTTTTTTTTTTCTTTTTTGCTTCCTCTTTTTTTAAGAGGCTAAACATAAGGAGACCAAAAGATAACATCAAAAGGCCTAAAAAGCAAACCAGCTCACGGTCTTCACACCTTACGGATTTGTGTCGTCGTGATCCTTGCCGCAATCTTCTCCATCGACCGCTTCAACGTCGTGATCTCTCGACCAGCCAGTAGAATGCCTAGGACCTCAGGATCCTTGACCTCGAGCTCGCTACCATGGATGGAGAGCTCCGCCTTGACGTCGCTGCCGCCAATCTCACGCTTCTCCATGCTGTGATCTTGTGCGAGGTTTCCTAGGAAGATCACATGCGTGGAGCCTCTTCTCCTTTGGCGCATTCATTGTCCCCAAGAGCGCTGCCAATCGTGGCCCATCACTGCCTCATCTTTCTCCGCTGCACTTTGTTCACATGATCGGCGCCTCCATGCCGCGATCCTCCTCTCCTCCTCGAGGCCCTAGCTCGTCAGCGTGCATAGTCGAGAACATCCACCGCATCCTCAAGGAGTGCAGTGCCTCTTCCGTTGGGGGTTGAGGTCATCGCCTCACCTTGCGATTGGTGCGACTGCCTTCTTTGATGGCCATGAAGGGGAGCTCCATGAGGGCCTGATCTAGCTTGTCATCCCTGACCAGCGCCACCACTTTGCTCCGCTGCCTAGGATTGAGGCCTAATGCTCCTCCGGCTTCACATGTTTCTGATCATGGAGCAAAATAGAATTTCCAAGAAAGATAAACACAATAATCCTAAGAATGAAAAAGATAACCTAAGAATCGACTTGCTCTGATATCAAGTTGAAAGATCTAAACAATGCGGAAGCAGTAATCAAAGCAATAAAGCAATCAAGAACATTTGGATTTACGTAGAAACCCTACTCACAAAGAACGGGGAGAAAATCATAGGAGAAGGCCTTGATAGGGCTTTGATATTTCTATTCTTCTCAAAGGAACATGGGAGGAGTACACGCCTACTTATAGGCCACCCCTCACCACACAAAGTCCACATCTTCCAATGTGTCACTAAACAACAACTCAATTCTCTCAACATTCTATTTCCCAACATGTCATTTGATCACTGCCATTAGACTTTTTTCTATTGTTGTGGACAGTAACCAGGTTCCAAGGAATTATATTGAGGTCCTGTAGAATTCAATGTGGAAAGTTGCTTTGGATGATGAGATGCAAGCCTTAAAGTCCCGTGACACATGGGAGTTGGTGGATCCCCCTCTTGGGGTATGGTTGTCGGCTGTCGATGAGTTTTTTCCATTAAATACCTATGTGATGAAACAATTAAATGGTATAAGGCTCACCTTGTTGTTAAAGGTTATACTCAAACCTTTGATGTGGATTATTTTGAGACCTTCTCTCTAGTGGCTCGATTGAACTTAGTTTAGATTCTTCTGTTAATGGTAGTGAACAGTTGATTGGCCATTGTTTCAGTTGGACATCAAGAATGTATTCTTTTATGGTGACCTCAGTGAAGAGGTGTATATGCATTAGCCACCTAGATTTGTTGTTGAGGGAGAGTGTCGTAAGGCTTACAGATTGCGCAAAGCCATCTATGGATTAAAACAAAGCCCAAGGGTGTGGTTTGATAGATTTTGTAAAGCTGTACAACAGTTTGGCTTCCATAGGTCCTCATCAAATCACTCAATTTTTGTCATGTAGAGATCTGGGGGTCCAGTAATTCTTATAGTCTATGTTAATGATATTTTGCCCACAGGGAGTGACATAGAGGTCATGGTGGCAACCAAGACCTTTTTGCATTCGTAGCTTGTTACGATGGATCCAGAGAAAATTAGCTACCTTCGAGGGATCGAGGTGCACCACCTGGATGGGATGTTGGTGTCATCGTAGAGGAAGTATGTTCTTGACATGTGAGAGAAGTAGGGATGATGGGATGTATGCTAGCGAACATTCCATTGGATCCAACTGCTCATCTAGTAGACTATGAGAGTCCTGTACTAGAGGATGGTATTGGATATCGTACCATCATTGGTAAGTTACTTCATCTCACTGTTTCTAGACATGACAATGATGAAATTACTTATGTTGTTGGTCAGCTTAGCTAGTTTATGCAGGAGCCAAGAGAGGCACACTGGGTAGAGGTGTGTTAGGTTTTGAGGTACTTGAAGTGCAATCCGGGAAGAGGCTCAGCTTTTCAAAAGCATGACTGCATGGATATGTGGGGATGCTCTGATGTTGATTATGCAGGGCCACATGAAACTAGAAGGTCCACCATTGGCTACTATACTTATGTGTGTGGTAATCTGGTTACTTGGTGGAGTAAGAAGCAGAATGTGGTCTTCAAATCTACTGCTGAGTTAGAATATAGGGCAATGACTCATACTACATGTGAATTGTTTTGGGTTTAGGCCATGCTACAAGACTTTGGTATTTCTATCTTTAGTCCTGTACCCATGTACTATGATAGCATGATCGTAATGTTCATTGCCAATAATCCAATCTTTCATGAGAGGATCAAGCACATTGAAGTGGATTGCCACTTCATATGAGATGTGGTGATGACGAACGAATATTTACCCCATATATTTCCATTGAAGATTAAGTTGCTGAAATCTCTAGGAAGCGACTAGAATACTTGTGTTCCAAGCTGAGCGTGACCGATATCTATACTCTAGCTTGAGAGGGAGTGTTGAGACTATTATTATTTGTGGTTGTTTTTCTATCTTTATTATGTATAGGGTACTACTTGTAATTCTCCTAAGGGAACCTCTCTATATAAAGGTCCCTAAGGTTCAATAATAAGCAATTCCGCTCATTTTACTCAATAGATAAAGAAGAGAAGAAGCTTGTAGGAGGATAGTGGGATGATATGCATGGGAGCTGGATGCGAGGTGGGGGGCAAAAGTTGGATGGTGAAGGCTTTCGCATAAAGTTCTCCAAATTCAAGAGACCCACAACACCTACATCCAAGTTGGGCTCGATGCATGTAGGACCATGATTTACCATGACCAGCAACGACATGAGAGGATCATCAGGCAACAATAAGGAGAGCAAAAATGGGGGGAGCATTGCCAAAAGATAAAAAGAAATCAGAATTTGGTAGCGAGTTGCCATATCTTGAGGAGCTGAATCTAGGGTGAGGACTGGCATTCAAATCTGGCTGAGGAGGAGAGCCATGGGCATAGTCCACCGATTTCATTGCAAAATCCTTCAAATAAGAGTCATTTTTCAAAGGGACATGCTCTAGAGGTTCTAACGATGATAAAAAAAGGGCGTTATTGCAAGAGAAGAGACATGATAGGTGAATTTCCTGAAATGGGAGAAAAATCATTAGAGAAAAGGGAGTCATACCCTTGAAAGCTAGAATTAATGACTGTGCTAGAGTTAGATTTGGTAGTGAAGTATGTATTGGTGAAGTTCCCCTAGAAAGGGGTAAACCCATGTGACAATAGATTGGCACTTGGTTGTAGAAGCGGGCCTAGTAGTGACCCTAGCTCTGGTAGTGAACGAGTCTCCAACGGTGAAAGTGGCTTCATGTACGGTAAGTGACGCTTGGGATCCACAACAGTAGGTGGTAGATTGGTTGGTGAGAGAAGAAAGATGGGCACTTGGAACACATGCCGACCACTAACTTATAGGAGAGAACTCAGTGATGAAGGGAAGAAGGTGAAGAGGGTTGCCTACAATCTGAAGGAGAAATAGATTCAGAGCTTACTTCAGTCAGGATGAGGATTGGAGGAGCCAAAGAGGTCGTAGGTTGTCACCTTAAAATTGTTGGCATTGCTAAATGGGGTCCTATAATTATTGAATTCAACCTCCAACGATTCACCTTTTGAAAAAGGCAGTGATGATAGCTAGAATGCCGATGCTTGAATGTGACGCTTCATCGAATTCTAAGTTATTGCTTACCACTAGTTTGTGTTGCTTTGGTGCGGTGGCCTTCAGACAAGCAAAATCTCTCAAAGTGCGACAATGTTCTTGTTAGGCTTTCCTCTCTTGGTTTGTAACTCTTTTGATGAGGCAACAAACTTGCACCTTGAGAAGCTTCTCCTTGGAGGAGATGATGCTTGCTTTGGGAGTCGTCGAACAATGCCCATAAACTTATAAAAGATGGCCTCATTGGTGGCAATGAACAAATGATTAGCAACACAGGCAATCTTTACACTCTTTCAATTGACGAGCAGGCTGATGAGCTTTATTGTGACAACTAGGATGGCTCCTTGCCCCACCAATGACACCTTTACAGCAAGTTCTTGAGACACAACGACCTTCCTCGACTCCTTGGAGTTCATCAATTGCAGTTTGCTAATGGGTATCGGGTAGGCAGCAGAGCGCGGGCTAATCCTAAAGGAATGGTGGCAAACAAGGCTAGACTTGCACTCATGTGGGATGATTGATTGAGACATCTATAGTAATGGGCAACCCTTAAGGTTCTTTTGGCAGTGTGTCTTTGATGAGTCATTGACTTCCAACCTCCATTGTCTTCAATAGCATCAACCTGATGTCAACAAGAGACACTTGAGTTTGCTCATGTGCATGCTCACCACTCCTACTCTCTCTTAGTCATCTCTCCACCAAGAAGCTTCCTTATCTTTGGTAAACTTTGTGATAGTAATTTGAATTGAGATTATCTTGACCTTTTATAGCTTACCATCCACTTTTGTTTTAGATGTCAGCTATACTTAAGATGGAAGCCTCTTTAAGACAAGATCGAAAAAATTTTGAAGCCATGGAAAGGTATCTTAGATTTACAGCACAACTCTTTGACTAAGGGAAATACTTACGAAAACAAGGGAAAACAACAAAAATGAATACCTGGAAAAGGAAATGAACTCAAATGGGTTGAGTTAGGAGAAATAAGCAAAACTCCTTCATTATGAAAGCTTAATTCTCATTATATAGAGGATTTGGGAAAATTGCATAGAGAATAGCAAACAAGGGCTTAATTCTTAACTTCCCCCCTTAAGTTGGAGCATAGATTTCAATCATGTTAAGCTTGGAACATCTATTAAAGGAGATCCTTGAAAGTGCCTTGGTGAAATCTTGCGTAGTTTAATCTTCAAAACTAACACGAGTATTGGGTAGGAAAACTCCTTGAATCAAATCCCAAGTATAAAGGCAGTCCACCTCAACATGTTTGGTCTTCTCATAGAACGTGAGATTGTTTGCAATATATGAGGCAGCTTTATTGTTAAATCTCATTTCTGTAGCTAGTGGTACTTAATGTGTAGATCAAGAACGTGACGAATTCACATCCTCTCAGTAGTAGCTTGTGCCATAGAGATTGTGCAACCACTACCTTCTTGCTGTGCCAAGCAACCATGTTCCTAGCAAGATAAGTACAAAACCCTGTGGTAGACCTTTTAGCATAATCTAAATCTGTATATGCAATGATATCTAACCAGGTGACTTTGGTGAACAAGTGTCCCCTTCTATGTGACGATTTAAGATATTTGAGGACCATCATGGATGCATCCCAATGTATCTTGGTTGGCCTGTTGATGAATTGACTAAGTTTTCCAACAATAAAGGAGATGTTTGGGTGTGTAATGGTCAAGTATAACAACTTGGCAACTAGTCCTTTGAACTGCCGAGTGTCAACCGAGGCTGCGGTATCATGTAACTCTAGGATCCATAGGAATAGATGCTGGTTTATCACCCAACATACCAGTTTCATACAAAATGCCTATGGAGATTACTAGGAATGGAACTTTATTATTATAAATATTAAGAATAAAACATGTAAGTTGATCCCTTTATATAGAGAGGGTACTAACACAAGAAAGGAAGCAAACTCAATCTCTCTAAATCTAATTAATTCCCTTAAAATGCTAACATATCTAAAATCAACTAAAACATATATCTAATAAAAACACTAAAAATAGAAAACACAAAATAGGAAAACACATAATAAGAAAACATAAAATAGGATTATCCACTTCCTAGCATGGATTTTCTCTAACACTCCCTCCTAAGTTGGATGTGCATGCTCCAACTTGAAGGACCACTTTGGTAGACACTCCCCCTTTCTGATGTAGTCGAGGCTGGAGCTCGTGTGTAAACTTCTTTATGCACGTACTTTGTGTTTAACAGGAGTCGATCCCAAGCACGAACTTGAACATGAAAATACTTGAACTTGAACTTGAACTGAACTAAATACTTCAATTGGGGCACACTCCCATGCATTATAAGTTGCCAATCTCCAGAGAAAATGCTTTACGTTAAGAGAAGAGGAGAACTGGGTTTGGGCATTTATGGATAGGGTTGAGTTTGTAGCTATGTTTCCCCACCGTTCATTGGTGTCTTTTGCACATATGACACAACCCGAAGCTTCATAGTGTTCTTTCAGGCCAGACATAGTCTGCACTGACATAACTTTGGTGACCTCTACAGCGTTCACAATGGTAGCAGTAGAAGACAAATATCGTAACAAAAGTAGTGACTACATACGGGAAACATTCCCAAGCAGTAGTAGAGGGGGCCTCACTCAACAACAACATGGGGACTCTATAGTCCCTTGAGCTAGTATCGAGGTCAAAATCTTGGCCTCTAAAGTCACCATAGATGAATCCCCTTCAGCCGTGGTGCTACCCACTCTTGTACTTTACATGCACGAAGCACAATAGGTTGGATTGAATTGAGAAAGTCAACCTGTGATTTGGTTTAGAGGCTTAACGTGGAATCACCAATCCATGTAACGAAGATGCTGCTCATTGGAGAGGCCCTATGAGACAAGGAAGGAGGCTAACAAGGCCTTTTTTGACCGGTGATGGAGAAGGATAGGGTTGAGGGACACATCTTGGCCTTTTTTGGTGGTTATTGGTGACACATGGTGTGGCCAACATAAGCCAAGGGATTGATCATGCTTCCTAAGGCATAGAGGAGGATGGCAATGCTCCTTTGAGGTATGGTTGAGCACATTGTCTTCCTAAGAAAGGTGTGCTTTGATATCATGTGGAGATTACTAGAATTGGAACTTAATTATTATGAATCTCAAGAAGAGAACATGTAGTTTGATTCTTTTATATAGAGAGGGTACCAACATAAGAAAGGAAACAAACTCGATCTCTCAAAATCTAATTAAATCCCTTAAAATCCTAATATATCATTAATCTACTAAAACATATTTCTAATAACTTACTAAAAACTAAAAATAGAAAACAAAAAATAGGATTATCCACTTCCTAGCGTGGATTTTCTCCAATAAGGTCTATGGTATACTTTCTTTGAGACAACACTACACCTCATTTACTCCTAGCAACTTTAATTCCCCGAAAATACTTGAGTTGTCCCAAATCCTTAATCAGAAAATGATTAGCAAGACATTTGTTCAGGTCAAAGATCCCATTAGGATCATCACCTGTAACTATATATCATCAATGTACACAGGCATCACAACTCTTCTATGCTAGGTATGTTGCACAAATAGAGAGCGATCCATTGAGGATCATTTGAATCCAAGGTTCTCAACTACCTTAGATAACTTCTGAAACCTTGGAACCATGCTCTAGGACTTTTGTTTAGTTTATATATCACCTTCCTAAATGTGCACACCTTGGAACGCTCCCCCAAGGCTTAAATTTGGGAGGTTGTGTAGATTCCCTAAGTGGAGGGGGGTGAGATCGAGCGTTATAAAGGAAATAATGTGGAAGTAATGCAAACAATCATAAATAAATAATCTCAAAAGTACACAATGATTTTTAGGTGGAAACTCAAACCTAGGTAAAAAATACCACCTAAGCCTCGACTTAAGATTTCCCGATCGACCTAGTTGATCAAATCCACTAAGTCACTTAAACGAGAGTGACTTAACCTCTTACTACCACGCTACTATGTACGTGGGTAGCGTACTTCAAACCCCTCCTCTTTACGAGGAGTATTTTGTCTCGTAAGGGAGATGGTAATTCGCAAAGCGAATACCCAAACAAAGACAATTACAATATATCCTATAGAGCCACAAAGTATATATCTAACTAGCTACTATAAGTAAAGGAAACTTCCCTTTGATGGAAGTGCATCGGCTAGTGACGCGGAGTGCGTGATTTACGCAGTGGCTTGACGGTGCTCTCGTATTCGTAGGCGGGAGAGCGGGTACACAGCTAGGATGGTGCTCTTAAGATGTAGACAAAGGTTTGGAGAGCAAGATCTCTTTTCAAGATTACTTGGACACAATATGTTGTGGAAATAATATTACAAGGTGTGTTTGGCTTAGGAAGGGTGCTTCTCTATTTATAGAGGTCCTAAAAAGTCCTTGGAAGTCCTTGGAAGCCTCTTGCAGTCGTTGGGAACAAGGCTCAAGAGTGTGGTCCAAAATCCCACTGAAATTAGGGTCATTTATGATTTTGACAGGGTTATCAGATGTCTAGTTTTATGGTCACACATTTGGGTCATTGTCTGATCTAAGGTTCGGTTGTCTGATCTAGAAGGGTGGAACTTCTGGATGGGGTTGGATCAAGATGGACGTCTAAGAGTCATTTTTAAGAATCTGGGATACAAATCAGATGTCTAATCAAAAGATGAGTTTCTTCCTGTTTTCACAAGATCGAAATAGGGTTTTAGTGTTAAGTTGCATAGATGACGGTTTAGATGTTTGGCAAGAGGTCTGGATGTCTGGAAAGGCAATCCTCTGTGGGAATGGATTTCCCAAGAGGCTTAATGGCTAAAACGTTTGACAAAAAGAGATTTGGGTCAGATCTTAGCCTAACGTCTATTTATTAGACGTTTGGATGCTCTACGGACGTCTGAAAGTAGATGTAAATCTGATTAACATTTAATCCTCTAAGATAAGGGTCTGACAGTCCAACGATCCTATTGTTGGACGTTTAGCAAGGTCCTTAGACATCTTGTAAGATGTCTGGACTATGGGTTGGACGGGGATGTCTAAAGGTGGCAGACAGAGAGTAGGTTACCAGCCTAAGTATTTTGAACGTCTGGATAAAAGGTCAGACGTCTTAAAAGTCAATATCAGATGTCTGATGGCCAGATTGGACATCTGATCAAGCTATCTGAAGCCTATTTTGATTTTCTGATTTATCTAAGATTATTTAAGTATCGTAGGGTTGTATAAATGATCTTAGGACTACGGTATGTTACTTTGGGGCTATTTAACAATTATCTAAAGAAATGAAAAGCAAAGTACAAATACATGAACAAGATGGACATTCAAAATAAATCTAAGTCCTATTCTTCATTTTCATTCTTCTTCAAGCTTTTGCTCCAAGCGAAGCTCCTTCTCCTCCATCAAGCTCCTCCAATCCACCGTGGATGTGAGTTTGAGTTCCTTCACACTTGTATTCATTTGCATTTATCCTGAAACTTATAAACTTAAATGCAAATGTTAAATCATAAGTGTTTTGTTATCATCAAAATCAACGATCGTGGTGCCCTTGCACCAACAGGTTGTATATACACTACTTCCTGCAAATCGGTTTGAGTGAACTCCTTTGCCACAAGCCGTGCCTTGTATTGTTCTATTGATCCATTTGGGTTGCACTTCACTGTGAAAACCTATCTGGAGCCAACGATTGTAGCACCTGTAGACAACTCAATAAGATCTTGGGTTCTTTTGGATATCAAGGCAGACATCTCCATTGCTTACTGCCACTTTGGATCTAAGAGAGCCTGCTGATGTGAAGTAGTAATAGGCACGACTAGTAGTGCCAAAGAGAACTCCTTGAAGGTGGGCCTAAGACAAGTCAAAGAGACATGCTTGGATATGAGATGCCTGGTACAACTATATGGTGCCCTAATGCAATATGAAGGCCAAAGTTCTATGTAACTATTGGCTGCCCATCAGTTAATAATTGTACATTCACTTGTGATGATACATCACCAAGAGGTATATTAGTAGTAGAAATATGCTTATTACTTACCTTGGGGGAGATATGTGGTGTTAGCTTAGAAGGGGACGATGACGGCTATATATGACCTTGAATTTAGCACTGTCTGATGGAGTGCAAGCACTATCAGAAACATACACAGGAATGTCCCCCAAGGCTCTAGGAGGAACATGCATGGAAGCACTAGTTGTCTCCTTAACTCTAGACTTGGTGGTAGAGAAATAGGGAATAGAGTCATGGAAGGTAACATCAATGTTAACATAGTGATGATGATGAATGGGGTCATACATCGATATGTTTTCTGATTTTTAGAGTAGCTCAGAAAGACACACTTTGTTGCTTGAGGTGCCAACTTGTTCCTGCTCACACTTGGCCCATGGACAAAAGAAACACAACCAAAGACCTACGGGGGGAGAACAAATAATTTTGCATCAGTATACAAAATCCAAGTTGGAACTTGTTCATTGAGTACAAAGGAGAGCATCCTATTAATAAAATAGGAAGCGGTTGGGACAACACCTCCCCAATAAAAAGATGGAACACTATGGTAGTAGGAGAAAATGAGTAACCTTGTTTCAACAAGAAACCCTACACCTTTTTATATAGAGAGAGATGTAGGAACAATTGAGGTACATAACCATAGGAAAAATAAAAAGTTATCATAATGTCCTCATAATATAAAATAGACCGAGGGGGTATCTCAACACTCTCCCTTAAGTTGGAGCATAGATGTCAATCATTCTCAGCTTGGAAGAATAGACATCAAAAGCAGAGTAAGAAAGGGGCTTGGTAAAAATGTCTGCTATTTGGTCCTCAGAAGCAATGGGAGTGGTGTAGATGAGTCCACGTTGAATCAGATCTTGAGTGTAGTGACAATCAACTTCGATGTCTTTAGCGTGCTTATGAAACATCATGTTGTTGGCAATATAAGTAGCAACACAGTTGTCACATTGCATCTCGATGGGCCCTTCCACCGAGACATGTAAATCATGTAAAATGGATCTTACCCAAACCATCTTTGCAGCAGTCTGAGCTATAGCTTGGTACTTAGACTTTGTGTTGGATTTGGAAACAACTCCCTGGTTTTTGCTTCACCACATGACCAGATTCCTAGCAACATAGGTGCAAAAACCAGTGGTTGACTTCTGATCAGCCAAACAACTTGCATAATCCGTATTAGAGCAGTTAACCCTTGTTATGACGTGCCTCTGGAGAAAAAGTATCCCACGACCAGGTTCTCTCTTCAGATATCTGAGCACTTGCATCGTTGGCTCCCAATGTTGTTTAGCAGGCCTATCCATAAATTGACTCAACTTTGCCATTGCTAGGGAAATATGTGGTCTAGTTGTGGTGAGGTATAACAGCTTGCCCACTAGCTGCCATAAGATCTGCTGTCCACTGGTGCTAACTCGACATCATACAAGTGCCCTTTGGGATCCGTGGGTATGTTGGTAGGCTAGCCCTCAAGATCCCAATCTCCTATGGTATGTCAAAGGCATACTTGCGTTGAGAAAGAACAATGCCTTCTTTGCTTCTTGCCACCTCAATGTCCAGAAAATATCGTAATTAGCCTAAGTCTCTCATCATAAATTTATTAGTCAAAGTCTTCTTCACCTCAACTATTCTGGTCTCATCATCATTGATGATGATGAGGTCATTAACATATACCAGGAGCACAATGACTCCCATGTCACTCTTCCGAACAACAGAGAGTGATCTGCAGAAGATTTTTGAAGGCCTCTCACCTGTACCACCTTGGATAGCTTCTGAATCCATGCACGCAGGTTCTGCTTAAGGCCATAGATAGTCTTTCGAAGTCTACACACACACACACTCCCCCTGAGTCTCCAAGCTGAGAGGATGTTGCATGTAGACATCCCTTTGAAGATTGCCATATAAAAAGGCATTCACATCAAGCTGAAAGAGAGGCCAATCAAAGTAGGTAGCAATAGATATCAAAATCCACACTGTCGGTAGGTGTGCTACTAAAGAGAAGGTTTTAAAGAAGTCTGCCTCATAAGTTGTTTAGCGCGTAATTCACATTGTAAAAGTTGTTTAGTTGTATAACGCGAAAACACATCGACAAATAAATTTATAAAACTCCGGTGAGTACTGGGTCGTTCACAGGGAGGCAATCTCGATTTTTGCAGAAGCTTTTCAATAAAACTAATTCTAACTATATATATATATATATATATATATATATATATATATATATAAAGCAGATATTCAGAGAATCAGAATTTTATTATAATTAGATAAAGTTTTTCACAGTAGAAAATGCTAATAGAGACGGATAGATAGATAGAAAGAGAGAGAGAGAGAAAAGAAAGTGGCAGAGAAACGACGTCTCTTGTGGGATGCTTGTATGAGATGCGGCAACACCTCAGATCTAGAGCGTCGGGACGGAGAATTGCAGAGAAGACGGTAGAAGAGATTTGGAGTTGATGGGAGAGAGAGATTCTAAGTTGATGCCTTCAACAGGAGGGCCCTGATCCTTCTTTTATAGCTTTGATGGAGGGCAAAAAGGGTATTTTAACCCTTAATCTCGTGCAACAACCCTTTGGCTAGTCAGATCCATTGATCGGGAGATCAACGTCTCTAATTTGGCCTCAAAATAGCCTTCAAAAAGCCTTCTACGCTCGGATTTGCTCTAGTGGCGACACGTGGCACGTCGTGCAGCGTTGATCCTCCATCACACGTCTCTAGATCCTCCTCGCCCGCGACTTCGTCTTTTCCTTCTTGCTGCTTAAGCCTAATTCCTGCCTTAACGTCAGCCGTCCGATTGTAACGAGCACCGCTGCCTTAGCGTCGAAGCAACCGCATGAGATCACGCGTACCCGCTATGCGCTCTGATCGCACCACGTCGGCGTGCCTACGCCTTATAATCGCGTGCAATTGCGCCCGCACGCGCTCGCTTCAATTTCGTGAAGCGCAGGGCTCGAACCTGCACCCCGTGCATGCATGCGCGCACGCGAGCCAATGCGCTATGTAAACCTTTTGTTATATATACTTGTTTATTTGTATTCATGCTTATCTGGTCTGGGTGGGCGATGTGCGCTCGTGACCGTTGGATGAAGATCCAACGATCCACAGCGTGTGGTGCGGCATTCCTAAATGGGGCGGTGGTGAGGGAGCGGCTGTGATGGCGCCCGTGGCTCCATCATGGTCGTTCATCTTCTTTTCTTTGTATCTAGTGCTGTAGACCTCCGATCGAGTTGATTTTTGTGCCGTTGGACTGCAATCGTCGATCCGGATTCATCCATGCAGTTGGATTCTTTTTATGAGGCTTGGATCTTTGTACTTTGGCTCCATAATCTCCGTTCTATGGACTGTATACGATACTTTAGTTGTCTGATCGGGACGATTTTGGAAGCATTGGACTTCCGTCGTCGTTTTGATCAGATCTGTCTGGTCTGATCTGACATTTGCGGCTTCGAATCATCTGCGATTAAAATCATCTCTCTTTTAGGTCATAAAATGATGATATTATCTATATGACTAATAAACTAATTAGTATGCGAATTGCGATGCTTATGCATGCATTGACTCGAAGTTATGCTAGAATCTAGCTTAATTCAGGTGTTTTAGGTTGCGTGATTGCTGTGCAATCACACCCTCATGTCTAAATCTTGCTAGTCCCTAGCAAATGCAAGACTAAATGTAAAGTTGTCTTACATGGTAGATTTCTATCAAGAGTTTGACTAGAGATTTATGTCTTTTGTTTCCATCCAATACTTTAGTAATCCAGATAATTGTGAATGTGTTTTGTTGTAGTCTATGCAACGGATCCAAGTGCAAAGTCAATCAACATCTAAAGCTCGTACTTGACCCTTAGTAAAAATCTATTGGGATAGGCAAACTTCTCCTCTCGGGGTTATAAGGTAACCTGTATATTCAGCCCCGACTTTTGGGTTAGGTAGAAGATTTTTTCTTTGAGTCAAGTAGATTTATTTTTGGTGGCTTACACTCATCTGGTGCTACATATAGACTAGTACTTTAGAACCTAGATTTTCAGATTATTAAATAATTCAACTCAGAGAGAGGTGAGAAACTGTACTCTCTTTAATTCCTTTGTGCTTGTTCTCTTTCTTTCTTTCTCTTCCTTTTTCTTTTTCTTTTTTTTTCTTTTGAAGCTCACAATCTCACCAGATTTATCAGTATATTTGGTGGTCTCTCCTGGCACTAACACTTTGATTAGGTTCTGATAACTCTACGACTAAGTCAGCATTCCTTAGCCTGTATTCAGGCGGTTAGAAATACAGAAAAGTAGGTTAAGGCTGTATTTGGTGGATTATGAGGGTGATGTGTGTTGTTGCCTCAATACACTTGAAATAAACTCTAAAAACACTTAGGAACTTTTTTTTTTTTGCTTTTTCTTTCTTTTTTTTCTACTCTTTTTTTTGTATATGTATATTTTTTTCTACATGCATAGACATATATACCTTTTTTTTCCAGAGAATCTACCAACACAACACAGTAACACATACGACTTTTATTCACGAGGCATTATTCGGGATTGTGGGTGTTCAAGAGGATATTGGGTGGCTTATTTGGTGGAAGTACCTATTTTCGGCACCAGGAAAGGAATAGATAGGACAACATATTTCTGACCTTAACATCAATACTCTTTTTCAGCCAAGGTTTTCGTAAAGGACGGTCGTGACCATCCACCTTAGTCATAGTATTATCAGAACCCGCTCTCTGCGTATTTTACCTTATTTGGTGGCTCTCAAAAGATGTTCGCACTAAGAACTTGTATGCAGAAATCGAGAGTGCAAACTATGCCTAACTCCGAGTATCATTATCTCATTATCTGGAAGTTAAGATTCCTCATACTAGCCTTAGAGCGCCAGTAAACTTTCTATTCTCATCTCACACGTGTTTGCTGGATTTGTTAGAAGATAGTTTTCCTGACTCCCTAATTACTGTCCAAGGGTCTTCGACAACCTAAAGATATTTATCGGTCTTCATAGAGGATCCATTGCCAATTCTACGTGTAAGTGTGAAATTATACTGGATTCTAAACTTAAGAATCAACTTAAGAATAAATCCCTAATAAAATCTTAATAAAAATTCTTTATGCCTAAATGCATTTTTTTTTTTTTGGACATAAAGATAAGACATGCAATGTCTACCCCCCATGCCTATTCATTACAATGTCCTCATTGAAATGTATGCATGAAAATCAAAATATAATAAGCAAGAGGAGGGGATATCACCTGACTATACTTGGTAATCCAGGTCAGTATTGATGTAGAGGATGCAGAGCTACCTGTAATGAATACTGGTTTGCCTTCCAGCCAACGCTAAGTTTAAGGTCATTTACCGTACTTAGTTCAGCTTCAATAGGGTTCCAGAAGGTTGATGTGACCATCTGGAATGGGATCACAATTCTGAGTGATATAAGGTTTCAACCTCTGACCATTTACCTGTGTTTCAAGACCAGACTTGGGATCTAGGATACGTGCATCTCCATGAGAGTAGACTTTTCTTACAATGAAGCGACCTGTCCAGTTTGATCTTAATTTTCTCGGAAAGAGCTTCAAGCGTGCATGAAATAACTAAACCTTTTGATTAGGGACCAGACTTGTGTTCCAGATGTATTTGTCATCTAAAGCCTTTGTCTTGTTCTTATAGATTCTTGCACTTTCATAAGCATCATTCCGGATTTCATCCAATTCAGTCAATTGGAGTTTTCTTTGTCGTCCAGATTGATCAAGATCAAGATTAAATGTTCTGATTGCCCAATAAGCTTTATGTTCAAGTTCAATGGGCAGATGGCAAGATTTTTCGTAGACAATATGGAATGGGGACATTCCAATCGGAGTTTTATACGTAGTCCGGTAGGCCCAGAGAGTGTCATCCAATTTGGTAGACCAATCTTTCTGATCCGGGCGGATAGTCTTTTGAAGGATCTTTTTAATTTCTCGATTGGAGATTTCAGCTTGTCTGTTGGTTTGCGGATGGTATGGAGTAGAGATTCTGTGAGTGACTCCATACTTGGCTAGTAAGGTCCTGAATTGATTGAGTGAAATGGGACCCGCCATCACTAATCAGAGCTTTGGGCACACCGAATCGACTAAAGATGTTCTTTACAAAGTCCATGACCACTTTATGGTCATTGGTTTCGGTCGGGATGGCCTCAATCCATTTGGATACGCAGTCGACTGCCACCAGAATGTACAGGTACCCAAATGAATTGGTAAAAGGTCTCATAAAATCAATGCCCCACACATCAAAGATCTTGACTTCAAGGATTGGGTTTAGGGGCATCATATCCTTCTTGGTCATGTTTCCTAAGGTTTAGCAATTGATACACGACCTACAGAAGTTGTACGAGTCGCGGAATAAAGATGGCCAATACAATCCACTTTGTAGTACCTTGGCTGCCATCTTTTTTCCTGAGAAGTGACCTCCACAAGCATAAGTATGGCATAATTCTAGTACACTTGTGATCTCTTCGTCTGGAATACAACGGCGGATAACCTGATCCACGCAAACTTTGAATAGTTCTGGGTCTTCCCAAAAGTAGTATTTGGCATTGGAAATCAACATATCCCGCTTATGCTTAGGCCAATCCATGTGCAGTTTTCTAATGGTCAAGTAGTTGACAATATCTGTAAACCAAGGTAGTTTGCAAATAGTTAAGAGAGTCTCATAAGGGAAAGAATCCCAGAGTTGAGGAGTTGTAGAATCTACCAGGATTCTGGAGAGATGATCTGTTACTACATTTTGGGTACCATTTTTGTCTTTGATTTCTAAGTCAAATTCTTGTAACAGTAGGATCCATCTGATTAATCTCGATTTTGCATCCCTTTTTGACATCAGGTGTCTTAATGCAGTGTGATCTGTGAAGATTGTGACATGAGATCCCAGTAGGTAGGATCTAAACTTCTCTAGAGCAAACACTATGGCCAGCAACTCCTTTTTTGTAGTGGTGTAGTTTCTTTGAGCTTCATCCAGGGTTTTATTAGCATAGTAAATCACGGATGGTTTCTTGTCTACCTTTTGTCCCAAGACTGTCCTAATGGCAAAATCAGAGGCGTCAGTCATGATTTCGAATGGATGATCCCAATTAGGAGGTTGTAAGATGGGAGATCGTGTAATAGCCTCCTTCAGCTGTTTGAAAGCCCTTAAGCAATTGGAGTTAAAATTAAAGGGTTGATCTTTTGCTAGCAAGTTGCTTAAGGGCCTTGCCACCTTAGAAAAGTCTTTAATAAATCAACGGTAAAATCCCACATGTCTAAGGAATGATCTCACTTGCTTAACCGTCGAAGGTGGCGGGAGTTTAGTTATAGTGTCCACCTTGGCTTTATCCACTTTGATCCCCTTTTCAGACACAACATGGCCAAGAACTATGCCATCCTTAACCATGAAGTGACTCTTTTTCCAAGATAGAACAAGATTCAGCTCAATGCATTTATGTAGAGTCTTCTCTAGATTGATTAGACATGAGTCAAAAGAGTCCCTGAACACAGAAAAATCGTCCATGAAGATTTCCATGAAATCACCCACCATGTCTGAAAAGATTGCGAGCATGCAACTTTGAAAGGTCGCTGGTGCATTGCATAATCCAAAAGACATTCTACAGAAAGCATATGTTCCGTAGGGACATGTGAAGGTGATTTTTTCTTGATCATCAGGGTGGATGGCTACTTGATTGTAGCCGGAATAGCCATCCAAGAAACAGAAGAATTTTTGGCTGGCTAGTTTTTCCAAGATTTGATCAATGAAGGGTAGTGGAAAGTGGTCTTTCTTCGTTGTACTATTCAGCTTCCTGTAGTCAATGCAGACTCTCCACGAGGAAGCTGTGCGGGTTAGAATCAATTCCCCATTGCTATTAGTAATCACAGTTAGGCCGGATTTCTTAGGAACCACTTGTATAAGACTGATCTATGGGCTATCAGAGATTGGGTAGATTATTTCTGCATCTAACCACTTAATTATTTCCTTTTTCACTACCTCCCTCATGTTGGGATTCAATCGTCTCTGCATTTCCCGGGAGGGTCTTGATCCATCCTAAGTGTAGATTTGATGGGTGCAGTAAGTAGGACTGATTACCCTTAGATCATCCAATGTCCAACCAATTGCTCTACTGTTTCTTCCCAAAACTTGAATTAATTGATTTTCCTGAGTCTGGGTTGAGTAAGAGCTAATGATTACTGGATAAGTTTGATCAGTTTCTAAGAAAACATACTTTAGATGATCAGGAAGAGGTTTAAGTTCAAGTTCGGGTCCTTGGGATAAAGGGTCCAATGGTGGATCATAGTTACCCTCAAGAGGTCTAAGAATCAAGTCAGTGATTGGTGGGCTGACCTTTTGATTGGTTTGGGTGTCAAGGCCTGTAGGATCGGATTGGGATGTTCCTAATTCCATACAATATTCAATAGTATGATCCTCATAATCTTCTATTATTCCACAATCTTCAAATTGTTTAATGACCTTAAAGATGCTAATCTTGGTTTTCTTATCTCCGAATTTGATTTCCATATTGCCAGATTCACAATCAATGTTTGCCTTGGCAGTGGTTAAAAAGGTCTTCCTAGGATTATTGGGGTATTCAATTTTTCTGGTACCTCTATGTCATGGACCAAGAAATCTACTGGGAAATAAAAATCACAGACCTTGACAATTATATCCTTAATAATCCCCCTTGGTGTGGTCACAGATCGATTAGCTAATTTTAATGTGACCTGAGTAGGTTCTAGCTCTCTAAAGTTGAATTTTTCATATAACATAGTGGGGATCATATTTATGGGAGGCACCTAAATCTAATAGAGGCCTTTCAAAAGTTGTATCTCCAATAACGCATGAGGTTAGAGGGGCTCCTAGGTCTTTTTGTTTTTAGGGTAGGTTTCTAAGGATAACAGCACTAGCTTGTTCGGATAACACTACCCTTTTTGCTATTTTGGCTTGTCGTTTAGGTGTGCACATTTTCTTTAAAAATTTCGCACAGGCCGGGATATTCCCAATGGCTTCGAGGAGTGGTATGTTCACCTGGACTTGTTTAAAAATATCAAGCCACTCAGATGGATTGTGTTTCTTTTTCTTAAGTTTGTTCAAGGCTTCAGGAAAGGGTGCTTGAGAGAAATCATGAGTGTTTGAGTCTTGATCCTTGTCTTCTTGATCTCCTAGGTCATATTAAGGCTCCTCAAGATCTTGTCTAGGTGTAGATTTAGAAGGGTAAGGATCTTGGGTATGTCTCCCACTTCTCAAGGTTACTGCACCAGCAAAGGCATTATGATTGAAAGGTTGAGGTGTGTTCTACAAAATAGGTGGAGCTTGACTAGGGTTGGCAAAACTAGGTGGGTGCTGGGGAGCAGGTTGAATTACATGTGCCTGTTGCTCCCGTGTGTTGCTTTGGTTAAACCTATTAAAATTTCTTGGGTTGGGGATGGGTTGGGATGGTAGCATCCCGTGTTGTCTAGCATCAACTAGCTGGTTTAGTCATCCTGTTAGTTCTATCCTCAATTGATTCATCTCTTCCTTATGTCTCAGATTCATCTCTCACATTTCTTTGAGGACTAGACTGAAATCAAAGAGTTGGTTTTCTTGAGTAGGTTGTGGTTGACATGTGCGTGGTTGTGTATACCTACTATGTTGCCCATAAGTGTTTGGCTTAGTTAAGTTAGGACCCTGGGCGGGTTTCTGACTTGACCGAGCAAAGTTAGGATGGTTTCGCCATCCAAGGTTGTAAGTGTTTAAATAAGGCTCATTTCTGGTGTAATCCTAGAGTGCATTCACATCCTCAGGATAACTAGGCATCGAGCTGCCTAGTTCAGAATTTTAGGGCATTAAGGTCCCTCCTTGGCATCTAGAAAGAGATGGGTGCAAGTACAGTTGGCTCATAGGTGGAGTCATTGTTAGGTCATTGATGTTGTGCATTGATTCTTGACCTAGTGGGCTGGGGAGTTGGTTGTGGGTTAACGTATTCATTCCTTGGGTAGGCATAGGGTTTAATCTAGATTGTATACCTAAGGAACTCCCACCTTTTAGAAGATTATCCAGTTTCTCATCCAAATTCTCCACATTCTTTCCTACAAGTTCCACCTTATCTAAACGTTGTGCAATTAGCTCTAAATCAACCAAGTTTGAATTGTTAACTTCATAAATTGCGCTTCTTGGTTGATTAGCTCGGTTAAAGGTGGACATTGTGGCATTGTTAAGGGAATTTTCACTCATATTCTCAAACAATTGAAAGGCTACCTCAGCATCTCGACTCAGGAAATTGGCCCACATGCCGCATCAACAAAATTCTTTAGATTATCACTCAACCCATAATAGAAAATATGGGCCAAGTGCCACTTCGGAATCCCATGATGAGGGCATTTCCTAGCTAAATCATTGAACCCCTCCCAAGCCTTATGTAGTTGTTCCCCAGGATTCTGCTTAAAGGTTGTTATGGCACATCTAAGGGCATTAGTTTTTCCTACGGGGAAGATTTTCTTTAGGAATGTGCTTTTCAGGTCTTCCCAAGTTAGGATTGGTCTACCAATTGTCCTCAACCAATGTGCAGCTCTATCTTTCAAGGAGAATGGGAACATTTTCATCATCAGGGTGCCTTTATTCATGTTCCTAGGGCCAAAAGTTCTTCCTATGTGTAGGAGCTCTTCAAGGTGGTGGAAGGGGTCATCTGATTCACGACCATGGAAGTGGGGAATCAAGTTAATGATCTGAGGTTTGGGTTCAAAATCTTCCCCATCCTGAGGTACCCTAACAAAGGGTTCTGGTTGGGCATTAGGAGGGTTATAAAAGTCACGAAGGGGCCGGTCTACCCTTCCGTTTTGGAGTCGAGTGATGGCTTGCACTATGACTTCCATTTGTCGGTTATGATGGTGGCCCTGCTTAGTGATCTGCCTTTGTAAGAGTCATAGGATCCAGATTTTGTTCATCTATCTCTTCTTCCTCGTGATGACTAGCCATTGCAGAGGGTTTAGATTTAGATCCTGGATAAATGTTTTCTCTTAGGATTTCTTTCTAATGGTGGTAGCAAATCAGGATTTTGAGATCTTCTACCTTGCATGCACCAGAAGAATGTCTGTAGATGAGAGAGAAGACAGATGAGAGAAACTCCGCCCGCTCAATGCAAGCAATTAAACTGGTCCTTAGAGTGTTAACCCTAACTAGACTTGATCCTGACTCCCCAAACAACGACTGGGTTAGATCGACCCTTGAATTACTTGGTTGGCCAGAAGGGTGGGACCCCTTAGGACACCCCGCACGATGGGACACCACTAAAGGTTAACGCAGTTACCGCACTGACCTTTCTTGTCACCAGTGGGTCTAAGTAGACAAGGCATTGACCTTAGCCCAATGTAGTTTTAAGTCCCCAGGTCTATTAGTCCTGCCTAGGGTACATCTACTCAATTTTAGGCTTGGGTTTGATGTGCTTTTGGAATATCATGGACGTTACGGGGGTGTTTGCCCTTAAAACTGATTTTAGAGATGTGAAGTGCGCAGTCAAAGGGTTCACTAGCAAATTTTTATGATAAAGTATCTTTTAAGATTCAAATGCTTGTGTTAGCGTGTTTTTGGGTTTACTTGATTAAATATTTTCAACCAAGGTTCTGATGAGGCACACAGAAGTTTTGCAAATCTCAATTTGTTTGATAGACTTTCTTTAAGTATGGAAATGCATGTGTGCTCTATCCTTAGCGTGAAACCCTAAGCATAGATTGTTCTAAATGATTCTTTTAGGTTCAAAATGATGAGTGGTGTGACTCAAGCAATAAAATCAATTGGTCCTTATTGCACCTAGGCACTATTAAAATATTTTTTTTCAAGAATTTTAATGCACGTTTTTTATTTTTTTTAGATTTAAATTGTACTGGGGGTTTTGCAGTCTGTTTTGATCCCCAGTTTGTGATCAGATAATTCGTGCAATCAAACGAGCAAAAAATATTTTTCTCATATTTTTTTAAAATTCTTGACTTTCTCAGAAATTCAGTGCCGCAAATTTCACTTCAATCGGAGTTATATAAAAATTCCTATGATATTTTGAACTCCAAAAAATTAGGAACAAAATCTGTATTGATAACAATGCGCGAATTTTTAAAATTTTTCTATAACTTTGATTGCCGCAAAATTTGGATATGTTCCTGACTTTGAAATCTATGCCCAGTAAAAACTTGAGAATTTTTGGATGTGCAAATCTTCGTGAATTGAATTTTTAAGATAAAGCTTTATTTCAACCCGAAATTAAGAGAAATATTTTTTTCTTATTTTTTTTTGTTTTTAATAAGCAAACAAATTCTTACTAATCCTAGGGTTCAAACAAATCCTAAATCTAACTAATCTAAACTATGGGTATTTACCTGAGGTTCGAATCCGCACTTTCTTCGTTGTCGTGTTTGGCTCAGATTTTTTCATTTCCTGCACACACGAAATCAATGAAAAATGTAGTGAGTTAGAAATTTCAAATACGCACCGAAAAGTTTCAAAAATTTCTGTTGCCTCCCCGGCAACGGCGCAAGCTTGTTCGGCGTGTAATTCGCGTTTTAAAAGTTGTTTAGTTGCAGTATAGTGTGAAAACACGTCGACAAATAAATTTATAAAACTCCGGTGAGTATCGGGTTATTCGCAAGGAGGCAAATTCGATTTTTGCAGAAGCGTTTCAATAAAACTAATTCTAACTAGATATATATATATATATATATATATATGTATATATATGTATAAAGCAGATTTTCAGAGAATCAGAATTTTATTGCAATTAGATAATGTTTTTCACGGTAGAAAATGCTAATAGAAACAGAGAGAGAGAAGAAAGTGACAGAGAAACGACGTCGCTTGTAGGATGCTTGTGCGAGATGCAGCAGCACTTCAGATCCAGAGCATCGGGACGGAGAATTGCAGAGAAGATGGTAGAAGAGATCTGGAGTTGATGGGAGAGAGATTCTAAGTTGATGCCTTCAACTGGGGGGCCCTGGCCTTCTTTCATAGTTTTGATGGAGGGCAAAAAGGATATTTTAACACTTAATCTCGTGCAACAACCCTTGGGCTAGTCAGATTCGTCGATCGGGAGATCAACGACTCTAATTTGGCCTCAAAATAGCCTTCAAAAAGCCTTCTACGCTCGGATTTGCTCTGGTGGCGACACGTGGTACGTTGTGCATCGTCGATCCTCCATCCACGTCTCTGGATCCTCCTTGCCCACGCCTTTGTCTTTTCCTTCTTGCCGCTTAAGTCTTAATCTCGCCTTAACATCAGTCGTCCGATCGTAACGAGCGCCACTGCCTTAACGTCGAAGTAACTGTGAGATCACGCGTACCTGCTACGTGCTTTGATTGCGCCACGTTGTCGAGCCTATGCCTTACAATCGCATGCAATTGCGCCCGCGCGTGCTCGATTTAATTTCGCAAAGCGCATGACTCGAATCCGCACCCCGCGCATGTACGCGCGCGCGAGCTAATTCGCTATGCAAACATTTTGTTATATATACCTGTTTATTTGTATTTATGCTTATCCAGTCTAGGCGGGCGACATGGCGCGCTTGTGGCTGTTGTGCGGTGCGGCCTTCCTAGATGGGGCGGTGGTGAGGGAGCGGCTGTGATGGCGCCACGTGGTGCCATCATGGCCGTCCATCTTCTTTTCTTTGTATCTAGTGTTGTAGACCTCCGACTGAGTTGATTTTTACGCCTTGGGACTGCGATCGTCGATCCAGATTCATCCGTGTGGTTGGATTCTTCATCTGATGCTCGAATCTTTATCCTTTGGCTCCATCATCTCCGTTCTTCTATGAACTGCACACGATGCTCTGGTTGTCTGATCTTGACGATTTCGGAAGCGTTGGACTTCCGTTGTCATTTTGATCAGATCTGTCTGGTTTGATCTGACATCCGCGACTTCGAATCATCTGTGATTAAAATCATCTCTCTTTAAGGTCATAAAATGATGATATTATCTATATGACTAATAAATTAACTAGTATGCGAATTACGATGCTTATGCATGCATTGACTTGAAGTTATGCTAGAATCTAGATCAATTTAGGTGTTTTAGGTTGCATTATTGCTGTGCAATCATAAGTCTAGGTGAATCCCTTAGTAACAAGGCAACCCTTATGCTGTGAAATAGATCCGTCAGGATTGTACTTCAGGGCAACGATCCAGTGGTAGCCAACAAGATGAGGACCTGGTGGTAAGGTGGTAGGATCCCACGTTCCCTTAGAGCAAATGGTAGTCATCTCATCCTATATGGCATGTCACCATTTTGGATCAAGCATGGCTTGCTGATATGCAGTGGGAATTGTGGAAGCAGACAAGGCTGACGTAGAGAGGCCAAACGACCTCCCTAAGTTGTCACTGGGGGTAGCTCCAGCAACCTTGTAATGGGCAGAAGTACATGAAGCCTTTCGAATAGCAATCAGAAGATCAACATCATCCATCTCGGTCTTTGAAGATGAAACAGGAGCATCCTCCTCAATAGAGGCAACACTAGAGAGACCTGTAGGGACATCACTAGAAGTAGAGGCATTAGTAACATCAACATGTACTTGAGTCGGGGAGGATGGTGGCGTGGGAGGGGGGGTTTGCCTGTAAGTGACTGACAGTCTGTAGATCACATGAGGCTCACTGTATTGGACCTTGTGACCATCTAAATCTGTCCCAATAGAACTGCGGCTGATAGGAATCTGCCCTAGAGGAATGGGAGGTACAGGAATGGGTGTAGGCTCATCCCTAAATACTAGCTGACGTCCACTAGTAGAAAAGTACAAGATTGCCTCATGAAAAGTAATATCCACACTAACATAATGCTTTCTGCCTAATGGATCATAACACCAATATCCTTTTTGGCTACTGCTATAACCCAAAAAGATACACTTGGCAACTCTAGGTGCCAGCTTGTCCCGTCCTGGTCCAAGAAGATGAACAAAGACTACACGGCCAAACACACATGGTGGCACATGAAATAACTCCTCTGGATGGAGAACCTGCCATGGAATCTACTCATGAATGCTAGACTTCGGCATCCGGTTAATCAGATAACTAGTGGTAAGCACAACATCACCCCATTACAACGATGACACATTGTGATGAATCAATAATGATCTAGCCACATGTAAAATATGATGATGCTTTCTCTCAGCCACCCCCTTCTGTTGTAATGTATAAGGGCAAGAGGTGTGCTGAATTATCCCATGAGATCTATTAAATGCGTCTAGCTTAGCTATACAAAATTCAAGAGCATTATCTGAGCGCACAATCTTAATCACTAAAGAAAACCGAGTCTTTATTTGTAGCACAAAAGTTTCAATCATGGCACCACACCATATTTATTCTTCAGCAAAAATAACCACAACATTTTAGAAAAATCATCCATTATAATCAAATAGTATTGGCGGCCCAATCGATCAGGTGTACGACTAGGGTGCCAAACATCCATATGAACTAAATCAAAGCATGCAATAGAACTCAAACTGGAACTGGCAAAGTAGCTAGAGCGACGATGCTTCCTCAGCTGACAAGCATCACAGAGTATCTTAGTGGCTGGAGAGGTATGGTATGACACGTTTAAGCCTACCCAGAGGAAGATGCTCGAGTCGATGATGTTACTGTAGAGCTGTACCAGCACTAAAGGCAACCTCACTCTGGCATATAGCAGTAAATGGTGTTTGGACTAGGTGATAAACATCCTCATGTCTACCACCAATTGTACTTCTCATGAGCTTGTCTTGAAAAATGCATCCAACATCATAAAAAATGGCACAACAATTTAGATCCTTAGTTATTTTTCTGAAAATTAGGAACAAATAGAACATCAGGTAATCTCAAGGTGGGGTAATTGTCGCCTCCCCCTGTTAATCAATTCTGGAATGTCAGCCATCAGCCACCTGCATTGTCCGACTCGGTGCCATAGGCTGAATCCTCTGAAAACGAGTATGATCACCACTCAAGTGCCTAGATGCACTTGAATCCACTAGCCATATGGTACCATCACCAGATTTGCTACATGAACTTAGCAAAATCTATACTTAAGGAAGAAGCAAAGGCAACGGTATCTGATGATGGAGTAGTGGACTCCTGTGTAAGCTGAGAGAGACATTGCACAACTGCATCATACTCGGCACGAGAGACCATGCCAGATTGCTCTGAAGAGGTGGTGGTTTAGTTAGCAACAGGAGGTCTACCATACTTAGACCAACAAATAGCCTTCGCATGACTAACCTTGCTACAGAATGTGCATGTTGGTTTAGGGTTTACTAGGCTATCCTTTATCTTGTCCTCTGTTATGTGTAGGAGGGGCTCCATGGCCTCCGGTAGTAGCTAGAGTAGTTGTCTGTCCAAGAGTATTAGGAGAAGAGGACTTCACCACAATCTTGTTTAGCCTGCTATACTCTTCCTTTAGAAATGGAAGTTCAGAAAGGGCCAAAATCTGTGAATTGGTTCCTTCATACTTAGGACCAAGAACATCCAGAAATTGAAGAACTGCATGTTCCCTGCGATACTCCCTCTGAGTAGAACATGTACACACAGGTTTATAGGAATGATACTTTTCAAGGAGCCCTTTGAGAGTGGTATAGTACTTGGCTAGGGACAACCCCTTTTGCTTTAGGCTGCCAATATCATGGTGGATCTGGAAGACTTTGCTAGAATTCTTCTCATAGGAATATGTGTCATGCAGAGAGTCCCATATCTCTTTTGCGGTCTTGTAATACATGATCCCATCTTCGATCTGAGATACGACAATGTTCATAATCCATGAACGGACCATTGCATTGTCCTTCTAGTTAGTGTATTTCCCTATCTTTGTAGTAGGCTCTGGCTCTAGCAATATGTGCTCTTTATCATGACCCTCCACAGTCATAAGGACCATTGAGACCATTGTGCATAGTTAGTCTCGTCTAGCTTGGAAACTGGGACAAAAAAATGGGCGTTAGTAGGTCCTTACCTCAGTAGTGGTATCTGATGTCACCTTTGAACCTTTTGGTGATGCCATCGTGCCTTGACAAGGAGGAAAAACTTCAAACACGAATATGAAAATCCTGATTTTAGATTATAGAAATCGTTTTAGAGAGTGATGATCTTTGGATCATGAAATGCAAGCAAACATAGCCCAAAAATTTGATTATGACCACATCAAAGACCCTTAGGCCACACTAGGGTGTAGGGAGGTACCCCATCATAGCCACTTGGAGGTTTGGACTCCCCTTGCCATCACAAGGGCAGCACCCACTGGTGGCGTTTCTGGTTGGTGGTGGTTCTGTGATGTTGCTGCTACTGGAGGTAGTTGCTGGTGGTGGTGGCTGCTTGGTGATGAGAAGAGGGAGAAAGGGTTAAGGTGGAGGGGTTTGGAGGGCTTGCTTTGGTGGGATACTAGAGTGCCGACCTAAGACCGTCGCTCTGATACCAATTAGGAGAAAATGAGCAATCTTGTTCCAACAAGAAACCCTACACCTCTTTATATGGAGAGAGGTGTTGGAACAATTATGGTACATGGCCATAAGAAAAATAAAACTTTACATCATAATATAACATAGATCGAAGGGTATATCAACAATGGTGTATGTGCATGACCCTTGCAATGTCCAAGATATATTAGTGCTTGCATTCAACAACATTGTTTTGCTCAGAAGTGTAAGGGCAAGCCATCTAATGATAAAAGTTGGTAAAAAATGACTGCGGATTCTAAGGCATTATCAGAATGAACAATTTTCACACTGACAACAAATTTCAGTCTTTATTTCCAAAATAAAAATTTTAATAACAAAACCAACTCTTGGCTTGGACTTCAACAAGAAGACCCATGACAAATGGGAAAATTCATCAATAACAAGATAATAACGATGTTTTAAACAACTAAGATTCCAACATCTATATGAAGTAATTCAAACATAAGGGAATAGGTTTCGTTGGCCAGATGGGTTGAAGTAATGTAGAGGCCTGGCTTAGAGACAGAAGTGCATCCTTCTTACCAGTAAGGTAGTTGGAAGCACCTGAATCAATCACCTAGGATGAAGTAGTTGCTATAGTATCTAGTGGGTTTGCTTGTTTGAGTATCTGCATGAGACGAGCATAGTCATTAGCTATCACAGTAGGTAGTCTAAGAGCAGGAGCCATCTGTCCTTGAACAACAACCGTATTCGCCCGACTAGGATGGACAAACTTGACCCAACACTTCTCAGATGGATGACTTGCTCTCTGGCAGTGGATATACGGGCCATAAGTCCAACCTCGTCCATGACCTCATCCACGTCCTGTGCCAGTGTTGGAGTTTTGTTCCTTAAGCAAGCCAGCTTGAGTTGAATCACTCGATCAATGATTCAGATCAAAGTGTTAGATCGTGTGGACACACTAATATGGTCAGATGATTTCCTAGGTACAATTGGGATAATGTCCTTTGCCGTATTGGATACACCAATGGTGGGAACCAAAGAATCCAAATGGTTTTGATTGAGGATTTTGATAAGTCATCAAGAACTATTATGATATCCAACTTTTGTCTCAAGTCTGAGAAGAGTGACAATCTTTTCTAGAGGTTGTTACCTGATTGATGCCTTTAATGCATTTCCTCTTCATGAGAATAGAGATTCGGTGCTGTCATGCAAGTTGAGTCAATGAGTTGACTTGATAAGATGGAGACGCAAAAGTTCTTTTCTTGTCATTATCATTGAGAAGGCATATCTTTTAACTTGAGACAAATGTGTCTCTGTGTTTATGTATGCATATTTGGTGGACTGAAAGTTGATGCACCCATCATAGTGCTAAGACTGTAAAGGTGGTGTGCATATGAGGGTACAAGAGACATGATCTCTTGAAGGGATCACATAGATTTGCTATCGGAGGTGTACGTGGCAGTTCGAGAGACTCGAGCTCGTTCCACGTATGTTGGAAAGTACAAAATTTCATGTATAGTTATATGGGTTCTGATCAGATCCATACATAAAGAGAAGACAGTCTTTTGGGAAAGGATCTAGTCTTTGTTTTCGTCCTAATAATATGAGGAGAATGTGAAATGTATGTAACAGGTAATGTGATGGATGGTGAATTTGGGATTTAATCTTAAGGATACATTTGCTTTCTAGCGTGAAGGATTCATGTGTATTTGGAATACTTGAGGGAGGAGTAGCGCCATAATTCCACTAATCCTGTACCCTTGATTATTGGTGTGATGAAACCAATAATCATTTTGTTGGGTTCCTATTTAAGGAGTTAAATTGCATTCAATTTGGTGATTAATTGCACCAAATTTGATTAGGTACAAAATCCAAGGGTTGGATTGCAATCAATTAATGTTTTGATAATTGATCAAAACATTCTATAAGTCGTTATAGGCCAATCTTGTAAATATCAAATAGGATTAGATCCCAATCCTTCGATGAAGATCCAAGAGTTTCCATTATATTAGGTTTAGATTTGAAACCCTATAAATATTTCCCTAAACCTATTTGGAATCCCTACTTGATTTAATAATGTGCATCCACTATCCAAAAGAAGAAGAGTCAGCTGCTACGTACTTCTCTTCTTTCCTCTATTCTTCTTCCTAGAGCGATGAGGCAGAAGGAGGTCGACCTAAAGGATCTCCAGACATCCCCCTCCTTGTTAGATAGAAGGAAGGATGACACCACCAACAATGCTAGCCAGCACCCTCCTTTGGATCCAAGTACAAGTAGGACATCTAGGACTCTTCTTAGACGTCGAACTATCACTTGGATTAAGGATTTGTTCCAAGTGTTGGGAGATGACTAGGAAAGATTTTTGGTCGACTTGTTTGTGCATGCGCATGTGGATTTGATCCACAAGACCAACGTCTTGGTGGATTTGAGGCAAGGGTTGCCTCTCGAACCGTGTAGGAGTTAAAGGGATGCGAGTCGTTCCTGTCGCACATGAAGGAATCAAGCTTTCTTAGTGCAAAGGGTCGCATCCACTTACCAAGAAGGGAGTCCCTATAGGTGGGGTTTATTTGAGGAGGTATAACATGTGCGGTGCTGCGCCACCTACATGTATAATCTCTTAGTCGTGGGGATCCCAGAATAGGGAGATACTAGATCTCCCCATGTGGTTATGGTTATATAGGTCGTTGCTGTTTCTAAATCTTTGTTATTCGGGTTTTTGGGCATCGACCTGAGTATTTGATTTATTGAAAATTTTTAACTGCCTATGTTTTCACGCTTTCGTGATGCCACGGGAATCGAGGATCTAATTGTGCAAGTCCCCACGCCCCTTATTGAGCGGGTTCGGGATTGATTCCCAATAGCCAGGAGCATGAGTACCACACCCCCCAAAGAATGCAAATGCAAACATCTCTGAAGGGGGTAGCTGTGTGGTAGTAGAGGAAGTGCCTGACCCAATGTCAGAGGAGATCTTCTGGAGCCTCCCATAGATCGCCTCTTGATCAAGAATGTCCTCTAAAGCTAGAATTTGATCTCCGATTGACACATATCGGGTGCTTAGACCATCTAGAAACCTATAAACCTACCAAGTTTGCCTTTATGCGGTCTGTGTATCACGACAAGAGGGTTGGAATACATTGAGTTCCTCAAAGAGGCTCTCTATGTCAGTAAAATAGTCCAGTGGAGTACGATCACCTTGAGAGGTTGACCATATGCGATGGTAAATGTCAGAGGAACGGGTGTGATTAGATCTCTGGGATTATTTCTTTGCCAAACTCTCCCATAACTCTTTAGTAGTCTTCTTATAGAGTAGATTTGCTACAATTTAAGGCTCTACACTATTGATCATCCACTTCATAACAAGATAATTGTCTTGTTCATACTTGTCAAATTAGTAGCATTGAGCTTTTGGGGATCCTTAGTTAATAAATACAATTTCTTTTGACCAAAAACAAAAATCTTAACACCTGTTACCACAAGGGGTAGTTCTTGACACCAATAAGCTTCATAGAGATGCCTTGGAGTACTAGAGAGTTAGATGAAGTCATAGGTTTGACTTCAGAAGAGGAAGAGGATTTGGATGTTGCTACGTTGGGGCTAAAGTAAGAGATTCTTCATTATTTTAGATTTGAAATAGTAGAAAAATCAAGGAATTCCATCATTTACAGTAGTGAATCATGTGTCTTGAGTCATGTAAAGATTCTCAAGTGGCCCAAGACACTAAGAACTTGATAGTTGTGTAGAATAGCCACCTAGAGAACCATTAAAGGGCTTATCAACCACAAAGGAGCCCCTTGATGGTGAGAAATCGAGCACGTAGAGGTGTTGGTGGTGGCTGGAGGCGGTGGAGGCACTGCTAGGGCACCAACTAGTGGCTGAGAGGCTGCGGCGATGCTACTAGAGCTTGCAGCATCTCCTGGCGACGCCTAAGGCACGCATTGGTGGTCTGTAGGAGGTGGTGGCACTACTGGTGGTTGGGGAACCTCCCTTAGTGATGGCATTGGGTGCAAACAAAGTTGGTGGCAAAAGATTAAAATGTAGTGAGAGAGGCGAATAATCTTAGTCTTGGATGGAAAATCTGTAAGTCCGTTGCTTCTTTATTATTAATATATTCTGTTGTATGATTATTGACCTTAGGTAATCTTCCTTTGTTTCCTTCAAAAAAAAAAAGCTGGTGGCGATGCCTAGGGCACGTGTCGGTGGTTTGTAGGAGGCAGCGAGGGCGCTAATGATTGGGAAACCTCCCCTGTGATGGCGTTGGGCTGCTACTGCGGGGGTGGGGGGGCGGGGCGGGGGGGGGGGGGGGGGGGGTGTGTGAAGTGGTGCCAGTGGGCCTTGGTGGGATGAGAGATGAGCTTCTTTCTTAGGTTTTTTTTTTTCGTGGAGAAAGATACCCAAGTGCAAGGAGTCTAGGACCCTTTGATACCATGTTGAGGGAGAATAGAATAAAGTTTCTTATTGAGATATGAACCCTAGGCCTCTTCATATAGAGAGGCTGCGGGAAGTTTACATACGGGACCCTCAATAAATAATAATATAACAAAAATGACTCTCTCACGTAAGTAACTCAACACCCTTAACTTGTAAATATGATTGCATGGTGTTGAATCATAGGATTATACGTTATATTGACTACTGACTTCTACATGATTTTAAAATAGTTAGTTGACATTGAGTTAGAATCTGATGGCCTACACAAGTTAGCTGGAGAAGTTTTGGCTTTTGCACTCGAGATACTTTGCTCATGTGGGTAGAATAATAATGGGAAAAGCAATTGGATTTTTTTTCTGCTGGAAGAAACTATTTTCTTCCATTGTTCTTTGACTCTGGGACTTGTTATTTGTTAAAAACTATCAAATTTTTTCCAGATTTATTTTCTAGTATAGAATTACATTCTTTGAGTTTGAGACTTATTAGTTGTCACAACATTGTTGTGTCACTTTCTGAGAATCAGGAAGTAAAAGTATGGGGTCCTTTTTCCTTGGTATATAGTCCCTGGTCCAATCATTGTGCTTAGCTCACCACCTGATTAGTTTGCAGTTACATATAGAAGCTTGCCAATGCCACTAATAACTCTGAATCTTCAGCCTCTTGGATGAGAGGACAAAGCACTAAATCTTCAGGTTCCCAAGAGAAAGAATGAACAACTTGGAAGGAAGAACCATGACCATAGATGGATATTCATCGAGTCGGGGATATGCTGCTGTGGATGCTCTTTTCTTTGTGTTTTTTTTTTTGAAATTGAGCTGTGGAAGCTGGGAATGTTAATGCAGGTGTGGTTTGGGGTTGAGGAATCAGAGATTGCTGGAAGGAGGAGGTGTGGGGGGGGGTGTGGGGGTGGTGGTGTGTGTGTGTGGAGGGTGTTGACAATTGAGCGATGGTGTTTGTGGTGAAAGAAGTTGGTGTGGTGGAAGGAATGGGAAGAAGGATGGGGTAGCAAGAATGACCGAGGAAGGGTGGAGTTGTGTGATGGGCAATGGGCAGGTAGAATTCAATGTTTGTTACGTAAGCTATAGCACAAGAGGGGCACTGTTCACCCTCATATTGAAATCACAGTAGATCCTTTGCGTCAAATGAAAGGCACAGATTCAGTGCATACTTAATAAATATACCATTGGGTTTTCTATGCAAAGAACTGTTTATTGTATCGCTGGGATGACCTAATAATTGAATCTGAGTATGGGTGCAGATCTTTTATGTAGAACTTATATTTTGGTGGTAAAACCATCTAACTGGTAATTTTATGTAACTTTTCTGGCAATCCAATTACATTGTTACTAGGGGATTAGGATATGAGATGGAAAATCAGATATCCAAGTAGCATTTCATTATATTGATTTCCTAGGCATTCTGTA
Organism: Thalassia testudinum; assembly: GCA_037157565.1. NCBI lineage: Eukaryota > Viridiplantae > Streptophyta > Magnoliopsida > Alismatales > Hydrocharitaceae > Thalassia > Thalassia testudinum. Next base: position 130,303,268 of record JAZHRO010000014.1, on the reverse strand, counting down.
CCTTGATCTTCCTTACTTGTTTCTATCAAGATTTCTTTGTAGTCATTCTACAGTTTCACAAGGATATAAGTGCTGTATTGCAGGCTTAGGATGTGATAGAGTATTCTGCGGAGCATATTGGCAGGGACAAGGGCTGAACTTTGATGACATCCACACAATTTGTACTGCAGAAACTTTTAAACCGGTATAAGCTTCTCCTTTCTCATTATAGATATATTTCTAACGGTGTCTGTCATTTAATTTAACTTGAGAATTTTTGTTGTTATGCCAAAGTCTTTTTCCCTTTTATTCACAGATTGCTGAACGCACGGTTCTCCATATTCCAGATTGTACTCATCAACACAATCACTATGAGAAATCTGTAAGGAAATTCTGGTGAATATATGAACAAATATGCCTTGTCTAAATAATTGGATTCACAGATGGATATATCTTGTTCTTGTAGATAACAGAAAGTTGCATACAGCTGATGGGAAAATCGTTACAAGTTGTTATCTCAGAACAAATTTTGTTGTTCAGCAATAGAGAATTAGGTACACTTTCTTCTTAAAAGTAGGAGTTATAGTTAATTAACTATCTCCAGAAGTTGTTCTTTTATCTAAAATATGGCTTTTCAGTTAATTACCTGTGTCCAGTGTCATTTATTTAGATGAGTAAATCCAATAAGTATTCAATGTACTTAGATGAGTATATCCAACAAATATTTGGTATTTAATTTAGTCTTGCATCACCTAGGATTGGGATTTGTGCAGCATTGTGGACTTCTATAAAAGTACACCCCTAAGAAAACAAAGAAAACAAAAATTAAAAACTTACATTATACAAAAAATAAAAAGCCCTAATTTGAACACGACATTGAATTTAGAGCATAGATGTGAATCATACTCTAACTTGTAGCACCAACCATCAAATGAAGCGGGAGCCACTTGATCCTTAGTGGAGGGCCATTGGGTTGAGGGGGGAGGGAACAAAGGGTTCCTTGTTCCCAACGTTGGGCTTTTCATTAGAGCCCTTTTTCTCAAAGCCCTATTGGGTTCACGGAAGGGAAATGATCCGCTCAAGTTTACAATAGGATAATCACACAAATGACAAGGATTTGGTGATGCAATTCCACCCGGAATGGGTATACATCTGGGGAGGGTGTGTTAACCCCTGAATTTATACTAATTTAGTAGAATAAAGGGATACAAGAACTCTCTTTTTTTTTTTTCTCTTGCCTTGCGTGCATGCCCCCATATGAGGGTGATGGCTCAGTTATATAGCACATATTTTTTTTGTAATGTGGGCATTGACTGGTGTGGGCGATCCTTGGGATCTGATTGTAATGGCCAGTCACGTTGATGTCATGTTGCACATGTTTTGGTGCACGTGACCCACAATCTGCAAGGGTCGTGATAATGAAGTAATGAACGCGATAATTGCTACCTGACAAACATCTGCTGGATAGGTTTACCCATTAGCCCGCTTGGCCTTTCAGTCGGTTGGGAAGTCTGTCTATCCATTTATACCTTTAGTCGGATATGGCGGACTTGTGTAGTCTGCTCACTTGAGATGTTTGGCTAATTGTATATCCTTTTAGTAGGATTGTTGGTTTAAATTTGTTTAATCGAGTGGATATTTGTTTGATTCTTCTCTTAGTTCAAGCAGATCTCATAATATTGGGCGTTTTTCCTTAAGTTATTCTATTGGATGGGCCTTTATGAGCTTCTTCTTGGGCTTTTGTGAGACCTTTTTTATTGGACTTAGATGGGGATTTTTCATCCATCATCAATTGCCCTCACTCTCTTTAGTTTGTCTACTAAGAGAGTATTTTTAGGAAAAAGTTCAAAGAATTTCTTCCTTATGTTGGTCACAGCATGCGGCCTCTTTGTTTCACACAATCGAGCAGTTGTTTTCCTAGGAAGAAGTGTAAGCATGGGAATAGGTGTTGTTCTAGACGGTTTAACTTAGGCATATTGACGCCTTAGTTTCTAAGGATACTTGTAGGCATATTGTCGCTTAGTATTTGGTAGTTAAAGTCTACCTACCCGCGTACGTAAACATGTCGTTAATATAGGTGACGATTAAGATTGCATTTATGAGGTAGGTGATGACCAGTCATTGCCAGATTGCTTTATTGTCTATTGCAATAATGCACATGACGTCATGGTTATGATTGGTGCATTAAATGCTGCAACCCCAGGAAAGTGGGATTTTCTATGCTTCGAGGCACCACTTACGATATTCGAATCGTCGAATGTGCATATTAAATGTATACATGATGGGATGGATTTGATGTCGCTTTTGCCCTACAGTTATAAATAGTGGGTTAGGTATGCAATAATTTGCATCGTTATGCCCATAGTGATTTTACCAAGTGGTTGAGGAACCTATTTTGCCACCTCAATTCAGCTGCTAGGTAGTGGGAGAAAATGATTCAATCTATTCCTAAAAGGAACCCAACACCTCTTTATATAATGAAGAGGTATTAGGAAAATAACAGGCATGCCCAACAGATAATAAAAATAATAAAAAGAGTATCTCAACACTCCCCCCTCAAGCTGGAGCATAGATATCGATTATGCTTAGCTTATAACAACAATCGTCGAAGGTCGAATGTGGAAGAGGCTTTGTGAAAATATCAGCTATCTAGTCCCGGGATGCGACAAAGGTAGTACGCAACATCCCACGCTGAATCAGGTATGGTGTAGTGGCAATCCACCTCAATAGGATTGGTGCATTCATGGAACATGAGATTGTTTGCTATATATATGACTACTCGATTGTCGCATCTCATCACCATGGGCTTTTCAATCTAGATATGCAAGTCACACAGTAGAGACCTCACCCAGATCATTTTTGCGACTATCTGGGCCATCGCACTATATTCTGACTCGGCACTGTAGCGTGAAAACTATTCCCTATTTCTTGCACCTCCAGGTAACCACATTATTAGCAACAAAGGTGCAGAACCTAGTAGTGGATTTTTTGTTAGCAATGCACCCTGCAAAATCAACATCAAAATACCCAACTACTGTCATGGAAGATCCCCTCTGGAAAAGGATTCCTCATCCAGGTGCCTTCTTCAAGTATCTAAGGACTTGTGTAGTTGCTTTCTAGTGTTGCTTAGTAGGTTTCTCCATAAATTGACTAAGCATTCCCACATCTAAAGCAATATCAGGCCTGGTAATCGTCAAATATAGAAGTTTTCCCACAAGCTGCTTGTAAGTCTTGCTGTCAATGGGCTCCGCTTGCTTATCATAGAGGTGTATTTTGGGATCTATAGGAATATTGGCTAGCTTGGACCCCAGCATCTTTGTCTCCTGAAGTGTATCTAAAGCATACTTACACTGAAAGAGCACAATTCCCTACTTGCTTCTAGCCACCTCTATGCCAAGAAAATACCGAAGCTTCCTAAGTCCTTCATAACAAATTGCTCGGCCAAGGACCTCTTGACCTTAATTATTCCGACTTTGTCATCATCGGTAATAATGACATTATCAACATAAACCAGTAGTGCCACAATACCCTTTTTAGTTTTCCTGACAGATAGAGAATGATCTGATGAAGATCTCTACAAGCCCATCTTCTTTACCACTTTTGAGAGATTTTGGAACCATGCTCTTGAACTCTGCTCAAGGCCATAGATGACCTTCAGCTTGCACACACTCTCCTTAAACCTCGAACTCAGGGGGCTGCTGCATGTACATCTTTTCCTAAAGATCGTTATAGAGAGATGTTTTTCACATCAAGCTGGTGAAGCAACTAGTCCTTGTGGGCAGCAATAGAAACTAGTATCTTGACTGTCAACAGGCGAGCAACTGGGGAGAAAGTATTTAAAGAAGTTTGCCCTATATGTCTAAGTAAACCCTTTTGCTACCAATTGGGTCTTGTACCTTGAAATAGATCCATTAGGGATGTATTTTAAGGCAAAGACCCAGTGGGATCCCACTAGGCGAGCAAGAGTAGGAAGAGAAGTAAGCTCCTAAGTGTGTCTACTCCAAAGAGCGGCCATTGCATCTTCCATGGGTTTACGTCATTTTGGATCAAGTAATGCCTGTTGGTACGTGGAAGGTATCTTCGTTGTAGCCAATGCCATAGTGAAGAGCCCAAAGGTAGCACCCAAGTTTGCTGTAGTCTGTAGATACTTCTCCAGCTACATGATATTGTGCACAAGAATGGGGAACCTTCCGAACAATAATCGGAAGGTCATCATCTGGAACATCACCTAGGCTTTCACAATTACCATTAGACATTGAATCGTCAGATACTTCAACACATACCTGACTAGGGGAGGATGGTGGGCCTGAAGTAGGGGGTGTGTTGCCTATAGGTAACTGGTAATTGAAAAGTAATAGGTGAATTCTTGAATCTCTGGTCATCAGTACCACTGTCAGGTTTTGAACTGCTCATAGGTTCGTGACTGCTATTGTCAGGTGCAAGACCAACCTCAGAAACTGGAAACTCATTCATAGAAATAGGTGAAACGGACATAGGAGCAAACTCAACCTTTGGTACTAACTGTCGTGTTGCAAGGGAGAAGGGACTGATTCATGAAAAATGACGTCAGCACTCACATAGTGCTTATCAACCATTGGATCAAAACATCGGTATCCTTTCTGTGTTTGTGAATAACTAAGGATGACACACTTTATAGCTCTAGGTGCCAACTTGTCTCTCCTTGGTTCTAGTAAGTGTACAAATGTTACACATCCAAATACATGAGGTGATGGCTGAAAAAAATCTCTGTCAGGATATAAGACATGCCATGGAATCTGTTCATGTAACATAGAAGATGACATCGTATTATTAAGATAACAAGCCGTAAGCACGTCGGCCCAATATAAATGTGACATACAATGGTGGATCAGTAGTGTACGAGTCATCCAATAAATGTCAATGTTTTTTTTTCGCTACATCATTTTGTTGTGAGGTGTGGGGGTAGGACGTCTGATATATAATACCATGAGACTTGTGTAAACTTGCCAATTTGGTTGGACAAAACTCCAAAGCATTATTACTAGATCTCACAATCTTAGCCAAGATAGAAAATTGATTCTTTATTTCTAATAAAAAGGTCTCAATCACATGTCCAACGTTGGACTTATTCTTTAAAATAAATAATCAAGATAATAGGGAAAAATCATCTATGCCAACCAAATAATATCTATGTCCTTGTTAGTCAGGAATCCGATTGGGGCTCCAGGCATCCATATGCAATAATTGAAACATAGTAATAGTCCCTGGTTTAGTGCTAGAAGAAAATGAAGATCTATGGTGCTTTCTCAATTGACAAGTGTAACAATGTATCTCAGTGGTGGTTGAAATATGCAGGATGATGCGCTTGAGCCTATGCAGAGAAGGATGACCAAGGCAACAATATCACTGCAAGGCACTCCCAGTAGAACTAGAATCACCTTGGCAAGCAGTAGCAAGTGATGTCTGGATTAAGTGATACCTCCCTTTTCATGTTTTCCACCAATCATCTTCCCCATCAACTTGTCCTAAAAAATTCATCCCAGTTCATCAATAACAATTGAGTTGCTTGGTAATCTTACTAACAGACAAGTTTAGTGAAAAATAAGGCACAAAAAGGCATTAGGAAATCTCATAGTGGGGGTTAGTGCCACCTCCCTCTGGCCACCAATCTGTGCACGTCTGCCATTTGCAACCTGTATTGTCCTGCCATGGGACATAAACTGTAATCTGCCAAATAACCCTGATCTCCTGACAGATTATGTGAAGCACCGGAATCCATTAACCAAGTCATACCTGTAGAATCCTAGGCACATATGTCTATACCTGATGAGGAGGCGAATGCGGCAGTCTCAGTAGATGTGGCTGGCTCTTGAGTTAGTTGAGAAAGGTGCTGCAGTAAGGCATCATAGTCTGACTTGGGAACATGCACAACATCTATAGAATCCTTAGTAGTCACTGAAGCGTGGTTAGCCATTGGGGATCTTCTATGTTTAATCCAACAAGACGCCTCCACATGGCCAACCTTGCCACAGTAAGTGCACGTGTTGTGAGACCTCCCAAAAGCACCTCATCCTCTTCCATGTCCACGAGTGGAAGGTGCTCCCCTACCACTATGTCCAGCAATAACAGCTAGGGTAGATGCCTGGCTAGCCTCTCTTGTCTTTGGTATTGTCACCTCAATCCACTTAGCTGGCTATAGACTTCCTCCAGGGTAGGAAGCTTTGAGAAAGTAAGAATTTGAGAATAAGGAGCTGCGTACTTTAGAACAAGCCTTGACAGGAACTTGTGAGTTGCTGCCTCTCTACGATACTCTCTATGTGCAGCACATGTGCAGACGGGCCTGTATGCATTGTACTTCTCCTGGAGACCATTAAGGGTAGAGTAGTACTGAGAAAGAGATCGTCCTTTTTTCATCTGACATAATTCATGGCTAATGTGAAAAACCCTAGACGAGTTTTTCTCATGTGATTGTATCGCGAAGACTATCCTACATCGCCTTGGCCGTCGGATAATTCATGATCTCGTCTCCGATTTGTGGAATCACACAATTCATCAACTATGCTTTGACCATTGCGTTATCTTTCTTCCATGTGGTGTACTTTCCTATCTTGTTGGTGGACTATGGCTCCAATAATATATGTTTCTTGTCATGATCTTCCACTGCCATTAGGAACGTCTGAGCCTACCTGGGATATTTGGTCTCATCTAACTTGATAATGGGACCAAAAGATGGACTTTTGTAAGTCTCGGACTTGGGAACAACGCCTGATGTCACCTTAGAAGAACTCAGAGAAGGCATCACACGCTCGGAAGATGAGAAAGGCCGCCAAAACTTGGATATGAAAATCAGGCCTTAGACATGTTAGACAAATGGGATCAGGCCTTAGACATGAAGATTTGGGATGCTAGAGACCTGAAGCTTGTGCTTAAGACCACATAAAGACACGTATGTTCAGCAGTTAGATGTAGCTAGGGCCTAGATTAGGCCTTGCGGCACCCACATGTGGTGCTTGCCCCCTCCGCCATTGCTTGAGGGTGAAATAACCCAGCAACGCCGTCAGGGACTGCCCCCTGTCTTGCTGCGTCGCTCCCTTGTGGCCTAAGAGGGCTGCTGCTGCAGTGTCGACGAGTGAGGGGGAGGGCTACGCCGCTCCCTTGTGGCCAAAGAGGGCCGGTGCTGCTGCTGCGGTGCATGTGAGAGAGAGAGAGAGAGAGAGAGAGAGAGAGAGAGAGAGAGAGAGGTTTAGGTGTTAGGGTTTGGATGGCCTGGTTTGGTGGGATACCGAAATTTGGTCTAGGATTGCGCTTTGATATCAAGTAGGAGAAAATGATTTAATCTATTTCTAAAAAGAACCCAACACCTCTTTATACAGAGAAGAGGTATTGGGAAAATAACAATCATGTTCAACAACAAATTAGAAATGACAAAACAGATAATAAAAATAATAAAAGGAGTATCTCAACATAGCTATATTTAGTCATCTCTATTGTGAAGGCCCTTCTGAAAGATGTTGAGAATCTCTGGAAAATGTGAGTCCACTTCTTTCATATCCTACTTATCTGTAGGTACTTTAAGTTTGTATACTTTTAGCTTATATTTCCGTAAGAGGTCAGTCTTTAGTACCTTTTTACAAAATCGTGACTTGAGTAGTGTAGAGTTTGAGGTAGCCTTGAAGGACGTTCTCCTTTGTTCTCTCGACGTGGGAGATTCCTTTATCATATGTAAATATGCAATAGAGCATGACCTTAGGATTCCTTTTAACTCGTTTATAGTGTCATTCCTTTCATTTTATCGATTGGCACCGTCTTAACTTGGTTTGAACTGGTGGTCAACGTTAAACACTTTTGTTGTAATATGCTTCCATCTTGACATCTGCCTCGCATGGGGCTTTTCTGCCTTCTTTGTGGCCTTATGCCTCTTAAGGTTAAAAGGGGAAAGCCTTCGTATGGGACTTACATCCTCTATAGTCAAAAAAATGAGTATTGGATAATCAACCTCCTTGACAGTCTAAAGGGACAAGACCACCACTTCTTTTTGCTCCGAAATAGGGAAGAAATAGTCATCCCCAACTCTTGGCAAGGGTTGCCCAGTAGGCACCTGCCGCCATCTCTCCATGAACTTAACCCGTTAGCGTTGGCAAACATAGAGAAGATTATTGACTTTAGCGTCATCTCCCAGGTTGACCTCAAGTGGTTGAAGGTGTGAAAGGTGCTATCATGGGTAGTGGACTCTTATTTAGTGCTAAGTGATGGTACATAAGGAGTGTTTTACTTTAATACCATTTAATCCATGTCTTACTTTTGTCTTGTTTGTTTTGCAGCTTTTTGTGCCTTCTTAAAGCTGAAACCGCCTAAAAGGCAAGGTCAAGGAGGGGTTAGATCCTCACGCAGCAACTCTCGCTGAGAGGGATAATGTCCTTGGTAGACGGAACACACAAATGAGGGGGAGGCAGCTGTGTTGCACTCCTCCCACTCCTAGCCCCAAGAGAGGGAGACGTCTTAGAGTGGCCATGCCACCAAAGATGCATGGAAAAAGGAATCCATGAAGGGCCCAAGTCCGTCTTCCCTTAAACCACCAAAGAAGAGGAAGGCGGGTGCTATTTGATCGCCTCATCGACTGCAAATAGTGCACTCCATCTTGTTGGGAAGCTAAAACCAGCAAGTTGAAGCCTTTCTCATTCGAGTGCTTTCCTAGGTGTCAGTGGTGAGAAGGTCCTCAGATAAAGGGTGTACTTTGTCCCTGCAACAACCAAGTATGCCAGTTCAGTCAGTGTTTGCCAGAATTCTGGCTGAGCTGAGGGAGGAGTCCACTCTCTCAACCTTTTCATCACTGATCCAGATAGCACTTGCCAAGAGTCTGTTTGGACCAAGGGAGCAATCATCCCCTTCCTTTTTGTTGGGGGGGGGGGGAATTCCCTTTGATGTCCACGATGCATTGGGGAGCTGTCGGGCACCTCATCCCAATTGATCCCATCCCGAGGGGCGGATTTGGAATCATTAGGAGGGCAGTCGGATTTGTGAAGGGATCCATGTTAGAGGAGACTGGGAAAGGAAGGGAAGGGAGATTGCAACGCAAACCCTGTCAGCCTCTGGAGACTTCGCTTACTACACTAGTGGGGGAAGGCAACCCCCTATTTGAAGAGGTGGAGCAAGATCATTCACGACATTTGCGGTTGTGGTCGATTTGTTTAAGACTCAGTCAAGGTTTAGGAAGTCGGTATACGGTACTTGGTTGGTTGGGTCACTACATAGCGAGCATGCGGTATTCGGAGTAGTATGCTGTTTTGCATTTTTTATTTAAAAAATATAAAATAATTAGTTAATTTATTAAATTTTGTATTATATGGAATGCTATAATTACGCAAATGTCTCAAGTAATATAATAAAAAAATATAGTCTAGAACCATATAATTTGACATCTTTAATTACTATACAACCTAGAATAAGAAAGATTTGACACCTTTCAAAAGGAAAATGCAGTGATTAGAATCTAGATGTTTATTTAAATAAACACAAAAGAATTGACAATAGTGTTAAACACAAAATGACATTTAACATAAATAATTGATGTAAAAAACTAGACCCTAAAAATAAAAAACCTAAATCAAAAATCTGACAGAGAAATTGATGTAAAAATCAGACTTAACAATTGATTTATTTAATATTAGGAATGATTTATATACATTATCACATTCAAACCCTAAAAATCAGACATAAACAAATACAACATTACACACATGCATGATGTCACGAACAAATCAGACCTTAAATCTCAAACCCAATAAAAATCTGACCTTAAAAATAAAAAACCTAAAACTGATATCAGACGGTGAAAGAAATACCTCCAGTGATGGTTACTGCAACCTCCAATGTTGGTAGGTGATGGCCGATGGGTGATGGTAGTGTCGTGCGAGAGGTGGTGCAGCACCCAACAGGATGATGGTAGCACCGCAGCGAGAGGTGATGCAGTAGCAGCAGCACCTGATAGTGCTGCACTTGACGTTGGTGGGCGATGGCTAGTGGGTGATGGCAGTGCTGTGTTAAAGGCAGCAGAGAGGGCGATGCGTTGCCAGCAGAGAGGGTGATGCGTTGATGGCAGAGAGGGTGATGGGGGTTTGGGGCAATGACAGAGAGGGGTTTAGGTGTTCTCGATGGGTTTGGGTTGGGATATTAGGCATTCTCGATGGCAGAGAGGGGTTTAGGATATCCAAGAAGTTTTATTTTTAAGTGGGTCTTTTTTATGAGGCCCTAAATTTTTTTTTAGAAGACCCCATCAGTGGATCTATCTCAAAAGCTGGTGACTACTCGGCCGAGTAAACGCCTACTCGGTCCGACTACTTGCCTAGACCTGTTTATAACACCGCATTGCATAACACGATTCGGGGAGGGGTCTACCTACAACTATACAGCTGCTTACTCGGCCTTAGCGGCTGACTTATTGAACATTGGACTTAGTTGGCCTCTGACATCCCTTCGGAGGTTGTTTTTTATGCCAAAGTGTCTGCTGAGCAGAAAGTTGACTCTACTCAGTTCCATACTTGATTGGGCTTTTCCTTCGCATGTCATAATTGACTTAAAGAATGTGTACTGGTATTGTCTCCACATTGTAAGTGTGATTGAGACACATACTATTTCGAGTAATCTTTCCTTTTGTTATTATATATATTTGTTGTAGGTGAGACAATTAGGCACGACCTCATTTCTTCCGACACCACTTCTGTGCTGTCATTGAGGTGCTATTCTATCGAGCAATCTACAAATTAGGCAAAGACGATGTTGGCAGACATGAAGGCAATGCCCTGCTAGGTTGAGGAGGCCTTGATTGGAAAGGGGAAGGTGGAGGAGGAAGTGGAAGCAGTAAAGACTGTGTTGGAGAATCACATCCTACTTAACAATGTCCTCATTAGCTTGTTGGCATCTTCCTAAAGTGGAGAAAAGAATGCCTAGTTGGCTTACACCGCTATGCGGAAGTCACTGGCGGTGAACAACCAGGAGATAGTGAAGGTCCAAGCATCTTTTGAGGGCCATCTTGAGAAAATGGCCAATTTAGAGAAGAAACCAAAGTCCATCTGCCTTAATGTTGCCTCGACTAAGGAGCAGTGGGACCTATTTAAGATAGGGAAAAGATCGACCATGGAGGTGTATGAGTCGACCTTAGTCAATGAGCGAAATCGTCTAAAATCGGTTGTAGAAGAGACGACTTAGGCTCAGGCCTCCCACGAGGAGTCAGAGGTGAAAGTCGCCTATTTAACATTCGAGATAGACAACACAATCAGGTTTGGGGAGAATGAATCGAAAAAAAAACTTTGAGATTTGAGGTAGGAAAGGTGGCGAGACATGAAACCCGACACCATGATGATGTTTTTGTTGAAGATCAATCCATGAAAGAGAGTTGGGATATATTGATAGATAATGTTGTCAAGTATACGTTGGTCACCGCCCAGTTAGTCATGGGAGGTAAACAGACATCTGTGGAGGACTTCTTAGCTAGTCATTCGGGAGGTTTAACCTCGAGTACAACCAATGGGTTAAGGAAGGACTGATAGAGGATAAGGATCCCATTTCTTCATCCCTCGATGACCATTACCTCAGCCCTCTTGAGGATAGTGAAGAGGCTTGTGAGGAACTGGTAGGGGAAGGACAAGCAACGAAGGTGGGAACGAAAGAAAAATAAAAAGAGGCGGTTGAGGCTCTGCGAATGATGCCAACTTTAAAGATGTTAGTGGACCCAAGTGCTCTTGTGTCCATTGTAATTGAGTTTGAATGACTCCTTTTTTTAGTTTTTTTAATGTAACTGGGCAAGGTATGCTCTCTATTCATTTCTTGTAAGAAATTTTTGGTGAAATGGAAAGGCTTGACCAATTCTTTGATCAATATAACTTTATATTGGAAGGAAAAGTAAAGTGTGATTGGATAGTGATAATATGCTCATAACTTAGTTGCATGTCATGTCCTTGGTATCTATTGACCTTCCATAGTTTTCTCCATTAGTCACTTTGTAAGGGCCTTCCCAAGTGAGTGCCAACTTGCTGCTAGGTTCTGCTAGGTTGGAGGTTTGGCTCGCCTTAGGACAAGATTTCCTTCTTGGAATTTTCTTTTATGAACCCGCTTACTATATTCTGATGTCACCGCCTTTTTGTACTTTTAAATAAATTCAAGGCTTCCTCTCGAGATTCCTCGAGTAAGTCTAGGGCAAGCCTAGCTAATTTCCATTGGAGGTAGGATCGTACAAGTGAGTCCTATAAGAGGGTAGGAGTACCTTTAATGGGACATGCTCTTCTGTCCTATAGACTAGATTGAATGAAGCATGGCCAATAGATGTTCTTTGGCCAGTTTTATATCCCCATAATACATTCGGTAGTTCTTTCACCAATTTGCCTTTGGCAGAATTAAGCTTTCGTTTCAAGGCCACGATGATGATCTGGTTAGTTACTTCTGCTTGTCCATTAGCTTGTAGGTGAGCCACAGAAGTAAACTTTACCTGGATTCCCCAACTTATGTGAAAATCTTCCAACTTTTTAGAGGCAAATTGTATGCCATTATATGCCATGATGATTTGGCATACACCATACAAACAAATTATGTCCTTGCAAACAAAAGTGATAACTCGATTTGCATTAGGGCTTCCCATGGCCTCGGCCTTGACCGACTTTGAGAAGTAATCAATCGCTATAAGATTGTACTTCTTTTGAGTAGGGACAAATGGAAATGGGGCCATTAAAATCCATTCCCATTCTTGCAAAAGGAATTGTAGATAATAGTGGGTCATTTCTCCTAGCGGCAGGCGAGGCACATTAGTGAAGTACTGGCATTTGTCATACTTCTTAACAAAGTGTTTAGCTTGTTGCGTCAGGGGCCAGAAGTAGTCATGCTGCAAGAGCCTGGCTACCAATGTTTTATAGCCCTCATTATTCTCGCAACTACCTTTGTGTGCATCTTTTAGGGCTTGGGTAGTCTCATCTTCTGAGAGACATCTTAATAAGGGGGTAGAGTAACCCCGCTTATTCAAGATGCCATCTAACAAAATGAATTGGGCAATCTTGAGGCAGAATGCTTTAGGATGAGGGACATCTGGAGGGACTTCATTGTTAGCTAAATATTTGACAATAGGAGCCATGCACGAACTCTCTGGATGGAGTTGAAAAGTAGGAAGTGGGGAAATTGACGGCTTCATTCATTTCTCGGGGCAAATGTTGTCATCCTCATTGGTAGAAATGATAGATGCCAATTTGGCCAGAGCTCAACCAAGGGATTTTTGGCTTTGGGTATTTGAATAATGACGACACTTTGGAACTATGTTGCTTCCAACTTGGCTCTGTCAGTGTACAGTGCTATGCTTGGGTCCTTCACTTGATAGTCTCCATTTATTTGGTTTGCGACTAATTGAGAGTTAGTAAATACTTTTAGAGCTTGAGCTCTTATGGCCTTGGCCAGGTGGAATCCAACTACAAGGGCTTCATACTCTGCTACATTGTTTCTGGTTGGAATGGTTAGTTTAATAAAGTGTTTATGTGTTTACCCATCGGGGGAGGTTAGGGTGATCCCGACACTTGCTCTAGTTGTCATAGAAGTCCCATGTACGTAAAGATGCCAGGGTCCTCTAGCTAAATTGTATAACTTTGCTAAGAAATCTGTTTGGACTTGTCCTTTTATGGAGATTTAAGGTTGATACTTAATATCAACTTTGTTAACTCCAAGGCTCATTTCATTTCTGAACCCTGTTGGTTTATCTAGCATTCTCCTCAATGGGTGGTTTGAAAGAACAATGATAGTGTGTGCTTGAAAATATGGGTGCAGCTTTCTGGTAGCAGTAATGAGGCTCAATCCCAAACTCTCAATAAGAGGATACTTCGCTTTTGTGCCTTAATAGGTTTTACTTATGAAGAAAAGTGTTCGTTTACCGCTGGTCTCTTTGCGCATCAATTTAGCGCTGACGATTGAACTAGAGGTGGTGAGATATATATGTAACGATTCACCTGATTGAGGAGTTGACAAAATAGGAGGCCGTTGAAGAAACCCTTTGATCTTGTCTAAAACTTCTTGGCACTGAGGGGTCTAGTGGGACAAATTATAGCCTTTTCCTTTCTTGATGCAATCAAAGAAAGGGAGGCATTTTTCGGAGGACCGGAGCAAAAATTGCCCTAAGGCGGCTATTTGCCCGACCAACAATTGCATAACCTTCAAATTGGTTAGCAGGTGTAAGTCCATTACCACCTTGATTTTGTTGGGTTTAGCTTCCATTGCACAGACTAAGAAACCTAGAAATTTCCCTAAAGAAACTCTAAATGTGCATTTTTCTGGATTTAATTTGAGTTGGGTTTCTCTTAAAATTTGGAAAACCTCTATTAAATTAATCAAATGATTGCAAAAATTGATGCTCTTGATTAGCATGTCATCGATGTACACTTTAAATGCCTTTCTTATTATTTTTGAAAAAACTAAATTTACAAGACCTTGATAAGTGGCTCCGACATTTTTCAAGCAAAACATCATTACATGATACTAAAATAGCCCTCTATCCGTTATAAAGGATGTATAGAGCTGGGCTTATTTGTTGATATCCACTATAAGCATCTAGGAAAGACATATGGGATTGCTCAGAGCAATGCACTGGATTATCTATCTTAGGCAGGGGAAACTCATCCTTAGGACTGGTGTTGTTGAGATTCGTGAAGTCCACGCACATTCACCACTTGTCGTTGGACTTTTTGATCATTACGACGTTCGAGAGCCATTCTGGGTATAAAGATTTCTCTATGAACGTGGCCTCTAAAAGCTTCTAAATGTTGGCTGCGATTGCTTGCTACTGTTTGACTGATTTGTGTCGACACACTTGCGGTCATGCCCCTAGCTGAATATTTAGACGATGCTGGATGATTGACGGGCTTACACCCAACAGGTCATTAGCAGACCGGGCGAAAATGTTTGCATTCATTTGGAGGAGCACTAGTAACTGTTGGATCTCGTGGGAGCTTAAGTCTAGATCCACTTGTATGAGCTTATTCGGTAGACCTGGGAAAAGTTGAACCATCAGGGCTGATGAGTTGGGGCTTACAGTAGGCAGGATTGAAGAATCTGAACCTGAGTTCCCCTTAACTGCATGTACTTGCTCTCTTCTTCCTTCAGTTATGTGGTTTCGAGGGTTTTTTCTCTATGCTCCATTTGAGCTCTAGACGTAGGAGCTTTCTCTTGGTAGATTGGTCCCCATGAACTATTCAATTCCATTGAGTGACTGGAATAAGACTAGCTAGAAATAGGAAGAGGGGATGACCCTAAATCTGTGGGTGAAAGACGATTGATGATCCTATCAAAAGTCGTCAAGTTGGCCACTGTAAAAGTGACCATCTGATTGATGTGCTAGCTTCCGTCTTGGATAGTTATCGACATGTCAATTTTCCCTTTAGGCATAACCTTGTGGTTCTTAAATCCAACTAGTGGGTACGTCAAGGGGGTTAAGTCCTTTTCTTGGAAGCCCAATTTTGTGAGGGTCTTCAAGAAAAGGACATCTACTACACTCCCTTTGTCGATAAGGAGTCGCGACTGAGCTTTCGCTGCAACAAGCAGGGTGACTAGAAGGGGATCCACATGGGTACCTGGGTTAGGCAAGAGCTTGAAGAGGGCAGTGGTCGCCTACTCGATGTCATGCCGATCGGTCACCCTTTCCCACTGAGCTGACATGTAAACGTCTCAAAACAGTTGAATCAACTTGCTTGGGTTGACTCTGAGGTGTGACATTAATGCCAAATATTACCTCAACCTCTCCTCTTGGAATTGGAGTAGCCATGACAGGCTCTTGGCATGGTGTTGACTTACCGGGCAGCTCACTTTTCATCCAAGAGTATCAGAGCCCTTTAATGGGAACCCTCGGGTGAGAGATCTCTGTCTAGACCTCGCTCTTTGAGGACAACTGTTGCGTCTGTCTCTGCTGCTTCTTTTATGAGGATCATGTTTAGTCCTCATAATTGCTGGAGCTTTTTCCTTTGGTACTTGGGGTCTTTAACGGGTCGCTTCCCCTTTATCTTGGCCCTCAGTGTGCTTGACAAATTGGGCCACATTGTTGTGTCCGATCTGATGTTCAATATAATCCCTAAGATCATGACAACTCTCTGTTTATGTCCCTGGGTTTTGTGGTATTGACAGTAAAGCCCATTATTATTCTGTCTCTTCATGGGAGGAGGTGGTGGTAGTCTTTATTGGTAACTAGACCTTAGTCAACGTGTTTACCTGATTGACAGCAAGGGGGGTGTACTCCTGGTACCCTTTCCTATGGGTCGGTTGGGGCCCATCGTCCTGGTTGCGATCTTGGTGCTCACCCCTTTGATTGAGGTAGCACCCTTTCTGCTTATTAAAGCGTGAGTCTCCACCTTGCCTTTGAGTTGCGCCAACACCAATCTGCTTGTCATTAGGGGAGTGTGATGTTCCTCTCCTTGTGGTCGACCAGTTAGCCTAAGGAGTAGAAAGACTCATCTTGCTTCGCAAATTGTGTGCCTTGTCCCACAATTCTTGCATGTCTCTAAGCGGAAAATCATCAATATCATGTCAGAATCTTTGGGTCAATAGACCAAACTTGAAGTATTGAATGGCGATCTTATCATTAGGCCTCTTGCTCTTAAAGTACTGTGCCTTGAAGAGGTCGATGTAGGAATGAAAGGATTTTCCTTTTCATTTGCTGACCCCACACAATCTTTTGGGGTTATCTCTAACCCTCTGTTGGCTAGCAAAATGTTGGCAAAAATTGTCGGCCAACTCCTGGAAACAGGAGATATGGCTTGCTGGTAGCTCGTTCAACCATTCATGAGCCATGCTGACAATATTTGATGGGAAAACCCTGTAGAGCTTCTTGTTCGACTACCCATGGACTAACATCATTTGTTGGTAATTGCTGACAAAACTGTTTGGGTCGGAGGTGCTGTCCTATTGGGAGAGAGTAGGGTACTTGAACTTTTTGGGAAGTGGAGCTTTTATCACTTCCTTCATGAAAGGGTACGTAGTCACACACGCTCGAGGGAAAATGCCCTTCATCGCTCGGGTGACCCGACAGACTATCTGCGGGAGGGAGCTACTTCTATTAGGCTATAGCGTTGATGCTCCCAATTGCTCCTTGAAATCACGTGGGAGTAGAAGGGGAGCCTGTAGGGTCTTCCCATTACAACTCCTAATCTCTTGCTTGAGATGCTTAATCTACTCATGGAGTCGAGTGTTCTCCTCCTCAACCACCTGGCGACAATGTGCTTGCTCATCCACTTGACTAGAGGCTGGAGTTGAATTTTGCAACTAGGTGTTCTCCTTACCCATATGCACATCGCAGAGTTGGCCCATGACTACTCTTGCTTTGCCTGAAGATTGGTGAGGTGAGCCAGATACTTTTGCTCTTCGTACTGGGCCTCCTTAATGGGACCTACGAGGGGTTTCTCATTTCAAGCGTTGACATCCTTTTGTCTGTCGCCTTTCTCAACCAATTGTCGACGATGAGATTGAGCTATGCTGGACTCTTTACGTCCAGCATGCTCAGGATTAGCGTTGGAGGAATGACTAGTAGTAGGAAGTATTGGTTAGAGAAGAAAAGGTTTGGGTGCTAGGAAATTGAAAAATAGAAATGATGCTAATGATCTGAGCCCTTTTTCTTAAAGCCCTACTGGATTCACGGATTGGGAAATGATCCGCTCAAGGTTAAAAGAGGACAAACACTCAAACAATAGATAATGGTTTGGTGGCCTTGTTCCACCCGGAATGGGCATACGTCTAGGGAGGGGTGTTAACTCCTCAAATTTCACCAAGTCAGCATATTAAGGAGATACAAGAACTCTCTTTTCTCTTTCTTGTGTTATGCGCGTGTGCCCCTATACAAGGGTGACAACTCATTTATATATCATATATTTTTTTGTAATGTGGGCATTGATTGGTGTGTGTGATCCTTGGGATTCGATCATAACGACTATACACATTGGTGATGCATCGCACATGTTCCGGTGCACGTGACCTATGATCCTTAAGGGTCGTGATAATGGAGTAAAGGATGTGATAATCATTATCTGGCAAACATCTACTAGATAGGTTTACTTGTCAACTTGCTTGGCCTTTCAGTCGGTTGGGAAATCTATCTATTCGACTATACCTTTAGACCTAGTTTGGTAAGGGGGATAACCCATCAAAATATGATTGACCTTGTTTGGTGGGAAGGATATTTTGACTCGGGTTAAGAGGACTTAACCTGGGATAAGTTATTCTGGGGTTGATGTGGGATAAGCTATTTTTGTATGTTATCTCATGTATTTTCGCAGGTTAACCCAGAAACTTTTCAAACAACTATAGGTTAACTCACCAGGATAATCCTCATCACTTCTAAACAAAATGCAGGATAACCCATTTGCAAAAAGTTTTCCCATAAAATCTATCCCTTCATCCAAACTAGCCCTTAGTAAGATATGTGGGCTTGTGTAGTTCGCTTTCCTGAGATTTCTGGCTAATCATATGTCCTTTTAGTTGCACTATCGGTTCAGATCCATTTAATCGAGCGGATATCGGTCTGGTTCTTCTCTCAGTTCAGCTGAATCTCATAATATTGGGCTTTTTGCCTTAAGTTATTCTATTGGATGGGTTTTTATGGACTTCTTCTTGTGCCTTTGCGAGAGTTTTTTATTGGACTTAGATGGGGATTTTCCTATTTTATTTGGGTCAGGTAATTTATCATCTTAGCTTTCCACTTGTAAATATGGATTTAATTATTAGATCCTTCCATTTAACAATTAACCCTAAAGTTTGTTAAAATTAGGTGGGTTAATTCCACATGAGATGTTAACTAAATTTTAGGAACTAGGTGCTGTAAAGGGATGGTTTAGGTCCATCTTTGTGTTACAATCCCTTAATAGCCTAACCTACATCAAATTTGAGGAGATAAGGGAAAAGGGAGCTACATTCTCTCCACAAAAAGAGGACATAAAAAGCTCTGCAATTGCTCTACCTTCTTGATCATGATGTATGGAAAAAAGCATTAGCATTGCTTCCAAGTTGCTTAACATGGTTCCAAGAAAGGGCTATATTGAAGGTGCTTGTGGAAGGAAAGCCCCTTCTTGACAGATGGAGGCCAAGCCATTGTAATTCTCTACCTCATGGTTGGATGCTACAGTTAACGAGAAAAAGTAGGAAAGTGGACTCTTCAAATCTCAAGTGTTTCCACTTTCACAGGTTAGTTTTGTTTTGTTTTTTTTTTGGAAATCAACTTGTAGGGTTAAGATCGAAAGCTCATAAGCACTCGACCACCTTTTTGATGATCAATTCACCACATGTGCCTAAAGTGGTTAACCATTTGGATGGGAAAGAGTCCTTTTTAATTAAGGATATTCGATTTTGAGATGGAATTAAGTTTCCTTGATCCCACTTCCCAGTCTTGAAGGGGACTTGATAAAGGTCTTGATCCCCTATCAAGTGATGGAACCCCGTTTTATCTTGAAAGACATACATAATTGATTTATTATACAAGTTAA
Organism: Thalassia testudinum; assembly: GCA_037157565.1. Lineage (NCBI taxonomy): Eukaryota > Viridiplantae > Streptophyta > Magnoliopsida > Alismatales > Hydrocharitaceae > Thalassia > Thalassia testudinum. The sequence goes on along the minus strand of JAZHRO010000014.1, from coordinate 130,283,826 downwards.
ATGAAATACCAAGAAGAGTGCAATGCTCAATGAATTCTGACCTTGTTGCTCCCCTCGCTGGCAACCTCACACAATGGAGAGTACTAACCACCTTCTAAAAAAATTGTGAAGAATAAAATGCCATGTGGCAGGTTAGTCGAGCCATGTGGCAGTGCCACATGGCAATCCTAGGAAGCACCCATGGGGTGCCAACCCTAGGGAATTTTGGCATTGCTTTTGATCCAAGTTTGATGTCTTTTAGTTTGGTATGTTTGGTTTTTAGAAAGCGATTTTAGAGGATTTGCTTCTTTCTAATTTTAGAAGATTTGATTTGATTGGGTTTGTTTCTTAGTTTAGAAAATATGTTCTCTCAACCTTTTTGTAATTGTTTTCTTTAAATTTAATGCAACAATTCTTCCCAATATTTTCACCACTCTTCTCTTTCACTCTCTTCACCGTTGACTGCATCTCTTTCTCTCTCTCTCTATCTGTTTCATGTCAAAACAATCTCTGCGTGGACTGTTCCACGCATACCAAGGCCTCCACACGTTCTAACTTCCACATGGTATTAGAGCCTACAATCTAGGCTTCTTGGCATGCATGTATCCGGGAGGAGTTCACGCATAGAAGAGAAGCTCTCTTTTGCATGTTCTCTTCAACAAGAAGGCCACACGTGTGTGGTTTTCTTCTTTAACAAGCCCTCTTCATCACATCAAGTGCCTTACGAGGAGTAGGAGGATTGTAGATCAGGGATGATGGCCGACACTAAAGCCTCGTTGATGACGGGAGAAGGCAAAGTGGTTGTTTAAGGAACAACCATCAAGCTTCGAGGTGCTTCCAACTACGTTTTATGGGCACACGCCTTCAAGATATTCGTTTGGGTCCAAGGCAAGCTCAACATACTTCTAGAGGAAGTGCTTGAGAACAAAGGTGAAACCGAGAAGAAGCTTGACAAGGGGAACTATGTGGTCATGAATTGACTGATGAACTCTGTAGATCCAGCCACTGCCTCGAACATGCTCTACAAAAAGAGCGCATTTGAGATTTGAACGGCCTTAGAGAAAAGGTATACCCAAAAATCTAATAATGCACATATTATTGATCTTTATACTCATATATGGACAACTAGTTAGGGAGATCTCTCATTGACTAAGTATTATGAGAAGATGGAAGCTTTGTTCGAGAAGTTGGACATCTATGAGTGTATTTGTTGCGACAAACAGGGGGAGACACGTGCGGTTTTGTAGGCTACCAAGTTTTTATTGAGGTTGCATCCCCGTTATCAGGCTGCTCGTGATCAGATCCTCACATTCGATGGAAAGATGGATCTAAAAGCCATCTTTAGCCTTCTTAAGAAGATGGAAGTTCCAGAAGTTGAGAGTATGCCAGAGGGCAACAACTCCGCAGTTGCGATTTCAGAAACGAGGCATGGAAAAGGATGTGGCTGAGGCCCAGGCCACATCTATCCTCAATGCCAGTATTGTGGACCACCAACCATCCACAAGAAAGTTGTTGGGACAGGTTTGGGAGGTCTCACCATGGTGCTACTAGCACCTCGCTTGCAGACTCTCTCAAGCCTGCATACCTTAAGAAGATCATGGTTATCTTTCAAGAAGAAAAGGAGAAGACTGTTAGTGGCACAAAAAGGAGGGTTGAATTGTGCAACAAAATTTAATACAAACAATCTCAGCAACAACACCAGAATTTAGAGAGGAAATCATTGCGGGAAAAACCTCCTAGATCTCTCAATCTAGGATTTTGTCCTTACTTAAGTAGGAATTACTAACAATAAGTAATATTATAAAACCCCTCTTCGTGGACAAACCCCAAGAAGAGTTTTGCCCCTCTACTAAGAGGAAACGGGAAACCCACAAATCGGGTACCCAAATAAACTAACAAAAGCAATATAATCTATAAGCCTTGAATGAAATAAATAAGAATACTCCTTTCTTCAAACCTATGAGTAGTAGGAAGAAGAGTTGCTCTCAAGAACAGTAGCACAAGAGTATCACTCAATAAGACACACAAGAGAGCACAAATGAGATCAAGAGCTTTCAAATGAATAGAATGTGAATTTCTTTGTTGTAGATTCATAAGGCTACCTATGGGGGGTATATATAGGTGTAGGAGGTCATATATGAGCTTAGGTAGTCGTTGGAATTTGAATTGAATTGGAATAACTTAAGGATATCTGATGGCCTTCAACGTTTAAACAATTAAAGTGAAACAAAAGTATTTTAAATGCAATCAAAGTGAACGTTGGAGAGAAAATGAACATTGGAAGGATATAGATGTCTAAAGACAGAGTCAGACGTCTGAATGTCTCCTAAGAAAATGACCGTTGCTCTAAAAAATTGAGAGACTATCAAAATCTCAAGATGACTTTTGAAAATCGAGGCGTCTGAAAACACTAAACCAGACGTCTGATATAAATAGTAGACGTCTGAAAAATTCAGATGACAGAGGGTTCGAGATCCGGTAATGCGTATAGGTTTTGGATAAGATCCTGGATGTCTGGAAAATTCATTAGATGTCTTAAAAATCATATTCAGACGTCTGAAAGAAAAGAGAGATGTCTGAAAAACTAACAGAATTAAGACTTTAAGAAATATGCGAGTAGACTTTATCATCAAGGCTTTTACATTCTAAAAAAAATTAAAAATACACTAGAAATAAAAAACTTTTGTCCTTCCTTTTCCTTGATCATAATCTTTAAGTCCTTTCTACACTTTATGTCCTACCTGTAACATGTTAATCTTTTCCAAGAAATAGTTCATTTGTCATTATAAAAAAAATACAATTATAACAACAAAGACAATGGCGGCCATCGCGACAACAATCAAGGTTTCCACAGAAGGAACGACTCCAGAGGTCGCGAAAGGTTACATCATGGCTTCTTCTAAAGACAGTGGAGAATTCCGAGCTCGAAGAAGAAGAAGAGTGGTGGGGCATCTAGCCGTACAAAGTTTGAAGAACAAGTCATCGTCTTCCCAGCCTCGACTTGAGGGGGAGTGCGAAGAATAAAGTGCTCGTGGCAGGTCAGTCGGGCCACGTGGTAGTCCTAGGAAGCCCCCAAGGGGCGCCGACCCTAAGGGAATTTTGTTATTGCTTTTGGACTAACTTTGGTGTCTTTTAGTTTGGTATGCTTGATTTTGAGAAAGTGATTTTAGAGGATTTATTTCTTTCTAATTTTAAAAGATTTGATTTGATTGGGTTTGTTTCTTCTATGAAAGAGAGCCTTCTTGTAATTGTTTTCTTTGAGTTAAATGCAACAATTATTCCCAATATTTTCTCCCACTCCTCTCCTCTCTCTCTCTCCACCACCAAGTGCCTCTCTCTCTCTCTCTCTCTCTCTCTCTCTCTCTCTCTCTCACTGTTTCACGTCAAAACAGTCCCTGCTTGGACTGTTCCACGCACGCCAAGCTCTTCACGTGCTCCAACTTCGACAAAAATGATATGCAGGTTGAGTTGTACTGCTGGTGTGGAGTACTTTAGTGTTTATTTTGGAAGAGTATTGCAACAATAAGACAATGGTAGTTTATGCCATCCTTGGTCCTTTCCCAGATGAGGTCTCAGGGTGCTACATCATAAGGCAAAGGTGATGTAGTCGAGTATCAAAAACACCGCCATAAGAGTCCTGATGCCAAAGTACTTAGTTGGACAAGCACGAATATGAAGATGCTTGTTAGTGCACATTTATACCAATTAACCTAGTTTTGATGCTAACAAAATATGGCATTTATATTTTTTTGTGGAATTAACATTTCGGGATGAAGTATGAACATGCTCTATGTATTACAAAGACAAAGCAACGAGTATATTTTATGCAATGTATTTTATCATTCTTCGATCATATGAAAATGGCCTTCAATATTAGGTTTAAACTTAATTATAGGCTTTTGTCATCCATAACAACCTACAATCTTGGCAAGAATCAATATCACCATTTTCCAACATGGGGCTCAACACCCTATAGGCTTGTTCTACGTAAAAATTTCAATCATTCTCGTTTTAGCCATTTGAAATATCTTCATGCAAGCTATTGTTGGATATCTTTTCCTGCATTCACAGCCAAACCTCTAGGTGTGCATCTGAGAATTCACCAGGAAAGGATGGAGTCTGAGTACCAGCACCATAATACTCGGGAAGGTAGGCATTTTGGTCTCATGGCAATGTAAACGATCAATGAATCTCGAAGATGAGACTGCCATGACGAGTCTGGTAGTTCTTTCAAAATCGAAATGTGTTTACCTTTCCAACTCTTGGCATGAAATACTCTACCACATTGGGGAAACCAACAAGTCCTTCCAAAAATATGAATGGCTACCATAAGTATCATGATGTTCCTCCTAATTCAGGGTTCTACCATATAATTCCAGAAAACACTGGAAGATAGCCTAGCATTAAAATTCATGATCTAAAAGTGAGCCTACTTGATGTGCTTGTGGGTACCTGACCTTATTGGGTTGGGTTTGGGTTGCAATTAGAGTTCATCCTGATAAGTGGGCTTAGTCTGACCTGCTTACAAATAGGCTTTGGCTTGGGTATTGAATTCTTTTGTTGAAGCCCGATTTGGTTTGATTGTGTTTTTTTTTTTTTCATTTGAAGAGGGGAAGGATGACTACCATGTTCTAGTAGCTATCTGGTTCATTAAAAAATTAAAATATAAGGAGCATACTTACAGGTGCTAGGTTTAAGAAGTAAAAAAATACAATGCTTCCCTTACAACATTTTCAATCCAACCCGTCTCCCCTTTGAAGATTGCCCAGTTTCTTTGCAACCTAAAGAGTAATAGTCATCTTCATTTGGACCGTTGGTTCGATCAATAAATGATTTCTTGAAGCAAACCAAAAGATTTGAGCAGTAGTGCCTTTTATGATAGGGAGTCCCAAACCCTGCATCTGTTCTTTCATAAATTCAGTGTAACAAGATATGCTGGACACTTTCATCTTGGTTACAAAGTGGACGTAATGTGTCTGTATTCGGTATCCAACGCTGCAATGTAGTCCTGGTTGTTAGCCTATCTCTTTGCAATAGCCACATGAAAATTTTGATTTTGAGGGCATCTCTTTTTTCCAAAAGATGTTGCAATCAAGTCCTAAGAGAGCATCATTGGGAGGCACCTAGGATTTTGCAAGCTTTTTTTTGTTGAAAAATGCGTTTGCACCCATGCCGGTTGATCTCTTCTCCCCTCAAATGGCCAAAAAGCATGCAAATAAGGCAATGACTCCTACAAATCTGTCATCCTTGCAACAGATGAGTCCCCCTACCCCCCACCCCATTAGCTGAGATCCTCCTCCCCTGCTAAGAAGGCATTCTAGACAATTGGGACTTGTTTCTTCGGAGCCAAGGCATACAATCTAGGGAAGTTAGAGGCAAGAGTACTTGTCCTTGTCTAGTCATCCTCCCAAAAACTAAAAGTTTCCCCATCTCCCAAGACTGGTTCGAAAAGGGATGAAATGCTACTCACAACCTTGGTCGAACCCTGCCAAAAACTAGAGGCACCATGCAGTTTCACCGTACTTTCCTCCCAACTAAGCATTCTACCATAAGAATCCCACAACATGCAACACCATAGATGATCTTCGTTTGTCAACAATTTGACTACCCATTTTGTTAGAAAGGAATCTCAAAAGTCCTATAGCTGAAGCACCCCAAGTTGTTGCTGTTCAATCAGTTTACATACGTCTTCCCAATACATGATTTGCCCAAGTGTAAATCATATATTTTTTGAATAACTACAAATTATCTTGTAATTAAAAAAGCATTCCTCTTCATTAATACAAATGGGGAAAACATTAATTTAGATTTGGGAGTACCGCCTCTTTGATTCCAAAAAAGACTACAATCCTATTGTTGAGGATGGAAAAATAATCTCTTATTCAACTGGTGTGCCCTATCCTCTCTTTATAGGAGATGCGTTGGGTAAATTATAACAGGACACTTGACTAATTAAGAAATAGCATTACTTTCAAAAATACCTAATAACCTTGTTATTTAATAACTGTCACGCTCCCTCCCCCTGCCCAAGTTGGAGTGTGCAACGTCCAACTTGAAGGAGTCACAAAAACGAGGGGCTCCCCCCTAATCCAAGCTGTCGGTGGAGAGATAGTGGTAGACGAGAGTTAGAGATCAACTGTAGATGACGAAGTAACTGGCATTTGCATCCGCAACTACTACTTGTGTCTACTTGTACGTCCTGTAGGGTGCTGGGTATGTGAGAAATCATGACTACAACTTGGGTGTTGCTGCTCCTACGTCTAAGCGTCTAAAGACGATGAGGTTTGGTCTTCTTGAGTGTGCATAAGGTCACATTGGTGCCATTGCTCCTACATCCTGCGAGCCAGCATACCATGCTTGGTTTCTTTGGGCATGCATAAGGTCGCCTCGTTTTCATTGCTCCCACACCCCAAGAGCCAGCCGAAATGCTCTAGGTGCGTAAGAGTGCACCCTATCTATGTGACGATGTGGATCTTTGCCTTTGCTTCTCGATGATGCCTTGGGGTGCAAACGCTAGTCCCTTTCGTGGGACTGATGTGGCATGTCTCATATGAGAGGAGACTTCTCATGTAAAGAAATGGAACTCCATGTAACATATGTGAGAGAATGCTCATTACCAAGGTTGATATGCATGGGAGGAGACTCATCACGCAAACCAACACATTTTCAATGCGATCTTCAAATCTATTGGCCACCAAGGATTGTCCAAGGCCACACATGACAATACTGGGCCCATCAGAGCCCTCGTTGGTAGCATTGGGGGCTTAGGGTGACGCTCCGACGACGTGGCAGAGTCCTGGCGGTGCTTTGATGAGGAACTAGTGGCGGCTTAGGCCTTTGATATTAGTAGGGCATATGTGCTTTTATTGGTAACTCAATGGGCCAACTTGGCCTGACTTGAGTTGATGCCCATGCCTATCTAAAAGCACCATTTTGCCAAGAGAGCCTCACCTTCAATCAACAAGTGCCTAAACCATCCTCCGCTAAGGGACAACTGTTAAAAAAATCAACTTAGTGATTTTTATTGTATTGAAAATGAGGCCTTGGCCCTCATTATACAAAGGGAGGCTTAAGCATACGGGGAAATCGCAATAACTTGTTTCCTAAAAATAACTAAAATAGAAGGCAATAACTTGCCCACTAAAAATAACACTAAAATAGGTCACCCTACATATTTTTAATTTTATTTCCTAACACTTTCCCTTAAGTTGGGGTGTAGATGTCAGCAAGTCCCAACTTGTCATACAGAAAGTCATCTCTCTTCTCAAGGGCCTTAATGACAATGTCTGCCAACTGTAGTTCTAAGGAGATATATGGTGTGCTAATCCTCTCTTTCATGATTGCATTTTGGATGAAATGACAATCTACTTTGATGTGTTTAGTGCGTTAATGGAAAATTGGGTTGGATGCTATAGATGCTGTCGACTGATTATCACAATATAACGGAATTGGTAGTTGCACCTCCACACATAGATCCCATAGGAAACCTAAACCTACATGATTTCACATGCAGCATGCACCATGGCATGATACTTAGCCTCAAATATTGGAACGAGCAACCATACTTTCTTTCTTGCTCCACCAAGAAACAAGGAACCACAAAAAAATAGAGCATATCCTGAGGTAGATGTCTATGGACCTATTTTCTCTATAGTAAAGTCCCTGACTCGAACTTCCCTTGAGGTACCTTAGAATAAGGCATACCTTATGCCAACGATTATAGTGTGGCGCCTGCATGTATTGTCTAGCTCTACTGATAGCAAAGCTAATATCCGGTTGGTTGATGGTTAAGTATAGAAGGTGACAAACTAAGCGACGATATTTGGAGACATCCTTATAGGGACGATCATCCTCAATACTATGAACCTGTCGTGCCTCAATAGAAATGTTAGAGGACTTGGCTCCCAGTAAACCAGCCTCCTCAAGTATCTAGAGGGTATATTGTCTCGAAGAAAATGACAGATGAGGCCCTGTTTGAATAGCCTTAATCTCGAGGAAGTATCTTAGGTGTCCAAGGTCCTTTGTCACAAAGGTGGATTGCAAGAAGACCTTGGTCTATCGAAGACCTTCCTTATAGTCATCGGTCAGCACTATGCCGTTGACATAAACAACTAGATAACAACTCTGCTTATAGATGCATTTGTCGTCCTCCGAATAAAAATAAAATGATCAGAGGATGATTGGAAGAAGTCGATCCTTTGAATCTCTGAACTTAGACACTCAAATCACGTCCTTGGACTCAGCTTCAGGCTATAGATGGCCTTCCTCAGCCTCTCCCTGAACTTGATACCTAGGTGGCTGCCTCATGTAGACTTCCTCTCGTAGATTTCCATATAAAAAGGTATTCTTGATATCTAACTGATACAATGGCCATCCTCTATTGACTGCCAAAGAAATAATAATCCTAATTGACGAGACACACGCCATTGGTGAGAAGGTCTTGGAGTAATCAATCCCATAACTCTAGAGGAAGGCTCTCTGGCAACTTATCAGGCCTTGTATCTATCATTCATACAGTTTGCTTGATATTTGATGGTATAAACCCATCAACAGTCAACAACAACAGCGTTTGAGGGATAGGGCACCAAATCCCACATCTCTTTAGACTCAAGTGCCTGCATCTCCTCATCCATAGCAGCATGCCATCTAGGATCCTGGGATGCCTGGCTGTAAAATAATTGCAGTTGTGATGGTTGATGCAAATTGTCTAGCCTCCCCTTCCATGTGGGAGATCCCAGTGTAATGGACATAGGATGTAGAGTGCAAGATCTATTGGACCTCCTTACGACTATAGGCCTATCATCACTAGGGGCCAACAACTCTGGATCTACTGTCTGTGTTGCTAAAGAAGAATCTGGAGGGATAGTAGGAGTGACTGATATGCGATGATAAACTTGGGTCTCCTTTGGGGGCAACTTTATGTTGGAGCTATCATTAGAATACTAAGGTAATTTCTTAAAGAAAGTCACATATGTAGTTATTATGTAGAGCCTATGGATAGGGGCATAACATCTGTAGCCTTTCTAGGTCTGTGAGTAACCTAGAAATATGCACTTTTGTGTTAGTGGTGAGAACTTATCCTGGCTACCCTGTGCTTGGAAAAAACACATAGTCTCGAATATTGACAGAGGTAAGGTGAAAGGCTCATCACACTTAGGATGTAGTACCTGATATGAGATGCGCCCATGAAGCACTGAAGAAGGAACCCTGCTGACAAGGTTGCCGAAATCGGTAGTTGATATTCAATCGGTGAGGTCGCTGACTAAGGAGTAAGTATTTAAAAATTTAAATATAATTATATATACTATTATACATATTATATATACATATATAATGTTGGAAATCAAAGAAGAGTCACGTGGTAGCCATCAGGCTACGTGGTAGTGCCACGTGGCAGTTATCTACAAGGCCACTTGGGCCACTGATTTCGGGTCTGTAGGACCAAAAATAGGAATTGATTTCTTAGTTGGAAATTAGCTTAATTTAGTTTATTTATTTTAAAGAGATTTATAAAGATTTGGTTGTTCCAAATCCATAAGATTTGAGTAGATTTGATTAGTTGAGTCTAATTTTAAAAATAGGAATATTTGTTTACTATTTTTAGGGATGTGTACTCTTTATAAAATAGAGTGCCTTCCTATATGTTTTCTTTGAGCAATAGAAAAATTCTTCCAATCAATTAAACTCCTCTTTCTACTTCTCTTATTGCTGCAACTGATCATCCACAAGAGGCAAGAAGCCTCTTTGCTAACTCCACAGGCACTCTGCAGGTCGGTCTACATCAAGACCGGCCTACCTGTCCTACTTGCAAAGGCCAATCTGCACACAACAGATTGGTTTCTAGCCATGCAGACTGGTGTGCATCTTGCAGACCGAGTTGTCCCTTGCAGACACTCCTCCAACCTTTGCATACGCTTCGCTTTCGCGACAATTCCCAACATGGTATTAGAGCAGTAATGCTCTGGGCAACTATTCTCAAGTCGGAGTTCTTCCCGACCTTCTTTATAAGTCGACGTTCTTCTGGCTAGGCCGACATTCTTCTTGGCCCCAACTCAACCGAAGTTCTTTCCGATTTTCTCTCAATTCAAAGCTGGAGTTCTTCACGACCTTATTTATAAGTCTGACGTTCTTTCGGCTAGGCCGACGTTTTTTTCGGCCCCAACTCAGCTAAAGTTCTTTACGGTCAAAGTTCTTCTTGACCTACTCTAGAGCTGACGTTCTTTTCGGCTAGGCCAAAGTTCTTCTCGGCCGCAACCAGAACCAAACTTTTTTCCGGTTCAAACTACCTTGGAGGATGATTTTGAAATTAAAGATATAAGTTTCCAGTGAAGAAGAAAGGAAGAAGAGTGATGAGGCGTTTAGACCAAGTTATTGGCCTCCCAACCTTCAACTTGAGGGGGATTGTTGGGAATCAAAGAAGAGCCATGTGGCACATGCCACGTGACATCCATCAGGCCACATGGCAGTACCACGTGGAAGTTATCTAGAAGGCCACTTGGGCCACCGGTTTTGGGTTTATAGGACCAAAAATAGGAATTGGTTTCTTAGTTGGCAATTAGCCTAATTTAGTTTATTTATTTTAGGGAGATTTGTAAAGATTTAGTTGTTCCAAATCAAGAAGATTTGATTAGATTTGATTAGTTGAGTCTAGTTTTAGAAATATGAATATTTGTTTACTATTTTTAGGGGATATGTACTCTCTGTAAAATAGAGAGCCTTCCCATATGTTTTCTTTGAGCAATAGAAAAATTCTTTCAATCAATTAAGCTCCTCTTTCTACTCCTAGTGTTGCAGCCGACCATCCACAAGTGGTAAGAAGCCTCTCTGCTGCCTCCACAGGGAATCCAGCTGGTCCCTTGCACTCTGCTGGCTGATATACATCAAGATCGACCGACCTGTCCTACCTGCAAAGGCCAGTCTGCACACAACAGACTAGTTTCCAACCGTGCAGATTGGTTTTCATCTCGCAGACCGGGTTATCCCTTTGTCTTCACAATAAACCAGACGCTCCTCCAACCTTTGCAGGACTCTTACACACTCCACTTTCGTGCTAATTCCCAACATATACAAATTGAAAATATGCAAATATGTATTAGTTTTTTTTTTGAGATGCATATTCTCTTAAGGAGATTCGATAGGCAACAGGGAAGGTGGTGGTGATGGAGGACTGAGGAGAATTTGAGGGGTGCAAGTTTAGGGTTTCATTAGGATTTGAATGTAGGCGGAGGGGGATGGTGAAGTCAGGTGGGGTTCTTTTTCTTTTCAACATGCCAATCAAGATACAAAAAATTGAATTCCAAATGTTCAATTGGATGATTAATCAATCGATTAATCGGATAATCGGCCGATTAATCAGTCTGCCCAATTATAGGCTCAAATATTGATATCCTGTTCGATCCCTGATCGCATATGATTAATTAGTTGATTAATCGGCCGCATAGATCGATTTTTGCAACCTTGCCTGCTGATTAGGTACGTAGCAGTGAGAATAGCATCACCCCAGAATTGTTTGGGTACCAACATGTGGATCATTAGTGTATGTGCAATATCAAGAAGATGATTCAGCTTGCACTCAGCCACACCGTTTTGCAGGGATGTGTGAGCACAATAAGTCTGGTGAATGGTCCTATGGGCAGTAAAGAACTCTTGCATCTTCCTATGAACAAATTTTAGAGCATTATCGCTTCGGAAAACTCTGATTGTGGTAGAGTATTGCGTCTGTACCTCAACAAAGAATCTCTAGATAATTTGTGGAATTTTTGACTTGGCCTTATCAGGAAAACCTAGGTAAGACGGCTATAATTGTTCACAAATATTGCATAATACCTATCTTGTAGTTTGCATTCGCGTAGGTCCCCAGACGTTATAGTGTACTAATGCAAAGGTTGTGGCGCTCACACCATCACGCCTCGGAGAATAGGTGCTTTTGTGATGCTTCCCTATCTAACAATCCTTGCAGTCCAAGGTTAAGGAGGTTGGTAACCTGTGATAACATCTGGTGCATCTTCCCGATCAAGGGATGCCTGTGTGAGCACTAGTCTGGTGGATGGTCCCATGGTCACTAAAGAACTCCCACATCTCCCTTTGAGCAAATTCTAGAGCATTATTGCTTTGGAAAACTCTGACTGTAATAGAGTATTGCATTTGTACCTCTACAAAGAATCTCTAAATAATCTGTGGAATCTTTAACCTGGCCTTTATCAAGAAAGCTTAGGTAAGACAGCTATGATCGTCCACAAATATTGCATAATACTTGTGTCCTCTTGTAGTATGCAATTGCGTAGATCCCCAAACGTCACAACGGACTAGTGCAAAGGGCGTGGTGCTTACACCATCACCCCTCAGAGAATAGGTGTTTTTGTGATGCTTCCTTACCTAATAGTCCTCACAGTCTAGGGTCAACGAGGCTGGACTTGGGATAACATTTGGTGCATCTTCCCAATCGAGGGACACCTGAGTTGTCTATGCCAAAGCTAGGGGTCACTGGCTATGGAGATAGCTCCAGCAAATAGTGTTAGTGTCTCCAGGTAATAGGGACCGTCTCTCTTTATCCCATCAACAATGATCTCATTGGTGCATCTATCTTGGAAATGGTAATGCCTGTCATCAAACATAACCCTTCATTGGAGGTCTCTGTAGATTTGGTTGATAGACACATGGGAAACTTCGGGGTACAAAGCACATTTGCAATCTTGATATAAGGGGAAATATGAATTTCCACAACCCCAGTAATTGGATTTCTCCATTGGACACTTAGACCTCTCAGATTTTCCGTGTCTTGGCAACATTCTGCAACACATCTGCTTTTCTGGAGAGGAATTGAGGCACCAGAGTTAATGACCCATGGCCTAGGCGTCCTGTTACTCCTGCTTGATCCATTTAGAATAGAGAAACCAACTCCAATCTGATCTCAATTTTACCTTTTTCTTTTGTAGAACAAACTCAAGTTGCATAAGAGAAGGCTCTTCATGCCAATGAAGGAAAACTTTTGGGTGGTTTCAATCGGTGTATTTTGGTTTTCCATCGGTAGAAACCACTTTTCACCGATGAAAAATCATTTTCCAAGTGAAAAACCACTGATGGAGTGAGATGAGCGAGAGGCGGGGTGAGCGAGAGACACACAGAGAGAGCGAGGGAAGGGTGTAGGGCAAGTAGCAGACCTTCTCTCCGGCTGGGCGGACGAGGAGGTGCCTTTGGGGAGTGGAAGGTGGTGGAGCGGCGAAAGAGGAGGGTCGTCGAGGTAGGTGTGAAGGGGGAGGTGGTGCGAGGCGGTCGTTGCTTCAAGTGCTTGGAGCTCGGCCACTGGGTGAGGGACTGCAGGGAGCCCCTTCGATGCTGGGGATGTCAAGGGGTGGGCCATCGTTGTACATGATGCCCGATGTCGAAGCAGCGGGGCTAGCCGAGTGTTGCAGAAGGAAGACGACCACTGCCCCCTCCGTCGATGGAGGTGCCTGTGGAGGAGGTGGAGGTGCCCTGGTCGATGGATGCTGCATCCCTCCGTGACCAAGTGGCTGGGGGTGTGATGGGGGAGGCGACGAAGAGACGACTTCGGATCTCCGAGGTGGTGAAGGCTCTGGGTGATGGGGGCTGGAGTCAAGATCCTCCCATCGGGGGTTGGGAGGGTTCTGGTGGTGGGGCTCCCTCCTGCAGTAGTGGAGAGGCTATGCTCCACGGCCATCCCGTTGGAGTCCGATGAGGTGGCCTGGCGGAGGGCAACTGTGAACGATGGTGCGTGAAGGGAGCGACCGTCGGAGCAGCTATCGGTGGAAATCTTCATTGAAGGTGTGTCATGGTGGCTGCGAATGGTGGAGGTGGTTGAGGCGATAGTCTCCCTGTTCGCACGCCTGCGGAGATGCGAGGGGGTTGGGCTCTCGACCAGACTCCTCAGGGCATTGGTGGAGCTGAAGGTGGGGGCTTTGGTGATGCCGAAGATTCTCCTTCGACATGAGGCCCTGACGTGGGTGGTCTCCTGTTCCCGGAAGAGGGAAGCCGAAAGGAAGGCCTCGTACACTGAGGTGGTCGGAGGGGCGGTGGTCCTCTGTGGCGGGACGGGAAACCAGGCTAGGGTTTCCAGTGGAGGCTGAGAACGTGATTGCCCGGGTGCTGACGTGGAGTTGGATGCGCAAAAGGTGGATCGCCAGCCATTGATTGCACCTGACGCGACTGTCTCGGAGGAATCGTCACGGTTGGAAGGATAGTTGACATAGGACTCGGCGCAATCGAAGGAGAGGGAAGCGGTGCATTGATCGCGTGGAGATGAGGCGCCACAGCTGGGTGACGATTTGTCTCCCCTGCCTTTTAAGCCGGGAACCTGGGTCGGATCTTCCCTGGATCCGGTTACAGGAGGTGGCCTTTTCGCGGGCGAGGAGCCACAACACCCAAATCCGAACACCTCTTTGAGTGACGCTGCCGCGATTGTGCCTACGACAGACATGGATCTGCAGCTTGTCGATGACGCTATCGGTGGCCTGATGGAGAGGAGTGCAACTGTTGGAGGAGGCGACCACCCCCTTCCTCGCCGAGGAAGGAGGAAAGGGGTGCCCTTGCTGACAAGCACCCAAAGGAGAAGGCGGAGACCGACAGTTGAGGTGGTGGTGATGGCCTCGGATGGTAGGGCACCTTTATGACAGGCGGAGGGTTGCACGGGGGATGATCAGGTGCTTCCCCTGTCCGTGTGGAAGCTGAGAATGGTGGAGGGTGGCCACAGTGGAGCCTTCAAGTACAAATGGAAGTGGCGGTATCATAGGTCGAGCCGAGTTCGGAGGATGGTGGTGGACGGTCGTGATAGGTCGGATCAACCCTTGATGGAGGAGGTCCTGAGGCAGGATGAGATGGAGGTTTGACAGACCGCGGAAGCGTGCGGCTTTTGCTTGATGACGAGGGAGACATCCACCATTTCCAGATGATTGGTGTGCTTACTTGGAATGTGTGGGGTCTCAATGACCCGGCAAGGAGGGCTATGTTGGGGCGCTACTTACGGTCTTGGAAGGTGGACGTTGTGTTGCTGCAAGAGACCGAGCTTTCTGTTTGTGATGATCGAACCTGGGGGGAGATTGGAGGAACTTGGATGGAGGGTTTCCGTTATGTTGGAGCAGCTGGCTGGTCTGGTGGACAGATCCTGGGGTGGTGACAGGACGTCTTTTCCTTGATTGATTGTTTCGAAGGTGAGCATATCATTTCTGTGAAGTTGGTGCGGAAGCTGGGTGGTGCTTCTATGGTGATCACTGGGGTTTATGGCCCGTCGGATGCTCAGGGTAGAGAAGTGATGTGGGAAGAGCTTACGTTGGTAGCAATGGGTTGCAGTGGGAGCCTGTGGTTGATTGGAGGTGACTTTAATGTCACTCTACAGCTGGAGGATAGGCCAGGGGGGCAGGGGCAGCAGGACCCAGGATTAGATGAGTTTGTGGATTTTGTTGCTGTGCATGGCCTTATTGATGTGTGCCCTGCGTCGTGTCTATACGTTGAGGAACAACATCGGTCAGATGTCTAGAATTGACCGTTTTCTTTCCAATGTGGAGATGGCAGAAGTTTTCCCCTTGGCGGAGGTTTCCTCTATGGAGAGACCTTTCTCAGATCATACTCCCCTGGTGTGGCGGTCCTATGAAGGGGTGCAGTATGGCAAATGCTTCAACTTTGACAGGTCTTGGCTACTGGAGGAGGGCTTCAAGGGCATGGTGGAGTGATGGGCCTCTTTTACGGTGGAGGGCTCGACTACGGTTCAACTGGCGAGGAAGCTATCTGTAATGTGGGCCCACCTGAAGAATTATAAGTGGGAGATCCGAGAGGCTAGGAAGGGCAGAAGAGAAGATGCCTTGACGGAGATTGCCAGGATTGATAGGCTGGAGGACAAAGCCCCTATTTTAGTGGACAGGGAGACCAGGGTGAGGATGACGTGGGTGGTACAGGAGGACAGGAAGATGGAAGTGGAGTGGAAGTCGAGATCGAGGCAGAAATGGCTGAAGGAGGGGGACTCTAATACCAGATTTTTCTACTAAATGGCTTATGCCAGGAGGAGGAGGAACTGATAGAGAGCTTGCTGGTGTGTGGAGAGACATTCTCAGGTAGGGAGGGGGTGGGTGAGGCAGCTGCGAGTTATTTTAGAGATTTCGTGGGTAGATGTAGCAGAGGCAGATTGCAATGGAAGGGGGAGAATGTTTAATGCATCTCTCAGGCTCAGGCGGAAGATCTCACGACCAGCTTCTTAGAGGACGAGGTGAGGCGGGTGGTTTGGGGGTTGAATGTAGAAGGGTGTCCTGGGCCATATGGCTTCCCGGTACTCTTTTTTAGGGAGTTCTGGTTTTGGTTGAGACGGATGTGATGCTCATGATGGACGAGTTTGCGGAAGGAAACATGGGTTTTGACAAACTTAATAGATTCTACTTGTTCCTGCTCCCCAAGAAGGAAGGTGTAGAGGATATCCAGGATTTCCGTCCTATTGCTCTCTCTAATGTAGTATATCTTATTGTTGCTAAGGTGTTGGCTAACAGACTCAAAGGTGTCTTTGGTGATTTGGTCTCTTCGGTGCAGACGACTTTTGTGTCAGGGAGGGGTATTCTGGATGGTTTTGTTGTCGCTATGGAAGCATTGGCAGCATGGAGGAGGGAGAAGGGGAAAGCGTTTCTGTGGAAAGTGGACTTCAGTAAGGCTTACGATTTGGTGCAATGGGACTTCCTTTGGGCATCTTTATTGAAGAGGGGTTTCCCGTCAGTATGGATTGCCTGGATGAAGAGGTGTGTGACAATGACATCCTTTTCGGTACTAGTTAATGGAAATCCGGCGAGTGGGTGGGTACAGCCCAGGAGAGGGGTCAGGCAGGGGTATCCCCTTGCACCTATGTTATTCGTGCTGGCAGTGGATGCCTTGGCAAGGGTAGCTCGGAGGGCTTGTGATACATGGATGATTAGAGGCTTCACAACGGGAGTTGATGCTTAGACAACAATCTTGCAGTATGCTGATGATACCTTGCTTTTAGTGGAAGGAGCAAGCCAAAAGGCTAGGAGAATGAGATTTGTCATGGAGTTGTTTGGGGTTGTGTCAGGGCTACAGATTAACTATGATAAGTCTACTTTTGTCCCCATGAACATGGGGGTGGAGTTGGAGGCGGTGGGGAGGGCGCTTGGGACTGAGATGGGATCTTTACCTTTGGTGTCTCTGGGCCTTCCGTTATCAGATAGGAGGCTCAAACTGCAGGATTGGCTCCCTTTGCTGGAACGGATGGAAAGTAGATTGGTAGGATGGTCTTCTAGACTCCTGTCTAGAGGAGGGAGGCTGGGAGGGAGGCTGGTGCTGGTGAAAGCGGTCTTGGCATCCATACCTTCTTATTTCCTATCAGTCTTTAGGATGCCGAGGTAGGTTGAAAAGATCTCTAGGTTGATGAGAGACTTCTTTTGGGCGAATAGGAGAGCCGCAGGGAGAGGAGCGAGACTGGTGGCTTGGTTTGCAGACCAGTGTGTGAGGGGGGCCTGGGGTCAGGGAAGTGGATAAGGTGAATATCAGCCTGCTTGCGAAATGGATTGCCAGACTTGGGGGCGGCGAAAGAGGCTTGGTTGGTGATACTATGAGGTACTATTATGGGCCATTTTCTTCTTGGAGACCTCTGGAGTCGCCTCCTTTGGGGGCCTCTTTTTTTTCTTAGGGGCCTAGTGGAGGTGACAAAGACGGTGCAGCCTTTCTTCTCTCCCACGCTGGGGGAGGGTGACGTTTTCAGATTTTGGTTGGATGACTGGCAGGGGGTCGGATCACCTCTCAGCACTAGGTATCCTCGGCTCTTTACGGGAGTGGTGGATTGGTCGACGCTGGTAGGGGAGTGCTGGTCTGGGGCCTGGTGTCCGATTTTTCGAGGTGGCCTCTCATATCTGAGGTATATGTGGAGTTAAAGATGTTGCTACAGGAGTTGGAGGGTTGGGAACCAGAAGAGGGGGAGGACTCCTCCTGGGAGGAGGGGGATTTCTCGGTGGTGGAGGTTTTCCGTAGGGTGAGTTGCAGGATGGACATTCTGGACATTAACTTTAGGTGAGACTGTAAGCTTCTCTGGGAGGCAGAATGCTCACTGAAGGTGAAGGTCTTTGCTTGGTTGCTGAGGAGGGGGAGGATTATGACGAGGAAGTGGAGATCGAGATGGGTCCAAATGGACAACGTGAGATGTCCTCTTTGTGTTGGAGCGGAGGAAGACATTCAACACCTGTTTTTCCAGTGTCCGTTTATGATGTAGGTGTGGCACAAACTGGGGATCGATTGGATTGACTGTCGGGACACACCTAGCTTCTGGTCTTCTTTTCGCAGGGGGAGTGCGAGTGGAGGGATGGTTTCGTTCATATCCAAGAAGGATCAAGCAAGAGTTTTGGCTGTCTTGTGGGGTGTGTGCCTGGGTAGGAATGGAGTGGTTTTTAGGGGTGAGAGATCCTATGTGGAGAACTTTTTCTACTCCATTCAATCTCAGGTGGAGTTATGGAGAGTTAATTTGTAAATCTGTTGTAACTGTTTCTTCTTCTGAATGAAATTGATTGTTGGTGGTTATCCCTTTGATAATCACCCTTTATTTCAAAAAAAAATGAAGGAAAACTTTTCACTAGTGGTAAAAGAAGACTCATCACCCTTATCAACTGTAGGGTACCCCATAAGAGAAGGCTCGTCACGTGGGCATCACGGATAGAAAACCATCGGTGGACTCTCCTCTAACTGGCGGCGCTGCAGCCATGTGGCAAGAGGTGAAGGTGGCGGAGATATTGCAGGATCTCCTCGTGGTGTTGCTGCTGTTGGTGATCTCCTCCTCATCGATCGTCTCCATGGATCACCAAATCGTTGGTGATCGAATCATATTTGGTGGGATACTAGATCATTGATCTAGGATCACTGTTTTGATACCATGTTAAAAAGTGTTGTAAAAGTCAGTACTCGGTATTCAGTCGGTTAGGTCACTGACTAAGGAGTATACGGTATGCGAGGGAGTAGTCGAGGAGTACTCGATCGGGTATTTTATATATATATATATATATATAGCTGTAGCCATGTGGCAAGAGGTGGAGGTGCGACGGTACTGCAGGATCTCCTCGTGGTGTTGCTGCTGTTGGTGATCTCCTCGCTAATCGTCTCCATGGATCACCAAACCGTTGGTGATCGAATCATATTTGGTGGGATACCAGACCATTGATTTAGGATCATTGTTCTGATACCATGTTAAAAAACGTGTTGTAAAAGTTAGTACTCGGTATTCAGTCGGTCAGGCCACTGACTAAGGAGTATATGGTATGTGGGGGAGTAGTCAGGGAGTACTCGGTCGGGCATTATATATATATATACACACATATCAAAAAGTAAAATATATCATTACATAAAAGTAAACATTATTCAAGTTGAAGGTTATAAAATAAGCTGCAAAGTACAAACAATATCAAATTTATCACAAATTTAATAATTAAACCAATGTATAAACTATTATAAATACATTATCAATGACGGAGCAACATAAATCAAGAATTAATATATGCTTGAATCAAATACATTACAACATATGCTTCGGCGATGGAAGGTTTTTACTTGGTCGAAGAGGAGTCTCAGGTGAAAATAAATGATTTTAGGGGAGTAGTCAGGGGAGGGTGGTTGAGTGGGGTTTTATTTGACCTAAAAAAAAAAAAACTTACATGCCTATTTTTTTTCCTTTATGCAAAAATTGGCCTACTACTCGGTTGGCGAGTAGTCAGGGGAGGGTGGTTGAGTGGGGTTTTATTTGACCTAAAAAAATATAATATACCTACATACCTATTTTTTTCCTTTATGCAAAAATTGGCCTACTACTCGGTCGACTACATCGACTACTCGGCCGAGTAGTCGGTGTCGCCGATTATAGGCCCGACTATAGGTTATTCGGTCTGTAGGGTACCCTATAGGATTATTTGGCTGAGTAGGTCGATTTTTACAACACTGTAAAAAAATCAACTTAATTATTTTTGTTGTATTGAAAATGAAGCCTTGGCCTTCTTTATATAGAGGACTTAAGCATACAAGAAAACTGCAATAACTTGCCTGGTAAAAATAGCAAGAACTAAAATAGAAGGACACCTGACATATTTCAAATTTTATTTCTTAACAACAAATATTCTCCCGAGCCACCCAATATCCTTCCCGCCTTGCCCATCAACTCCCTTCCAAAGGAACCTATACGTGAATGGCATTGTTTTAGTAAAAAGATACACGTGGCATCAAGTTTGAAATGACAAAGGATTTTGATTACAGATATTATCCCCATTGATTATGACAAGTAACTTGATCGCCGGTCACTTCATGTCCACCAAAATCATCTTAATCCATGGTGGCCCAATTACTATGATGGGAAACTGAAAATTGTGAGGTAGATGGAGACCAATCATTGACTAGTAATGGCATGGATGCAGCTAGGAAGCACAAATATAGATATCAATTTTTAATATCACAAGTCGGAACCCTTGCAATTGTTCAAATGATGCAACTATGCTTGGTTTAGGAGATGAAATACATTTAAAATATCTAATAGCAGTATCTAACCTCTGAAGGAAATATATAAGTTAGTTGATTGAATGTAACAATTGCTTAAATCCAACGAGCCATTATAAAAGTAATTTTTAAGGAAAAACATAACATGGTATATAGGACCTTTTGCATTTTTTAACATACCTTTTTTCAGACACACTTCAACAAACTTGTAGATGAATATCCTTTTTTTTGTTCCTCCTCTACTTCTTCAAAAAAATTCTTTTTTATTTGATATTATATAAATGAATGGCATGAGTGATATGACATTTTATATCAAGATTGAAATGACAAAAAATAACGACTGCAGATATTATCCCTATTGGTTATGGCATAACTTGATTGCTGTTCACTTCATGTCCACCAAAAGTCATCAATATCCCTGATTGCTCAATTAACATGATGGGAAACAGAAGACTGGGGTATGTGGATTGGGGGCAGAGAGGTATGGACTTACCGTGAGAGAGGAAGAGCTAGTGAGAGATTGTGGTGAGAAGAAAAAGGGGGCAGATCAAGGTGGGAGGGAGGGTTTTTTACTCATAACAAGATTCTGATTTGTAGTTACCATAATTTTCATCATGTTGGCAGTTATATTCCCATGACACCCTTGCTAACAATGATAGACAAGTAAACGAACTGGTCCAAAGCAAATGGGCTGATTACATGACATACTACACTTTTCCAATATACATGAATAGAGAATTTATTGCTTCACATGTGCTGCTCTTACATCTGGCACCCTGTTTTGCATCAGTTAGTGTCATTGAGTGAGCAATGCTATTTTTTCTTCCCATAATTGAGAACAGGTGCATAAGACATGCGAATCTGCTAAATGGGTGTGACCAAACTTCTTGAATGTATAGAATATAATTCTCCACTGTGATGCACAATCCGACAGGTCTCTACTGTCAAATATCATCAGATGGCTCTTCTCTACTAACCAAAATGATAAATGTACTCTATGTTTAATATTTGTTGCCATTGCTGGAGTGATGGGCACATGCTTCTCACTACTGATTCGTGTGGAACTAGCAGCACTTGGCAATCAGATTATACATATTACATACTGCCAAAATAAGCTTGGGTATAACTAACTAGGATATCATTAATGAGAAGCCAGTTTGAAGATACATCATTGTAGAAGCACTTTTTAGCATAGTGTAAAATTAAAGGGGAAAGAGATGTTTGGACCAGAAGAGGGTTTATTTTTCCAGATACTCTGACGATCTTTTCCTTAGTTTCTTGCATCTTTTGTCTTAGGATATGGGATTGCACATGGTTGTTTGTTTGCATGTCATGGGCATGTTTATCTGACATTGTTCTTTGTTCCAGACAGGACAAGGTTGCCACTTAAACATGCTGAGATTATATCTCCACAGACATGCCTTTGCAAGTACGTAGGGTGTTGTGTGTAACCTTCTTTCATTTTAATTACGTTGTTTTATTTTGTTTTTGGTACTCAAAAGATGCTTATTTACATTGACTGGCCAGTGTGATCTATTAAAAGATGCCATCTGAAGAAAGTTCAATAAATTTTATATGAAAAATGTTGGAGAATTCGGTTCTGAAATATTAGATATTTGCCTTTAGGTCAAATAACAGGAACAACCAAGCATTTTCCCTTGGTTGGGCTGGCTACATGGTTTCTCTGCCTTTCTTAGATATATTTTGGGTCATCTCATGGCTTCAGATCCATAAGTACACTTTTGTTGGCATGCTCCCGTTTTTCCCTAAATCTACTCAAATCGTAACAGAACCAAAACTAAGCCTTTTATGTTCATTGATTCTATTACATGGATTCTTTATCTCAATTCATATTTCCTAGCTCATATTTGGGCCTTTAAATCCAATATCCAAGTTTATACATGATGGTTTTCTTCCAATACTTGAATTCATTCATGATGCTTGTGTGTATTCAAGATCTGGATGAGGTTTTTGCCTCCTTGTTCAATTCATTGGTTGGTCATCTGTGGATATTGTATCCACTTTTGATGTGTCTTCCTCATTTTATATTCATGGTGACAAACTATCCCTCTGTCTCATATTTTCATTGGGGATCTGAATTTTCATGTCACATAGAATTCTCTGAGCTCCTTTCTAATTCAACGTGCCTAGATTAATTTTTTATGTTACGTCAAACATTGATGGACAATGGATTTACGTGGAAAGCTATGAGGGGAAGGGTTAAACCACAAGATCGTAGTACCCTAGCTTTTAGTAAGGGATGTGGTTTTTCTTCACTAAGACAAGAAAACTTGAGTGGTGAGGCACGACTTCAAGTGGATAAGTATTTGGTATTCATTTTCCCACTAAATTACAACTAAACAATTCCCTTGAAGTTGGGCGTAGAGGTCAAGCATGCCCAGCTTGCCTACAAGCTCTCCAAACTACAACGAACCAAGGCCCTTGGTAAAAATATCAGCAACTTGATCATTAATTGTTAGGAGATAAATCAAATTAAATATTTGATTAGGGTTTACTATTTTTAGGCCTTGGTTGGGTTTCCATGTATGCCCTTGTCTCTATATAAAGAGGGCTAGGGCCTATCCTTTCAAAATAACAAGAAATATTTTCCCCTCAAAATTCTCTACAATGGTATCAGAGTGGGTTTGATCCCGTGGGAAAAAAGAAAAGAGAGAGAAGAAATCCTATAGGGGGAGGCCCTTCGACGGTGCCACCGGCCTCTGGTGAGCCACCGAAGAAGCTCTCTCCTCTTCTCCTTTCCCCTCTTCTTTTTCTCCCCCTTCTCGCTTGCATCATTGACGCACGGTGCTTGTCCGTGAGGATAACACGTAGCAAATCTCAGTAATGGTGATGCTTCCTCATTTGACAAGCATCGCAGTGAATCTCAGTAGTGGGTGAAATGTGCGGGATAACACGTTTGAACCTATCCAGAGATAAGTGACCAAGGTAATGATGCCACTGTACAGCACTCCCAGCAGTGAAGCAAACCTCTCGGCATGAAGGTGTAAGTGGTGTCTGGACTAGGTGATATTACACACCTCCTCTTCATGTTTGCCACTAATCATCGTCCCTGTGAGCTTGTTCTGAAAGACATAGCCTACATAAAAAATAACACAATAGTCAAGATCATTTGTTATTCTGCTGATAACACGTTTGAGCCTGTCTAGAGATAAGTGACCAAGGCAATGATGCCACTGTAGAGCATTCCCAGCAGTGAAGCAAACCTCTCCTTGGCATGAAGTTGTAAGTGGTGTCTGGACTAGGTGATATTACACACCCCCTTTTCATGTTTGCCACTAATCATCTTTCTTGTGAGCTTGCCCTGAAAGACATCCTACATCATCAAAATTAGCACAACAGGTAAGATCATTGTTATTGTACTAATTGATGGACTAATAGGAAAATCAGGAACAAAAAGAATATCAGGAAATCTTAATGTGGGGGTAAGAACGACCTCTCCCTGACCATCAATCTTGGAATGTCCTATTGGGAGCAACAGAGTGAAGCCTCTGAAAACAACTATGATCCTTACTTAAATGGCGCAATGCACCAGAATCTACTAACCAGGTAGTACCATCACTAGACCTATCAGATATATTTAAGGCTAGATTTATACCTGAGGAGGCAAAGGCAGCGACACCTGAAGATGAGGATGGCTCCTGTGTTACTTGTGAGGGGCATTGAAGAATGGCATCGTACTCCGCACGGGGAACAATATCCGTCTGCTCCTTAGAAGAGTAATAACCTGATTGGGAGTAGGTGGTCTACCATGCTTAAACTAGCATGTAGCCTGTACATGACCAACCTTGCCATTGTAAGTGCATGTGACATGAGGTTTGCCAAGTTGGCCCCATCGACATCCATGACCTCGAGTAGAAAGGTACTCCTCGACCACCACGGTTACCAATCGCCGCAAAGGCAGAAGTTTGTCCAATAGTCTTAGTAGACACAATAACCTTACTAATTCGGCTATAGGCTTCCTCCAGAATAGGAAGTTCTGAGAGAGTCAGCATCTGAGAACGAGCAATCTCATACTTTGGACCCAGACCTGACAAGAACTGGAGCACTACAACCTCCCTACGATACTTTCTCTATGTGGAACATGTGCACACCGGTCTACAGGAATTATACTTCTTTAGGAGCCCTTTAAGAGTGGCATAGTACTGAGGTAAAGATTGATTCTTTTGCTTAAGATTACTTATCTTATGGTAAATTTGGTTTGCTGAAATTCTTCTCATGAGAATAGATGTTACAAAGATAATCCCACGTCTCTTTAGCAATCTTATACATGATGCCATCTTCAATGCGTGGTACAATGGAATTCATTATCCATGCACGTATCATTGTGTTGTCCTTTTTCCATGTGGCATATTTCCTTGCCTTTTGTGCAGTCTCTGACTTAAGTGAAACATGTTTCTTGTCATGACCTTCCACTGTCATAAGGAACACCTGGGATCGCCGTGCATAGTTGGTCTCATCCAACTTGGCAATAAGAACAAAAAATGGATTCTTCTAGTTCCCGGGCTTTGAAGCAGCATTTGATGTCACCTTAGACATCACTAGATGATGCCATCGTGCCTCCACGAAAAGAAAATGTCACAAAATCAGATTTAGAACAAAACTTTCAGGTCATAGAAGAAATTTGCAGAAACTTGGCGAGTTCTTGAACATAAAATCCAAGGCAATGAAACCTCGAAAATCACGTCAAGACCTTACCGCAGGTTCCTTAGGACTGAACAAGGTGCACACTAGGGCATAGAGGAAGCCCCAGTGCTGCTGCCCAAGTGACCCGAGTCCCTTACGTTGCAGCTAGGGTGGAGAGGGCCAGTAATAGAGCTACTGGTGGTGTTGCTTCCTGCCGGTGGTGTTGCGGTGTTTGGAACAATGGCGAGAGCGTCGAGGGTTTTAGTGGAGGGGGAGTGGATGCTAACTATTTAGTGGGTGTAGACATTATTTATGGTTTTCACATTTATATGTAAGGGTGTGTTGTACACCTTTTGTCCGTTGAAGGGTTGTATTACAATTTTCTCTTTACCTTTCTTTATATAAAGATGGATTGGGCCTGAATAATAGATTGAGCCTTTTCATTTCTTCCTATTTTGTATCAAAGCATTGGTCCTAGACCGGTGCTCTAGATACCTCATCGAAATAAGCTGCCAACATCCACTACCCTAACCCTAGGAACACTGTTGGAGAGCACCATCGGTGTTGCCAGCTCTCCTTAGTGTTGCCATAGCCATTGGTGGAGCGAGGAGGTTGCGGCGGGGCTCCTTTATCGTGCTGCATTACCTAGGGTGGCGCTGTAGGGGTCGATCCTCATTGCTGCAGTGTTGACCATTGCTTGAGGCGGTGCTGCGCCATCGTGGAGAGGCTCAACAAGGTTGATCCACGTTGGAGCAGCGTCGATCCTCGTTGGAGACAATGCTGCGTTGTCGCTAAGGGGCTCTGTGACATCGATTCTCGCCGCCTGAGGCCTCTCCCCCCGAGCTCCGTCGCAGGGGGTCCTTTGGTGTTGCCTGAGCTACTTGGGGCGGTTCTAGCCCTCCTCCCCACCGCAGATCCTACTGACTGCCGTTGTGGGGAGGTTGGAATGCATCGGAAGGCTGCTATGGTGTTGCTACTCACCGGAACACTGCTGCAGTAACCTCTGGGGATTGCTTGATGGTCTGAAAGGTCAATTTCAGGCTATGTTTGGGTCAATGTTTTAAATATCGATATCGATATCATATTGACAAGTCAAAAAAAGGATATATCAGGGATATATCGCTGATATTGGGAAATTTTGGAGAAATCGTTTAGAAAAACAAAAAATAAAAGAAAATGTCACAAATTTTATGGAAATTAATATTTTAGTAACTAAAACATTATAGAGAAATACCTAGAAGGTGAAAATCGTGTTTGTGTGTGCGTGTACGCGCTCAAATTTCATCCCGCCCAAACAATTCGTGGTTAGCTTCTTAGATTTCCTTTCTCGCCAGCGAGTTTTCCAGGTTTCCCGCACATTTTCCCGCCCAACAGTAGCTGCTGTTGGTGATATATCGTTGATATTTCGGAGATATCACCCGATATATTGGAGATATATTAAACCTTGGTTTGGGTAACTTTATATCTGATTTCGTATTTAGTTGACTCTGTCTTTCATCTAGTGGGCAACAAAGGACTGGACTATGGCTTTCTCAAGTTCTACTACTATGTCCGAGTCTTCTGAGACTTCTCCAGACATTTCCATGGACACCGTTGGATATAAGGGTCTATTTTTCAGTCTAATGATCAAATTGGATGAGACCAACTATCCACGGTGGTCCCAGATGTTCTTGATGATTGTCAAGGGTCATGGCAAGGAACACATATTGAGTCAACCTGAGCCTATCGAGAAGACAGGAGGCAATGCTACTTGGGATTGTGATAATGTGAGGGTATGTGTCTGGTTGATGAATTCGGTAATACCCAAGATAGGAGATGAAATCATTTACTATCCTACGCCCAGGAAGATGTGGGATTCCTTATGTGAGATGTATTCACATGAGAAGAATTCCTCTAGAGTATTTCAGATTTATCATGAGCTGTTTCATCTCCGTCAGCATGGAAAGACTTTACCCCAGTACTACTCTCAGGTCAAGGGATTATTAGAGAGACAATTCTTATAGACCTGGTTGCACCTGCTCCTCTTGGTGTGCCTTCAAGAAGGAGCTCATAGTCTCCTTGTTTCTCTTTGGCTTGGGACCAGAGTATGCAGCAACACGAGATCAGATTTTGACGATGACTGATCTTCCCTCTCTTGAGGAGACTTATAGTAGACTTAACATGATCACTATTCCTACTATCACTATTGAGATTACAGGCCAGACCACTGCTTTGGCAGCTTCTCATGGTTTTGGGAGAGGGACATCTACTTGAGGCCGTGGTCATGGATAAGGATTTGGAGGTTGTGTCAAACCTTCATGTACTTATTGTGGTCGACTGGGCCACACGGAGGCCACGGGCTGGCAAAAGCACGGGAGGCCTGTTGCTGCTCACCAGGCGATAGAGACTACCTCTTCTACACCTAAGACAGTTACTAGAGCAGAATTTGAGGAGTTATTATAGAGGATCAGCCATCTTCCCCCATCTGTTTCTACAGACAGTTGCTGTTGCCTCCACCTCTGGTATTGTTAGTGCTTATTCACTGTCTACTCTTAGATCCAGTGATTGGTTGGTGGATTCAGGAGCTTCTCAGCACTTATGTGACACCTTAGATGCCTTTTCCAACTTGAGATTTGCCCCTCTTGGCAGGACAGTCCAGGTGGTAGATGGTTGATTGCCACATGTTACAGGAAAGGGTGGAGTGACTTTTCTACATTGCAGCTGCCAAATGTTCTTTATGTTCCTGATTTTTTGCGTAGTTTTCTTTTTATTAATTGTATTACCAGAGAACTTACTTGCTGGGCCATTTTTGATGTGCGTTCTTGTGTCTTGTTAGATTGACTCATGGGGAGGATAATTGGTGGAGGACGTGAGGAAGGAGAGGTGTATCGTCTAAGTCGTTCTCCAATTGCAGCTGCTGCTTCTGTGCATCAGGGGGAGACTGCTTTGGGCACTAGGTCTCCCATCAACTGGTATCTTCGCCTTGGCCACCTTCCTATGGAGAGAGTTAGGCGTGTGCTACCCCACATACCTGCCAGCAAGGTTTTAGAAAATGCGAGGCGGTAACAAAGCGGTTTGCCTTCATTGAGGCGAGGCATAAGCCTTGAAGCGATCGAGGCGTATGTCTCAGGATTTGCATAAAAAGTATTGAAAAATGATATGATATATACTTGTTAAGTATTAATAAGGAAATAATAATGTTTAACTTGATTAGTAAAGAATTTTAATTTAGTTAAGTTAGTCTATTTAGTTAAGTTTGAAGATCTTGAGTCCTTTTAAGATTCATGTTTGCTATTTCCTATTCCTATTAGGTTTACTATGTAATTTGTTAACCTTGCTATTTATACAAAGGAGGTTAGAGTTCCTATTTTCAATAGCATGGGGAATTATTTGTTTCAACAATAGCATTACGTAAAATCCTTAATTTTTCAATGCTTATATACAGTTTAGATATGCACCATCAATGGCCCTCATTATGAGATCCATCAATAAAGTTCCATATAAATAACGATGATTAACATTTAAAGTACCCATATAACACCTAAACCATATATTTTAAGGAGGATGCAAAAAGAAAATCTTAAACAGGCAGGGAAGGTTGTTTTAAAGTAGCATCTTTGGTACAATTTAGTGGTCCACTTTCTCTTCCTTTTAGAACTACATTTGACTCAGCAAGCTTGGTATCATGTCTTTTGGATAATTTTGACACACATGGTGCAAGATGATTCCATATATCAAGCTAGGCATATTCACATCAAACTTAATTACCCTCTTTATCTTGATTTGGTAGGCTGTGAATCAAACAAGAGGTTCCTAGCGCTCTTATTACAAATTCCCTTTTGCATGTCGACTTACTGTTGCTGAAAGCACTGACCTAAAGTCTCACACTTGGATATCTTTCATCTCTTTGATAAGGCTCTCTATTCCCAACTTTCAACAAGGGTTGAGATCCTAGATATCAATTGAACACTGATCGTTAATTCTTTCATGTATACCAAGTTCAAGCTACTTCTTTGGAATGTTCAACAAGGCTCAGACCGCCTTGACCACCATGATGGAATGTTCAACTTAAAGCACCTGAGGCGGTGCCTCAGATGCACCTCAACGCCTCAGACCACATCGAGCGCCTCGACTCAGTGAGGTGCACGCCTCTTGTCTGCAGCCCGAGGCTACCGCCTTGAGGCTATTTTGGGCCTCATAGCCTCGAGTTGTATGCCTCTATAGCCTTGATGCGCATTTTTTTAAACCATGCCTGCCAGTACCACCATTACCTGCGATGCATGCTAGCTGGGCAAACACCATCGTGCTAGTTTTCCTGTTTGTAGTCATGTTGGGTCTTTTGCTTTATTTGACTTGATTCATAAGGATGTGTGGGGTCCAAGTTGGGTTCTTGATCGTCTTGGGCATCGTTATTCTTATTTTTATTGATGATTTCTCTCGTATTAGTTGGTTGTTATTGATGAAAAATAAGTTGAAGTGAAAAAGAAGTCTTATTTTGCCAAGCTGCCCCTATGTCTCTTTATATAGAGAGAGACAAGGGAAAAATAACACAATAAGTCCAACAAGGAAAACAAGATAACAAATAGCTCCTCACAATAACATGTAACTCAACACTCCCCCTTAAGCTGGAGCATATATATCCACTATGCTCAGCTTGTTTCCACAGTTCTCAAACTAGGGGCGAAGTAGTGGCTTGGTAAAAACATCAGTAGTCTAGTCAGTGGAGGCAAGACATGTAGTATGAAGTATACTGCTGAATCAGACTCCTGGTATAATCACAGTCCACTTCCACATGTTTCGTCTTCTCATGAAATATGGGATTATTAGTAGTATATGTCGCAACCTAGTTATCACAATGCATCTCCAAAGGCTCCTGAATTTCAACATGAAGATCTCGTAGCAGTGATCTGATCTATATCATCTCAGCTGCAGTATGAGCCATAGCCCAATACTCGGACTCAGCATTAGAGCATGAAACACTGTTTCTTGCTCCTCTAGGTCACCAAATTTCCAGCTACAAATGTGCAAAAACTAGTAGTAGACCGCCTGTCTCCTACGTCTCCTGCATAATCTGCATCAGAGCAAGCCATTACAGACATAGGACCCTTCTTTTCGAATGAAATGTTTCTTCCTGGACATCCCTTAATGTTGCATAGCCACTTTCCAGTGAATATCAGTGGGCTTGTCTAAGAACTGACTTAGCTTACCCACTGCAAGGTTGATGTCTGACTTGGTGATGGTTAGATACAATAACTTCCCAACCAGCTGCCGATAGACCTTCTTGTCCTTTAACTTCACTGTATCTTCAAATAAGTGAACTTTAGGATCCATAGGAATGTCGGCTTCCTTGGATCTTAGCATGCCTGTCTCCTGAAGAATATCAAGTGCATACTTCCTCTGAGACATCACTATGCCTTGTTTGCTTGTGGCGATCTCAATACCTAGAAAATATCTCAGCTTCCCAAGATCTTTCATGACAAATTGGTGAGCTAAATACTCCTTCGCTTGAGTAATACCATTTGCATCATCGCCTGCAAAGATAAGGTCATCAACATATACTAATAAAGCCACGGTACTGGTACTGGTCTTCCTAACAAACAAGGAATGATCAGAAAAAGATCTCTACATCCCAAACATAGAGTGCCTCGGACAAATGTTGAAACTAGGCACGAGGGATTTGCTTAAGGTCATAGATAGCCTTACGAAGTTTGCACATACACTCCCATTGAACCTCAAAGCCAGGTGGCTACTGCATGTATATCTCCTCCTCCAAGTCTCCATATGGAAAGACATTTTTGACATCCAACTGGTGAAGATGTCATCTATAATGAGCTGCATCCTAAACATAGAGTGCCTCAGACAAACACTGAAACCAGGCTCGAGGGCTTTGCTTGAGGCCATAAATAGCCTTACAAGGTTTGCACATACACTTCCCTTGAACTTCAAAGCCAGGTGGCTACTGCATGTATATCTCCTCCAAGTCTCCATATGGAAAGGCATTTTTGACATACAGCTAGTGAAGATGCCATCCATAATGAGTTGCAACAAAGATAAGAATACAGACTGTGGAGAGTCATGCCATAGGGGAAAGTGTCAAAGAAATCCACCCCATAGGTCTGGGTGAATTCTTTGGCTACAAGGCAAGCTTTATACCGAGAAATTGATCCATCAGGGTTGTATTTCAGGGCAAAGATCCATCTGGCCCCAACCAAGTGTGCACCAGAAGGTAAAACAAACAACTCCCAAGTGCCTCTATCAGTAAGTGCAGACATCTCCTCTTCCATAGCCGCCTTCCAATGTGGATGTAGGAGAGCTTGCTGGTAGGAAGTAGGTATTTCTGTACTAGAGACTGCAGCTGTGAAGGCATGAAAGTCTGACCCAAGAGAACCTGCAGAAATAACACTGCCAGCAACACAATACTGTGCACAGGATCTCGAAGCCTTTCTGATATCAATGGGAATATCTTCATTTGTGGGTAGAGAAAGGAATCTTGAAGACACATGAGTAGAAGAATCATTAGTATTGCCAATACATACCTGAGCGGAGGAGGACGATGGTGGCTCAGTAGGATCTGAAGAAGAGGTGGGTGTGTCTTCTCTCTGTAAGTAATTGGCAGCTAATATGTAGCATCCTTTATGTCTTCTCATTTGGTGGAACAAGTTTGAAAGTGCCCACAGTATGATCTGAAGTAGATACACCATTACTATAAGAGAAATCCTCCAAGGCTATAGAAGTTATAGGCATAGGGGTAGCCACTTTTATCTTTCTCAACTGATGACTTGAGGTAGGAAAATAAGGGATAGACTCATGAAAGGTCACATCTGCACTCATATAGTGTTTCTAATGTATGGGATCAAAACACCTGTATCCCTTTTGCATGTGTATCTCATAAATACACACTTAACCACCCTTGGTGCCAATTTGTCATGACTAGGCCCAAGGAGGTGTGCAAATGCCACACACCCAAAGGTCTTTGGTGGCACAAGAAATAAGTCAGCATTAGGATATAAGATACTTCATGGAATCTGCTCATGTAACACAAAAGAAGGGAGCCTATTAATGAGATAAGATGCAGTAAGAATCGCATCTCCCTAGTAACTATGTTGAGCACTATTTCGGATAAGGAAAGCTCTAGTTGTATCCAAAATGTGGTGGTGTTTTCTTTCAGTTATCCCATTCTACTGCGATGTATGAGGACATGATGTTTTATGCATAATACCCAGTGATCCATACAAATCAACTAGTTTCTTTGTGCAAAATTTTGTTATGATTTTCTTAATGCATACACCAAATTGATTTTTCACAAACACCACAAATTGCTGAATCAAAGAGCCAACTTTCGATTTATTCCTCATAAAAAAGTTCCATTATAAGCGATAAAAATCATCCACAAATAACATATAATATCTAAAATTCTAGCAGCCTGCCATATGGCTTGGACCCCAGACATCACAATGTAGCAAATCAAAATAAGCAGAACTGGTAGATTGGATAGATGCTGGAAAACTGGCACGGTGATGCTTTCCCAGCTGACATGCATCGCATTGAATCTTCATGGCGGGAGACAAGTGAGGGATGACACGGCGTACCTTGTCTAGTGAAGGATGACCTAGTCTTCTGTGTCACTGCAAGGTACTCCCTATAGTAGTCGTCTGACAGGCTACAACAACTGGACTCTGAACTAGCCGATACACACCCCTCCTCATGGCTACCACCAATCGTTCTCTTTGTCATGCGGTCCTAACAAGAGCATTCAACAATGTCAAAAATAGCATGACAATTCAACTGCTTAGTAATAGAACTAACAGAAAGCAGTTGCATTGCCATGCCCGGCACATAATACACATCATCAAGATGCATAAAGTGTAACAGATACCCCTCCCTTACCACGGATTGGGGCATGTCAACCATCTGCCAGCTGTACTGAATGTTTCTGTGGTGTCTTCTGTAATTCTCTAAAGCATTGGGAATTTCCTGTTAAATGATCAGATGCACCTGAATCTATCAACCATGACCCTTTCGTACTTGATACAGATGCATAGGCTGTAGTGTTGGAGGATTGAGGCTGCTCATGGGTCAACTGTGCTAGCTGCTGCACAACTGCATCATAGTCTGCCTTTGCAAGGGATACTGTCATAATGCTCACACCTGGAGAGGCTGTAACAGAGGCTTGGTTGGCCATAGTAGGACGACCAAGTTTATTCCAACACTTAGCCTCAACATGGCCAAACTTGTCACAGAAAGAACATGTAAGCTTGCCACGATTACCATCAGTTCGACCTCTGCCTTTGCCATGAAAGAAGCCTCCACGACCACCACGAGTGCTAACATCAGCATGAGCCGAAGATGTATTGGTAACAATTGCATCATGAGTAGGTTGAATTTGCATCCTACTCAGCCTTCTGTAAATCTCCTCAATAGGAGGAAGCTTAGAGAGAGTCAGAATCTAAGAATGAGCCACAGAATAGTAATCACTCAGCCCTGCCAGGAACATGTCGGCTGCAAACTCCTTGTGGTCCCTGCATGTAGTAGAAGTACACATCGGTTTACATGCATTATATTTCTCCAATAATCCCTTCATAGTGGAGTAATATTGAGATAGACTCATCTCCTTCTGCTTGAGATGGCACAAATTATAGTGGATCTGAAATACTTGAGTTGAATTCAACTCATGTGAATAAGCCGTCTTCAAGCCATCCCACCTCTTTGGCGGAACTGTAGTACATAACCTCATCGCCAATCCTTGGAATAACGCTATTCAAGATCCAAGCTCTCACGATAGCATTATCCTGATTCCAAGCTACGTATTTTCCTGTTTTTGCTCTGGTGGTGCTTTCATAAGCACATGCTTCTTATCATAGCCTTCCACAGTGACAAGGAAGGTTTGAGACCAACGGGGGTAATTGGTCTTATCCAATTTTGTAATCGGAGTAAAGAAGGGGCTCTTGTACACCCCACTTTCTGTACTTTGTCCTGAAGATATCCTCAGAAGCATCTGATGCAGACATGGTAAGCCCAAACAACAGATTTGGAATCCTGGATTAAATACCAACAACTTTGGGAATACACATCCCGCAATCCATAGACAATATCCAACACTTCATTGGGGAATACATGCCTCAAGAATCAATTAATCAGGGGAATACACACCCCAAGGAAAAACATTCACAACGGGGAATACACACCCCAAATCAGATCAAGAGATCAGAAAGGTCATACCAACCATAGGAAGGTTCTTGCTTCAAATCTTCATCCCTCAATATCAAAGAACCTTCCTACGGAGTTCTTGGAGATGCCGATCCTTCTCTCCAACGACCTGAGCGGCGGCAAAATGAGGAGAGAACGACGGTAGCTGTGTTGTAGCTGCAACCTATGCTATTGCAGCATGTGCACCATGGTGTGTTGATGTGCTACAAGGGCTTCAAGGCGAGGCATAGTAGCAGCATACGTCGGGAGCGACGCTCAGGCGACCCCGCAGCAGCAGCACAGGTCTTGCGTGGCGCTCAGGCGCGCCACAGCAGCCACACAGGGCTTGGGCGGTGCTCAGGCGACCCTTTGATTGCAGCAGGGCGGCGGTGAGGGGCCATAGTAGCGTTGCGATCAGGTATTGTACTGCTGTGGTCGCTGCAGCAGGGTGGCAATGAGCAAGGGTAGTAGCGCTATGGTGTGGCGGCGCTCCTACTACAACAGCGGCGACAGTCGGTGATGCTGCTGCTATTGCGATGGCGATCTGACGTTGCCGGTGGTGGCGGCGACGTAGCTCCTGGCGAAAGGGCTTAAGGTAGGGTTAGGGTTTTTTTCTGGTGGAGCCCTTAACCTAGTGCTTTGATACCAAGTTGAAGTGAAAAAGAAGTCTTATTTTACCAAGTCGTCCCTATGTCTCTTTATATAGAGAGAGACAAGGGAAAAATAACGCAATAAGTCTAACAAGGAAAACAAGATAACAAATAATCCTTCGCAATAACACGTAACTCAACAAAATAAGTCTAATGTGGGTGCTATCATTTAGAATTTTGTTGTGGAAATAGAAACGTAATTTTCTGTCACAATTAAGATGTTTCATTCTGATGATGCCTTAAGTTTCACACCTCTCGCTTGCTGTAGTTTTTTCGTACTTAGGGTATTGTTCACCAAACCATTTATGCTCATACCTCTCAGTAGAATGGAGTTGCTGAGAGGAAGCTTAGGCACCTGTTGAATGTTGCATGCACCCTTCTTATTCACTATGTTGTGCCTGCTTTATATTGGGGGAATGCTGTTCTTATGGCTTACTTTCTAATTAATAGGATGCCTAATTATGTAATTCATGAGCAAATTCCATGGCAGGTTTTGTATCCTGGTTGCCTCCTATTTTCTGTTATTCCTTGTGTTTTTGGGTGCGTTGCATTTGTTCATGATTTAACTCCTGGATAGGATAAACTAGCACCATAGGCTGTTAAGTGTATTTTCTTGGGTTATTCTAGAACCCAGAAGGGGTATAGATATTTTGATCTTCATTCCCACCATTATGTTTTTGCAGATGTGACATTTCATGAGTCTGTGCCATATTTTTCCATCACTAGTTTTGACTTGTTTCTTGTGATGAAAGGCTCCTATGCCCATTCCACCCATTCCATTTAGTGCTATACCTGTGGATGCTCCTTCTACTTCTCCCATCGAGGGAAATTGAGTTCAGGATCCTATTGTTAATTTTCAGAGGTTGCATACCACCTTCCAGATGCCCCCTCCTCCCATGCCTCCAGCCTCTCCTCAGGTGAGCACACGACCTTTAGACACTGGCACTTTGGTGCCTAGTGATGATGCAGGGACAATTAAGGCTATGGAGGATGTATAGTTGGATAGTGACCTTTTGATTGTCATTTAGAAGGCTTTTGGTCCTACGCCAAGTATGATGTGGTAGGATATCTCACCATTGTTGATCCTGGTACCACTTTTTCAGGGTTTACTAGGGCCCTGAGTACCACTGCTGTGTCGATGTCCTACCAGGAAGTCATGCTTCATCCAAAGTGGCGTCAGGCAATGGCAGAGGAGATGGTTGCCCTTCAGAGCAGGGGCACATGGGACCTTGCACCACTTTTGTCAGGAGCCAATCTTGTTGGGTGCAGATGGGTATTTGCTCTCAAGTTTCATCCATATAGGAGTGTTGCTAGATATAAAGCTCGGCTGGTAGCAGAGGAGTTCACTCAAATCTATGGGGTAGACTTCTTTGATAACTTTTCTCCTGTGGCGAGACTCTTGATAGTGTGGATAGTAGTCTCTATTGCAGCACATTATGATTGGCCACTTCATCAACTTGATGTAAAGAATGTCTTTCTTTACAGTGACTTACATGAGTTCTATATGCAGCAACCTCTTGGCTATGAGGTGGAGGGGGAGTGTGTATGTAGGCTAAGAAAAGCTGTTTATGGGCTCAACCAGAGTCCGCGTTCTTGGTTCCAGAAACTATCGCAGGTGGTAGAGTCTGATGGCTTTCAGAGGTCTTTCTCTGGTCATTCCTTGTTTGTTAGGAAAACGGGAGAAGGTGAGGTAGTGCTCCTTGTATATGTTAATGACTTGATTGTTACAGGAGACGATGTATATGGTGTTTAGCAGATTAAGGAGAAATTGGCCAGCCAGTTTGTGATGAAAGACTTGGGTCCACTACGATACATTCTAGGGATAGAGGTTGCCTGTAGCAAGCATGGTATAGTTCTATCAGAAATAAAATATGCACTAAATGTTCTGCAGGAGACTGGGATGCTTAGGGCAAAGGCTGCAAGTATACCCATGGACTCAAAGGCTCACCTATATGATGCTGAGGCACCTTCTGTGGATGGTAGTTAGTATAGGCAGTTAGTGGGGAAGTTACTCTACCTCACTATCACCAGGCCAGAGATTACTTTTGCAATTGGGACACTTAGTTCATGTCTAAGCCTACGAGGCAGCATTGGGACGTTGCCATGATGGTTTTGAGATACATTATGGGGGCACCATGTCGGGGTTTTCTATTTACTCGGGGCACTTCCATGTTAGTTGTGGCCTATTTAGATGTAAATTATGTAGGGAGTCTAGCAGATAGGAAATCTACCAGGATTTTGCACCTATGTGGCTGGCAATTTGGTTACTTGGAAAAGTAAGTAGGTAGCTGTTTCCAAGTCGAATGTAGAGGTAGAGTATAGAGCTATGGCACAGACAGTTGAACTTATGTGGGTGGAGTCACTTTTGAGAGATTTACACATATAGATTACTGGTCCTATGAAGATGAGGTGTGATAATGTGATTGCTACATATATTGCCAACAACCCAATGTTCCATAAGAGGACTAAACATGTTGAGGTAGACTGTCACTACACTAGAGATCTTCTTCAGAAAGGCCTTCTTTATACAACTCCTGTTACTACATATGATTAGACAACAAACATTTTTACCAAGTCACTTCATAAGTCTCTTTTTGATTCTTGTTGTTTCAAGTTGAGCATGATAGATTTATATGCTCCAGCTTGAGGGAGAGTGTAGACGTTATTTATGGTTTTCACATTTATATGTAAGGGTGTGTTGTGCACCTTTTGTTCGTTGAAGGGTTGTATTATTGCCTTTTACTTCTCTATATAAAGAAGGGTAGGGCCCGAATAACAGATTGAGCCTTTTCATTTCTTCCTACTGTGGGATACCAGAAAGCCGATCTAGGGTCGCTGCTTTGATACCAAGTCGGTGAAAATGATCAATCTTATTCCAACAAGAAACCCTACACCTCTTTATATAGAGAGAGGTGTGGGAACAATTGTGATACATAACCATAAGAAGATAGAAAAATTACAAGTGTCCTCAATATAAAAATAGACCGAAGAGGTATCTTAACAGCTACCAACCACGATGAACGGCCACAGAAATTAGAATGTGCATAGTGGAGAGATGTGCAGCTGGAGTGAAGGTATTAAAGAAGTCCATGCCATATGTCTATGTGAACATCTTTGCAACAAGTCGGGTCTTGTGTCTGGAAATTAACTCGTCTGGACTATATTTGACAATAAACATCCATTGATGACCAAGAAATGTTGTGCCATTTGGCAGCGTAGTGAGCTCCATGGTACCGTGAGAACAAAGTGCAGCCATCTCTTCCTCCTTGGCCTAGCGCCACTTTGGATCAGGTAAAGTTTGCTGGTAGGTAGAAGGAATCTGTATGGCGGATAGTGCACAGGAGAACTTCCGTAAAGTAGTCCCCAGACCCTTTATAGATAGGGCCCCTATAACTGGATATTTGGCACAATTGTGAGTCACCTTCCAAATAGCAATTGGAAGATCAAGGTCATCTAGCACCAGATCCTGCAACTGCAAACTGGCATCCATAGCATGATATGTATCCGCACGAGGAGCATCCATAGTTGGATCTGTATCATTACAATTGGGTAAGGTATCATCAATCAATAAATCATTTGTTCTCACTTGTAGTAGGGGTGATGATGGTGCTGAAGGATAAGAAGGATGTCACTTGTATGTAATTGGGAGCCTATAAGTAATATGAGGATCATGGAACTTCTCAGTCTCA
This sequence comes from Thalassia testudinum, assembly GCA_037157565.1. Taxonomy (NCBI): domain Eukaryota; kingdom Viridiplantae; phylum Streptophyta; class Magnoliopsida; order Alismatales; family Hydrocharitaceae; genus Thalassia; species Thalassia testudinum. The sequence continues at coordinate 130,245,230 of JAZHRO010000014.1, read as the reverse complement.
CTAGGTGAAGGCACATAGTCTGTGATTGGAATGGCTTTTAAGGGAGTATGCGGTATAGGCATAGGCGCTAAAATGACCTCAAGGGAAAGACTGCGTGTAGCCTTAGAAATGTAGGGAATGCACTCATGAAAGGTGACATCGGTGCTCACATAATGTATGCCAGAAATGGGATCATAACACCGACATCCTTTTTGAGTTCTGAAGTACCCCAAAAAAATACACAACTACTCGATGAGCCAGCTTATCCTGACCAGGAGAAGTGAGATGCATAAAAGCGACACATCCAAAGGCATGAGGAGGCACATGAAAGACCTCACTATTTGGGTGCAAAATTTGTCAAGGTATTTGCTCATGGATAACAGAAAATTGCATTCGATTAATCAAATAACTGTAAGAACATTTCCCCAATAAAGTGAGGGAACACTATGGTGAATCAAAAGAGTAGGTTCTACATCTAGTAAATGTCTATGCTTCCTCTCAGCCACCTCATTTTGTTGAGAGGTATGAGGACAAGTTGTTTGATGTACTATGCCATGGGATTTATAGAAAGTAGATAATTTTCTAGTATAGAATTCAAGAGCCTTATTGGATCACATAATTTTAACAGAAGCATAAAATTGGGACTTTATTTCCAAAATAAAATGTCAAAAGAAACACCCAAGATAAACGAGAAAAGTCATCCATAGCGACATGATAAAAATAGTGACCTAGTTGATTAGAAATATGACTAGGGCCCCACACTTCAATATCAAGCAGTTGAAACAACTGCGTAGACCTAGAACTACGACTGGCATGGTAGGAGGCACAATGGTGCTTTACTTAGTTGACAAGCATCATGAGCAATCACAATAGCAGGAGAGATATGGAATGAAATGTCTGATCTTGTTAAGGGGAAGATAACCAAGGCGGAGGCACCACTGGAATGGACTCCTAGTAGCAAAGGAGACCCCTCCATGGCAAGCAGTAGCATATGAAGTTTGGACTAGACAATAGATGCCTGCCTCCTCACGGCCACCACCAATAGTCCTCCCTGCCAATTTATCCTGAAAAATGCAAGTCTAGGCATAAAAAATGGCACGGCATTTGAGTTCCTTGGTAATTTTACTGATTGAAAGTAAGTTAATAGGAAAATCCAGCACAAATAAAACATCTGGTAGCCTCAGTGTAGGGGTGACAGACACCTCACCTTATCCAGCTATTTGGGAATGCCTTCCATTTGGAACCTATACTATCCTGCCTGTTGAAACTGGTCTGAGACGACGAAAATATCGCTGGTCCGCATTGAGGTGATGAAAGGCTCCTGAATCAACCAACCAATTTGCATAGTATTGGTCATCAACCTAAGATGCAAAACAAGACTCTATACTTGAAGAGGAGGCCAAGGTGGTTGTCTCAGGTGCATCAGAGGTATCCTAAGTCAATTGGGAAAGATGTTGGGGTAACTCATCATAGTTTGCTTTGGGAACAGTATCACTTGATCCCTTTGGAGATGTAACTGCCTGATTTGCTGCAGGAGGCCGACATGTCTAAGGCTGCCATAGTAGGTTCACGGAGGGCATCCTCTCCCACTTGGTGCATGGCTACGACTTTTACCATGTGTAGCAGCGGACCCCCTATCCTGTCCAGAAGTAGCAACAAGTGCAGAGGTTTATCCAGTAATGCTGGTAGAAGGCTGAGTAACAGCAATCCTGCTCAACCTGTTGTAAGCCTTCTCAAGAGAAGGAAGCTCAAATAGAGTCAAGAGTTGAGAGTGAGTAGCAGGAAATTCCGACCCAAGGTCAAATAAGAACTGTAAGACAACAACCTTCCTTTCGATACTCCCTCTATGTAGCATGTGCAGACTGGCCTGCAAGCATTATACTTCTCAAGTAAACCCTTCATAGTAGAATAGTACTATGATGACGAGCTGTCCTCCTGGCAAAGATGTGAAAGCTTACGATAGATTTGGAAGACTTGACTTAAGTTTTCATAGGAATATGTATCATGTAAATTGTTCCACATTTCTTTTGCTATTCGATAATACATAATCTTGTCATCGATTCACGGAATAACGCAATTCATGATCCAAGCACGGATCATGGCGTTATCCTTTTTCCAAGTAGCATCCCTACCCATCTTATTTTGTGGTTTCGGTTGAAGTGGTATGTGCTTTTGGTCATGGCACTCCATTGTCATAAGGGAGGCTTGTGACCATTGTGGATAATTAGTCTCATTTAGCTTGATTGTGGGACCAAAGAAGGAACTTTTATGTGCCCCTGTTTCCAACACAATATCTGATGTCACCTCCGATGAACTTAAGGATGCCATTTACCTTTTAGCTGTAACTACTCCAATAGCCAACACAAAAGCTATCAGACCATAGAGATGAAATCTGGGTCAAACGGAGACCTAGAAATCAGATCAAGAGAGAGGAGGATCCGCCGTTGATGGGTGGTCGATGCATGCTAAGGCAAGGAGCCACCCAGTGGTATCGCCAGCACCAGGAACGAACTCCCAGGCATGTTGCCTGAGGGAGAAGTGCCTACTGATGTTGCTGACTACTGTCGATGGTTCGCTGTCGCCAGGGTTTGATACATCGTCGATATATTGTCGATATATCGTTGATATCATGGACTTTTGTTGGATTTTAGAGCTGTACATACTAGTGTTCTTGCTCCCTTGTAGTCTATTAAATATGTCAACTTTAGAGCTGTACATCCTCTGTGGACAATTCAGTCATTGCACTTGGTTTTACTTATTGAAAAATAGGAAGAAGATTCTAAAACGTGGGTGAGAATTACATTAGCGTCTTCAAACTTCTATAAAAAGATGCATAAAACCAAGCATTTTGATAATTCATGGGGGTATTGAAAGGGCTATCTTGTTATTTTGTTTCGATTAAAGGATGTCATCCATGGTGGTTCTTTCTTTCCCCTACAACAACCTAGGGTTGACAGATTCACTTGTTCAGCATCATTTATCTAAGTACTTACGCACTAGTGCTTTGTTGATCTCCACTGATCTTACAAACTGTGTATTATGCCATGATGGGCACAATTTTTCTCTAGTTATTTGAGCTTTTATATTTGTCCATTATATACGCTTGTGTTAGCTAAACCATGTCTTCTTTCACCAAGTGCATCTTTGTTGGTAGAAGATGTGATTTCATGTGTTGAGCTCATAATGAGAAGAGTAATAGGGTGGTTTACGAAATGTGAGACAGATCAATGAGAAAGAGAAGAGTATTGGAATGGAGAATGTGCTAGAACTGATAAGAAAATCAGGGCTCTAGTTATTTGATCATTTATATTTGTTCATTATATACTCCTGTGTAATCTAAATCGTATCTTATATCACCAAGTGCATCTTTGGTGATGGTATTTGTGATTTCATGTCTTGAGATCATAATGAGAAGAGTAATAGGGTGGTTCACGAAATCTGAGGTAGGTTAATGAGAAAAAGAAGAGTATTGGAATAAAGAGAGTTGAAGTGAAAAGAGAACCTTAAACTTTACCAAGCCATCCCTATGTCTCTTTATATAGAGAGACAAGGGAAAAATAACAAAATGAGTCCAATCAACAAAAAAGAATAACAAAAACATAACTCAACACTACCCCTCAAGCTGGAGCATATATATCCACCATGCTCAGCTTGCTTCTACACTTCTCAAACTGGGGGCGAGGTAATAGCTTGGTAAATATATCAACAGTCTGATCAGTAGAGGCAAGACATGTCGTACAAAGTAGACCCTACTCGATGAAGCTCCTGGTATAGTGTAGTCTACTTCCACATGTTTCGTCCTCTCATGAAACATGGGGTTATTAGCAATGTATGTTGCAACCCGGTTATCGCAATACATCTCCATAGGCTCCTGAATCTCAACATGAAGATCTCGTAACAGAGACCTAATCCATATCATCTCGGTAGCAGTATGAGCCATAGTCCTATACACGGACTCTGCACTAGAGCATGAGATAACACCTTGTTTCTTGCTCCTCCAGGTCATCAAATTTCCAGCCACAAATGTGCAAAAACCAGTAGTAGATCGTCTATCTCCCACATCTCCTACATAATCCGCATCGGAGTAAGCCACTACAGACATAGGACCCTTTGTCTTCTGAAATAGAATGCCTCTGCCTGGACAGCTCTTGATGTATCTCAACACTTGCATAACTGCCTGCTAGAGAGCATCAGTGGGTTTGTCTAGGAACTGACTTAGCTTACCTACTGCAAAGCTGATGTCTGGCCAGGTGATGGTTAGATACAATAACTTCCCAACAAGCTGCCGATAGATCTTTTTGTCCTTTATCCTCATTGTATCGTCAAATAGATGTACTTTAGGATCCATAGAAATGTTGGCTTCCTTGGATCCAAGCATGCCTGTCTCCTGAAGAATATCAAGTGCATACTTTCTTTGAGACATTACAATGCCTTGCTTGCTCGTGGCGATCTCAATACCAAGAAAGTATCTCAACTTACCAAGATCTTTCATAACAAACTGATGAGCTAAATACTCCTTTACCTGAGTAATACCATCTGTATTATCACCTGTAAGAATGAGGTCATCAACATGTACCAATAAAGTTACAGTACCAGTACTAGTCTTCCTAACAAACAAGGAATGATTAGAAGATGATCTTTGCATCCCAAACATAGAAAGTGCTTCAGATAGACGCTGAAATCAGGCTCGAGGGCTCTGCTTAAGGATATAAATAGCCTTATGAAGTATACATACACACTCCCCTTGAACCTCAAAACTAGGTGACTGCTGCATGTATATCTCCTTTTCCAAATCGTCATATAGAAAGGCATTTTTAACATCTAGCTAGTGAAGACACCATCTATAATGAGCCGCAACAGAAACAAGGATACGGATCGTGGAGAGTCGTGCCACAGGGGAAAAGGTGTCAAAGAAATCTACCCCATAAGTCTGGGTGAATCCTTTGGCTACAAGGTGAGCCTTATACCTAGAAATAGACCCATCAGGGTTGTATTTTAGGGTAAAGACCCATCTGGCCCCAACTAAGTGTGCACTAGACGGTAGGGCAGATAACTCCTAGGTCCCTCTATCAGTAAGTGCAGACATCTCTTCCATAGCCGCGTTCCAATGTGGGTGTAGAAGAACCTGTTGGTAGGAGGTAGGTATCTCTGTACTAGATATTGCAGTTGTAAAGGCCTGAAATTTGGTGCCAAGAAATCCTGCAGAGACAACACTACCAGTGACCATTGTTTAAAAAAATGCGCCTCGAGGTGAGGCGTGGCAAATTAGCCTCGAGGCTTAAGCCTCAGCTCGATTCTGAGGCGTGGCTGAGGCGCTGAGGCGTTGGAGAGGCGCCGCCTCAGGTATGTGAGCAGCCTCAAGCACCTCATCGTAGCCTCCACAAGCAGATCAACAGCTCCTGCTCCACCGCATTGTAGCCTCCACCGGCAAGCAGCTCCACGTAGCGCCAGCAGTGCGAGTAGCTCCACATAGCGCAGCGCAATGCTACATGCGGTACAGCGCAGTGCTCCAGCACCAACAGTGCGAGCACGCAGCGGCAATGCTCTACGCAGCGCAGGCTCCAGCGTAGCGCGGTTCAGTGCAGTGCAGCGCAGGCTCCACGCAGCGCAGCGGCAGGGTCCAGCGCCGCTGCAGGTCTAGCAGCGCGGTGCAGTGCAGCTCAGGTCCACGCAACGTAGCGTAGTGCAGCGCAGCGGCAGGCTCCATCGCCGCTGCAGGTCCAGCAGTGCAGTGCAACTCCAGAAGCGCAGGCCTGAGCAGTGGTCCAGCTCCTGCGTAGGTCCGAGACTCTGAGCGTAGCTCCACCTCCAGCTCTAGCGGCAATGCTCCACTCTTCAGCAGGACACATTTGAGGTTGAGGTTAGTATGTTGAGGTTGAGCTTAGTATGTTGACTATAAGTTTAGGTCATTTCATTTAGGTTTATTTTTCAAGTTTAGGTCATTTAGGTTTATTTGGTTACCTATATTTGGTTACCTATCATTTCATTTTCTATATTTTTTATGCAAATCCTGAGGCTTACGCCTTGACCGCCTCGAGGCTTACACCTCGCCCCGATGAAGGCAAACTGCCTCAGTATTGCCTCACATTTTTTAAAACCTTGCCAATGACACAATATTATGCACAAGACCTCGGAGCCTTCCTGATAGCAATGGAATATCATCATATGTAGGTAGAGAGATGGACCTTGAAGACACATGAGCAGAAGAATCATTAGTATCTCCAATACATACCTGAGGAGAGGACGATGGTGGCTCATTGGGTACTGAAGAAGAGGAGGGGTGTGTTTTCTTTCTGTATGTAACTGGCGGCTGACATGTAGCATCCTTAAATGTCTTCTCGTCAGGTGGTACAGGTCTGAAATCGGCCATAGTATGTTCTATAGTGGATACACCACTATTATGAGAGAAGTCCTCAAAGGCTATAGGAGGTGTAGGCATAGGAGCAACTATCTCTATCTCTCTTAACTGATGATTAGAGGTAGAAAAATAAGGGATAGACTTGTGAAAAGTCACATCCGCACTCACATAGTGTTTCTAATGTATGGGATCAAAACACCTGTATCCCTTCTGCGTGCGTTAGTATCCCAGAAATACACACTTAACTGCCTTTGGTGCTAATTTGTCACGACCAGGTCCAAGGAGGTGTACAAATGTCACACACCCAAATATTTTTGGTGACACAAGAGATAAGTCTGCATCAGGATATAAGATATTCCATGGAATCTGCTCATGTAAAACAGACGAAGGAAACCTATTGATTAGATAACAGGAAGAATCGCATCTCCTCAATAACTATGCTGAACACTATTTTGAATAAGTAGAGCTCTACCTGTATCTAGAATATGATGATGTTTTCTTTTAGCTATTCCATTCTGTTGCGATGTATGAGGACATGAGGTTTGATGTACATTACCCAATGATCCATGCAAGTCAGCTAGTTTCTTTGTGCAGAATTCTAATGCATTATCTGTTTGAATTTTCTTAATGCATACACCAAATTGATTTTTCACAAACACCAAAAACTCTTGAATCAAAGAACCAACTTCTGATTTATTTTTAATCAAAAAGGTCCATGATAAATGTGAAAAATCATCCACAAATAGCAAATAATATCTATAATTCTGACGGTCTGCCACACGGCTAGGCCCCCAGACGTCACAATGCAGCAAATCAAAGCACGCAGAACTAGTACACTGGATAGATGTTGGAAAACTGGCACGGTGATGCTTTCCCCGCTAACATGCATCACACTGAATCTTCTTGGCAGGAGACAAGTGAGGGATGACACGGCGTAGCTTGTCCAGTGAAGGATGACCTAGTCATCTGTGCCACTGCAAGGCACTCCCTGCAGTAGTCGTCTGACATGTTGTAACAACTGGATTCTGAAGTAGCCGATACACACCCCCTCCTCATGGCCATCACCAATCGTCCTCCCCGTCATGCGGTCCTGGAAGATGCATCCAACAGCGTAAAACATAACATGACAATTCAGCTGCTTGGTAATAGAGCTGACAGATAACAGTTGCATTGCCATGTTCGGCACATAATATACATCAGCAAGATGCATGGAGGGTGTAACAGGTACCCCTCCCTTGCCACGAATGGAAGCATGTCTACCGTCTACTAGTTGTACTAAGTGTTCCTATGGTAGCTTCTGTAATTCCCCAAAACATTAGGAATTTCCTGTTAAATGGTCAGATGCACCAGAATTAATCAACCATGACCCTTTCGTACCTGATGCAGATGCATAAGCTGTAGTGCTGGAGGATTGTGGCTGCTCATGAGTCAATTGTGCTAGTCGATGCACAACTGCATCGTAGTCTGGCTCTGTAGGAGATACTGCCCCAGTACTCACACCTGAAGATGCTGTAATAGAAGCTTGGTTGGCAACAGTAGGATGACCAAATTTATTCCAACATTTAGCCTCAACATGGCTAAGCCTTCCACAGTACGAACATGTAGGCTTGCCCCGACTATCATTAGTCCAGCCCCTGCCTTTGCCACGAAAGAATCTTCCACGACCACCATGAGTGCTAACAGCAGCATGAGTTGAGGACGTATTGGCAACAACAACATCATGAGTAGGCTGTACTTGCATCCTACTCAGCCTCCTGTAAATCTCCTCAATAGGAGGAAGCTCAAAGAGAGTCAGAATTTGTGAATGAGCCGCAAGATAGTGGTCACTCATCCTTGCAAGGAATATATGGGCTGCAAACTCCTTCCTGTGATCCTTGCATGTAGAAGTACACATTGGTTTACATGCATTATATTTCTCCAATAATCCCTTCATAGTAGAGTAATATTGAGACATACTCATCTCTTCTTGCTTGAGATGGCATAAGTCACAGTGGATTTGAAATACTTGAGTTGAATTCAACTCATGCGAATACGCCATCTTCAAGCCATCCCACATTTCTTTGGCAGTTCTGGTGTACATAACTTCATCACTAATTCTTGGAATGATGCTATTCAAGATCCAGGCTCTCACCATAGCATCATCCCGGTTCCAAGTGGCATATTTTCCGATTTTCTGCTCCGGTGGTGCTTCCATAAGTACATGCTTCTTCTCATGACCTTCCACAGTAACAAGAAAGGTCTGAGACCAATGGGAGTAATTGGTTTCATCTAATTTTGTAGTTGGAGCAAAGAAGGGGCTTTTGTACACCCCGTTTTCTGTATTCTGTCCTGAAGACACCTCAGAATCGTCTGATGCAGACATAGTAACTCCAAACACACAAGAATAAGCCCAAACAAGTCTGAAATCCTGGATAAACAACACCAACAAACTTTGGGAATACACAACCCACAACTCACAAGCCAAAGAACAACACTTCATTGGGGGAATACACATCCCAAAAATCATCCACTACGGGGAACACACCCCAAATTAAGTCAAAAGATTAAGGAGTTCATACCATCCTGTTGAAAGTTTTTTTGCTTCAAACCCTCATCTTTATGGAGAGAGATCAAGAGCAACCGGCTGCAGCTGCAACAGGGTGGTAGCAGCACTGTCACGAGGTGCTGCGGCGCGAGGGGCGTTGCAGCAAGGAAACCTACTGGTGGCGGCAGCAGAGGAGGTGTTGCAGTGCGAGGGGCAACTTTCGCCCTAATCTAGCTGCTGGCGGTAGCAGTAGCGTCGTGGTGGCAGCAGCGGGGGTACTGCAGTGCGAGCGCCTCGATCAGGGTGCTGGCGGCGGCAGTATCGTCGTGACCAGGGGCTGCGGTGAGAGAAGCGTTGCAGCGGGGTGGGCTACTGGTGCGAAGACCTGGTTGCGCCCCGGTTAGACTGCTGCGCTGTAGTCTGGCGCGAAGGGTTGGCTATTGCAATAGCGGCGGCAGTCGATGCTGTTGCTGCTGCGGCGGTGGTGCGGCTCCGGTGGAGCTACTGCCGGTGGTGGTGGCGGTAGCTCCGGCGAGAGGGCTTAGGTAGGGTTAGGGTTTTGTTTTGGTGTAGACCTCAACCTTGGCTCTGATACCAAGTTGAAGTGAAAAGAGAGCCTTAAACTTTACCAAGCCGTCCCTATGTCCTTTATATAGAGAGATAAGGGAAAAATAACAAAATGAGTCCAATCAACAAAAAAGAATAACAAAAACATAACTTAACAGAGAGCATGTTGAAACTGATAAGAAAATCAGTGCAACTAAGGTATTATTTCAATTTTCAACAATATGCAACGAAAATGACCATGAACATTTTTCAATTATTATCATGTTCTTTATACTTTCTTTTCAATATATGACTTAATTGACATAAAGAGAGAATCTTATTTTACCAAGTCATCCCTATGTCTCTTTATAGAGAGAGATGAGGGAAAAATAACATAATGGGTCCAACACAAAAAAACAAGAATAATAAATGCCCCTTCATACTAGACGTAACTCAACACTCCCCCTTAAGTTGGAGCATATATATCCACCATGCTCAGCTTGCTTCTACACTTCTCAAACTGGGGGTGAGGTAGTGGCTTGGTAAATACATCAGCTGTTCGATCAGTAGAGGCAAGACGCGTCATACGAAGTCGACCCTACTGAATAAGGCTCTTGGTGTAATGACGGTCTACTTCCATATGTTTCATCCTCTTATGAAACATGAGGTTATTAGCAATATATGTTGCAGCCCGGTTATCACAATGCATCTCCATAGATTCCTAAATTTGAACATGTTCTCGTAACAAAGATCTTATCCATATCATCTCGGTTGCAGTATGAGTCATATCCCTGTACTCGGATTCTGCACTAGTGCGTGAAATAACACTTTATTTCTTGCTCCTCCAGGTCACCAAATTTACTGCCACAAATGTGAAAAAGTCGGTAGTAGATTGCCTATCTCCTACATCTCCTGCATAACTTGCATTAGAGTAAGCCACTACTGACATAGGACGCTTTGTCTTCTGAAATAAAATGCCTCTGCCTGGATAGCTCTTAATGTACCTCAACACTTGAATAACTGCTTGCCAGTGAACATCAGTGGATTTGTCTAAGAACTGACTTAGCTTACCTATTACACGGCTGATGTCTGGCCTGGTGATGGATAGATACAATAACTTTCCAACAAGCTGCCGATAGCCCTTTTTGTCCTTTACCTTCACTGTATCCTCAAATAGATGAACTTTAGGATCCATATGAATGTTGGCTTCCTTGGATCCTACCATGCCTGTCTCCTGAAGAATATCAAGTGCATACTTTCTTTGAGATATCACTATGCTCTGCTTGCTCGTGGCGATCTCAATACCCAGAAAGTATCTCGACTTACCAAGATCTTTCATAACAAACTGGAGTGCTAAATACTCCACCTGAGTAATACCATATACATCATCACCTGTAAGAATGAGGTCATCAACATATACCAATAAAGCCATTGTACCAGTACTGGTCTTCCTAACAAACAAGGAATGATCAGAAGATCTCTGCATCTCGAACGTAGAAAGTGCCTCAGACAAACGTTGAAATTAGGCTCAAGGGCTCTGCTTAAGGCCATAAATAGTCTTACGAAGTTTGCATATACACTCCCCCTGAACTTCAAAACCAGATGGCTACTGCATATATATCTCCTCTTCTAAATCGCCATGTAGAAAGGTATTTTTAACATCCAGCTGGTGAAGACACCATCTATAATGAGCTGCAACATAGACAAGAATACGGACTGTGGAAAGTCGTGCCATAGGGGAAAATGTGTCAGAAATTTACCCCATAAGTCTGGGTGAATCCTTTTGGCTACAAGGCAAGCCTTATACCTAGAAATAAACTCATTAGGGTTGTGTTTCAAGGTAAAGACCCATCTGGTCCCAACTAAGTGTGCACTAGAAGGTAGAGTAGATAACTCCCAGGTCCCTCTATCAGTGAGCGCAGACATCTCCTCTTCCATGGCTGCCTTCCAATGTGGGTGTAGAAGAGCTTGCTGGTAGGAGGTAGGTATCTCTGTGGTAGAGATTGTAGATGTACAAGCATGAAATTTAGTCCTAAGAGAGCCTGCAGAGACAACACTGCCAGCGACAGATACTGTGCACAAGATCTTGAAGCCTTCTTAATAGCAATGGGAATATCATCATCTGTTGGCAGAGGGAGGGATCCTGAAGACACATGAGCAGAAGAATCATCAATATCTCCAATACATACCTGAGCAGAGGAAGATGGTGACTCAGTGGGCACTGAAGAAGAGGAGGGGTGTATCCTCTTTGTACGTAACTGGCCACTGATATGTAGCACCCTTAAATGTCTTCTCATCAGGTGGTACATGTCTGAAAGTGCCCACAGTATGTTCTATAGTAGATACACCACTACTATGAGAGAAGTCCTCCAAGGCTATAGGAGGTACAGGCATAGGAGCAACCACCTCTATCTCGCTCAACTAATGATCGGAGGTAAAAAAATAAGACTCATGAAAAGTCACATCCGCACTCACGGTGTTTCTGATGTATGGGATCAAAACACCTGTATCCCTTCTGCGAGCGTGAGTATCCCAGAAATACACACTTAACCGCTCTTGGTGCTAATTTGTCACAACCAGGCCTAAAGAGGTATACAAATGCCACACACCCAAATGTCTTTGGTGGCACGAGAAATAAATCTGCATCAGGATATAAGATACTCCATGGAATCTGCTCATGTAACACAGAAGGGAGCCTGTTAATGAAATAATATGCAGTAAGAACCGCATCTCCTCAGTAACTACACTGAACACTATTTTGGATAAATAAAGCTCTAGTTGTATCCAAAATGTGGTTGTGTTTTCTTTTAGTTATCCCATTCTGCTGCGACGTATGAGGACATGATGTCTTATGCACAATACCTAGCGATCCATACAAATCAACCAGTTTCTTTGTGCAAAATTCTGTTATGATTTTCTTAATGCATACACCAAATTGAGTTTTCACAAACATCACAAACTGTTGAATCAAAGAACCAACTTCTGGTTTGTTCTTCATCAAAAAGGTCCATTATAAGCGATAAAAATCATCCACAAATAACAAATAATATCTATAATTCTGACGGTCTGCCATATGAGTAGGCCCCAAGACGTCACAATGCAGCAAATCAAAGCAAACAGAACTGGTAGATTGGATAGATGCTGGAAAACTGACACGGTGATACTTTCCTAGCTGACACGCATCACACTGAATCTTCATGGCAGGAGATAAGTGAGGAATGACATGGCGTAGCTTGTCCAGTGAAGGATGACCTAGTCTTCTGTGCCACTGCAAGGAACTCCCTGCAATAGTTGTCTGATAAGCTACAGCGACTTGACTCTGAAGTAGCCGATACACACCCTCCTTATGGCCACCACTAATCGTCATCCTTGTCATGTGGTCCCGAAAATGCATCCAACAATGTCAAAAATAACACAACAATTCAATTGCTTGGTAACAGAATTAACAGATAGTAGTTGCATTGATATGTATGGTACATAATGTACATCAGCAAGATGCATGGAGGGTGTAACAGGTACCCCTCCCTTACCACAAATTAGGGCATGCCTATCGTCTGCCAACTGTACTAAATGTTCCTGTAATGTCTTCTGTAATTCCCCAAAGCACTGGGAATTTCCTGTCAAATGGTTAGATGCACCAGAATCAATCAACTATGACCCTTTCGTATCTGATGCAGGTGCATAGGTTGCAGTGCCGGAGGATTGAGGCTGCTCATGAGTCAACTATGCTAGCCGTTGCACAATTGCATCATAGTTTGCCCCTGCAAGAGATACTGCCCTAATAGTAGAACGGGCAAGTTTATTCCAACACTTAGCCTCAACATGGCCAAGCCTATCACAGTAAGAACATGTAGGCTTGCCTCGACCACCATCAGTCCTGCCCCTACCTTTGCCACGAAAGAAGCCTCCATGACCACTACGAGTGCTAATAGCAACATGTGCCGAGGGCGTGTTGGTGACAACAGTATCATGAGTGGACTGAATTTGCTTCCTACTCAGCCTTTTGTAAATCTCCTCAATAGGAGGAAGCTTAGAGAGAGTTAGAATTTGTGAACGAGCTGCAGAATGGTGATCACTCAGCCCTGCAAGGAACATGTGGGCTGCAAACTCCTTCCTGTGATCCTTGCATGTAGAAGTACACATCGATCTACATGCATCATATTTCTCCAATAATCCCTTTATAGTGGAGTAATACTGAGATAGACTCATCTCTTCTTGCTTGAGATGGCATAAGTCGTAGTGGATCTGAAATACTTGAGTTGAATTCAACTTATATGAATAAGTCATCTTCAAGCCATCCCACATCTCTTTGGCAATGTTGTAGTACATAACTTCATCACCAATCCTTGGAATGACGCTATTCAAAATCCAGGCTTTCACTATAGCATCATTTCGATTCCAAGTTGCATATTTTCCTGTTTTCTGCTCTGATGGTGCTTTCATAAGTACATGCTTCTTCTCATGACCTTTCACAGTAACAAGAAAGGTCTGAGACCAATGGGGGTAATTGGTCTCATCTAATTTTGCAGTTGGAGCAAAGAAGGGGCTCTTGTACACCTCGTTTTCTGTATTCTGTCGTGAGGACACCTCAGAATCGTCTGATGCAGACATAGAAACTCCAAACACACAAGAATAAGCCCAAACAACAGGTCTGAAATCCTGGATAAAACACCAACAAATTTGGGGAATACACACCCCACAATCCATAGACCAAAGAACAGCACTTCACTAGGGAATACACACCCCAAAAATCATTCACTACGGGAAATACACACCCCAAATTAGATCAAAAGATCAAAGCCACCCATAGGAAGATTTTTTGATTCAAATCCTCATCCTCGAGGAGAGAGATCGAGAGCAACAGGTAGCAACGATGATTAGGAGGTGGTCCTGTTGCAACGGGGCGGCAGGAGTGCCACGACCAGTCACTGCACCGCGGTGGCGAGTGCTACAGCTGGAGTGGCTGCTGGCGGCGGCAACAGCATCGCGACTAAGTGCTGCGATGCGGTGACGAGTGTTGCAGCAAGGCGGTGAGAGGTGGCTGCTGGCCTCGATCAGGCGCTGCAGTAGGTGTGAAGAACCGAATGTAGCAGCGGCGACAGTCGGTGCTGCCGCTGCTGTGGCGGCAATCCGGCACCGGCGCGGCTGCTGGTAGTAGCGGCTGTAGCTCCCGGCGAGAAGACTTAAGGTAGGGTTAGGATTTTTTTTTTTTGGTGGAGACCTCAACCTGGTACTCTGATACCAAGTTTAAGCAAAGAGACTCTTATTTTACTAAGTCGTCCCTATGTCTCTTTATATAGAGAGAGACAAGGGAAAAATAACATAATGGGTCAAACACAAAAAAACAAGAATAATAAATGCCCCCTCATACTAAACATAACTCAGATTTTGTCGATATGCGACTAGTGCATTTTTATTATATTTTCATTCAAAATTTATGATTTTCGTTTTCTAGGCATTTCTTTATGATGTGTTATTAAAATGCTAATTTTCATAAAATTTATGAGATTTTGGGACATTGTGGATTTTTTGAGTGATTTTCCCAAAATTTACCGATATCAGCGATATATTCCCGATATATCTTTTTTTGACTTGATACGAGATCGATATCAATATTTAAAACCATGGTTGTCGCATGTTAGAGGCAATCCAACGAGGAGAGTGGCCGACGACAGCGTCGTGAGAAAGAGGTGATGTGGTGGAGACTTGGAGGTTAGGGTTTTGGTAGGATACCTGAGCCCTTGTTTAGGACCATTACTCGGATATCGAGTGGGATGAAATGAATCGTTAGATTATTCTGTAGCCCTACCTCTCAATGTATAGAGAGGTGGAAAAAGCACATAGCAACCACATAAGAAATAACAAAATGACAAATATAAAAGACTGAAGGGGTACAATGGTATACTCGTGTTCCCACAAAGCACCCATGAGAGAAAGTTGGTACCATCAAGCTTGATGGTGGTACCTTGCATCTGAGTAGTGGTGCTTGTGGTGGTAGATCTCTTGCAGTCACCACGAGATGTTGCTGTAGATGATGATGAGGAACCAGACATTGGTAATGAAATTTGAGGATATGAAGGTCAAGAAAAGGGAATGAAATTAAGTGCCTTAAATTATCTGATGATCAAGGTCAGCAGTGTGGTATGAAAGCTTTGGTGGCCATAACAAGAAGGCATTTAGCATTAATAGAGAGACTTTACAGTTGGAGGGTCACCCCTAGAGAAAGACATGTTGGCTACTGTTGGAGCATCAAATCGGTAAAGGAGTTGACGAGGCACCCTACTAAAGTGGGCAAAGAGGAGCAAGCTAAGCAGGCTCCATTGGAGTGGAACAAAGAAGGGCCCTATCCTGCTTGAGTGAAGAGGAGCTGCCACCTTGCTGGAATGGAGTGAAAAGTGCGAAGCATAGCGAAGGAGCCCACTAGATTAGCCAAACCAGAGTGACGAGGATCCTTGCTGGAGTTGGGTAAAGGTGCACCCACATGAGTCTTGCTGAGCAAAGGAGATACCTATGCAAGCTTCGTTGGAGTTAGGCAATGGAGGGTCCTGTTCAGACGAGAAGATGATCTTGAGATTCAGGTGTTATGGAAGAGGGTTTAGAGATTCACAGTTGGTCCATGTTTGCTGAGAGGGTCCTTGTTTGTAGGAAGTATGGTGGGCGGGATTTTGGCAATAAGCAACATGAGGTATAGGGTTGGAGAAAAATGACTTGTATTGTTTCAATAAGCAACCCCTAGCAATTTTGTTGTATGGCAGATGCTTGGGATGATAGTTTGGGAGTTGGTATTCCACGGAGGCCCTCTTTTGGTGAGTCTTTGTCTGATGCCAGGTTCATAGAATTTTTGGAGCTTTTGGATATGGTTGGGGAACATTCTCTTGGTGTCGACACCTCTATTATTTGGAGATTGAAGATCCTTCTGTGGCTAATTCGAAGAAGGCTGCCCACAAAGGATAGGCTTCAAGGCTAAATGTAGTTGGAGAATAATTTTTTGGTCTTCTGTGGTGATTTGGAGGATTTGAGCCACTTATTCTTATGGTGTCATTTTGTCAAAGATATTTTCTCCTGCCTTGCAGTGCCAGCTATATGATGTAGTTAGATGGAAGACTTTCGGGATTCAATGTTGACAGGAGTATTGGCAAACCCTCTTTTGTGGATGAAGACTTTTGCTGTCTTGTGGTCTATTTGGCTGCAGCGGCGTGCATTGATTTTTTGTAGGGAAACGTTCTACCTTGAAAATGTTGTGAAGGGGTCTTCTAATTTGTTTTAGTTTTGGATTATTGGTCTGAAAGTGTCCTTTGATTCCTTGTACTTTCCTCCTTTTGAGGCAATACAATGCATGGTTATCAATCTTTGATAACCATCCTCTTCCTATTTCAAAAAAGAAGGAAAAAAAGCAAGCCCTAGCCTTCTTTGTTACCGGTCGTTCTTAGTCCTTATGTCAATGTTCCTTTTTGTTTACGTCTTTTATTTCCACTCATGTAAGGGCTGTCTTGTATTTTCCCTTCCTAAGGTTCCGTTCCTATATAAGTGACCTAGGGTTATGTGAACTAATTAGAACACTCATTTTCTTTCTACATGGTATTAGAGTGGCAGTCCTAGGCCGGCATCTGGCGACTCCTTGCTCTCCCTCTCTCATTTCTTCTCCACAAAAAATACCAAGAGAACCAACTTGTCCTTGCCTGAGCATTGCCTCGGCTTTGCCTTGTCGGTAAGGGGGTCACCTGATCGTCGCTGACCAGGTTGACCCACTTTGGTGGCCCCTTATCAGCGTAGTGGCTGTCGGAAAGTCGCTAGGGCTTTGTCATCGCTCAACACCACCCCCTTGCAGTTCGGCTCGAATCCCCTTTTGGGGCCTTGAATCAAATTGTTTAGGGTTCCCTTGGGCCTCTATTGATCGTGCCCTACCTAAGGTGGTCGTACCTCGTTGCCATCTAGCCGTATATTCATCAGAATGCTGTTGTCTTGTCGGAAAGTGTGATTTCATCCACTGATGTAAGATTGTAGCTATTTCTTTCGCATTGTTAGTTAATTTTCCTGCCTCTAATCAGTAGGGATGTCTTCCGAGGTGATAATGACATCGTCTCACAGCGATGTGAGTCAAGGGGAGTTCAAGAGCCCATTCTTTGGCTTGATTATGAAGTTGAATGGGTCAAACTACCCTCTATGGTCCCAATTGATCCTCAATGTGATGAAGGGTCATGACAAAGAGCATATCCTACTTGAGTCGGAGCCAGAGTAGAAGGTAGGTATGTCACCTAATAGAAAGACATTGCTATGTTCTGTGCATGGATTATGAACATGACCATTAGAGGAATTGCTACTGAGATAATGTATTAAACAACTTGCTAAACAAATGTGGGAAAATCTACGGCATAGTTATTCATAGGACAAGATTGCCGCTAGGATTCTTTAGTTGCACCATGAGATTGCCCACATGAGGCAGGATGGACGACCGCTATCCCAGTACTACTCTTGCTTAAAGTCTACATTTAAGAGACTTAACGCTTATACTCTTATGTGCACTTGTGTGAGCTAGGAGTATAGAGCACAAAGCATGGTTGGTCATTTTGTTGCGGGTTTGGATCCAACTTATGGAGTAACTAGATTTCAGGCGCTGACACTACCAAGGATTCCCTCGATTGAGGAGACATACAATAGGCTGAGCCGTTTTGATGTTACTCTTGCTTCTACTTGACATGGGGGAGCACACTTCTGCCATGGCTGTCTCCCCTGGTCATGGTAGGGGATCTGGTCAGGCCACCCGTGGTTCTGGCTGTTGACGAGGATGGTCATCCTAGAGTTCAGTGCTCCTACTATGGGAAGAATGAGCACCTGGAAGGCAGTTGTTGGTCCAAGCATGGATGCCCTACCACTGCTTATTAGGCTGTTACTGGATAAAGACTACCTTGGATTCTCCATTTGTTACATGAGAAGTGTGATGATTTAGACACCTTCCTCTGCCAAAGCTTCATCGCATTATTCTCCATATTGCACCAACTACTATGTTTCAATGCGAGACTTGCCAACTTGAGAAGCACCACAGGAGTTCCTTTCCCAATAGGCCGTGTCGTAGTGCTTCTAGTTTATTTGAAATTCTTCATCTTAATGTGTGGGGACCTAGTAGATCTCTTGATTATATGGGACATCGATTTTATCTTGTTCTGGTTGATGATTTCTCGTCTGTCTTGGGTTTTTCTACTTAAGTCCAAATTTGAGGTTGGCACTGTAATCATAAACTTAGTTGAAATAAAAAAATTAGTTTAGTGTTCATGTAACAGTTGTGATAATTGATTATGCCCTGAAATTTTGCATTGGTGCCCCTCGCCTTTTATTTCAGTCTCATGGGATTATTCAGACCATGTGCCCATACACTTCTCAGCAAAATGGAGTAGCTAAAAGAAAACATAGGAATATTTTTGATGTGGCCTGAACTCTCCTTATCTAGCCAAGGTTTCAAATGCTGATATCGATGTTGTATCAACAAGTCAAAAGGGATATGTCGGGATATACTGCTGATATCAGTGAATTTTTGGGAAATCGTTAGAAAATGCTCAAAATATCACAAATTTGATGAAAATTAACATTTTAATAACTATCTCTTGTACGAAGAAATGCCTAGAAGATCGAATTCATAAAATTTGAATGAAAACATACTAGCATATTAATATGGTTATATCATAGCATTGCAAAGAAAATACACATAACATAACATGATAACTAAAGATGCTTGTTGGGATAGTTTTTTTTTCATATTTTGTTATTTGTCTTTTGTCCTTGTTTCCATATTCTTTACGCTTGTGAGGACATATTATGTATTTTACTCAAAGGACTCCTTTATATAAGAGTCCCTAGGGTTATTAGAATAAGAATTCCTCTCTCATTTCCCAATGTGGTATCAGAGCAACGATCCTAGATTGGACATTTGGTATCCCACCCAAACTCTATCCTCCTAGCCTTCCATCATATACCTGTCTCTCTTACACCGCCTTTTGGAACAAGATCGATTGGTTCATCTTCTCACCGTTGTTGCCTGAAACAGGGCTTCTAGCCCTGCTTCTCTCTTCAGCAACGGTTCTCAGTCGTCGCCGCACCTCCTTGCCATGTAGGACCCCATAGTAGGGGCCTCAGGCACTGCTAGAACCCTCATCGGTGTCCTACAACGTTGCGGATCTTTTGTAGTGCCGCTAGTTCACATCTGAGGGGGCTGTTGGTGGAGAGGAGGCACAACTGGGGTCCCTCTGATGCCCTAATGTGTCTGATTTCTCTACGCGGTTGCTATTTAGATTGATTCTATGATTTGAAGGTGGTTTGTTGAGTTGATGTTGCTTCCTTGGTGATTTGTTGTCTTGTTTCCTGTCCTCTCTTGAGATTACCACGCTTGATCTATCTTTCGTGCATCATGGGAGACCAAAAGGATGTGAGTGATTCGATCAGGAAGATTTCTATGATGAATGGTTTGCCTCATATGCAAGGCACATATATAAAATTGGATGAAACCAATTTTTTGTTGTGATCTACCTTTTTTGCATGATTTGTCGGGTCTCATGGAAAGAAATATATTTTGTTGTGAGAAGGGCCTACTGCTATAGATAAGGCAGAAGATTGGGAAGTTGATACTTTATGGGTGGCTACATGCATGTTAAATAGCCTGAAGGAACACATAGCCAAACAGGTTAATGTCCTATACATCGACCAAGAAGATGTGGGAAGTGTTGCAAGAGATTTACTCTCAAAAGAACAATATTGCCTGATTATGCAGAGTTATAGAAGAGATCCATACCTTCAAGAAGGGCACCGTGACTGGTCGAATGCTATGGGACTATGAAGAACTTATGGGATAAGCAGGATACGTATCGACCTATTACAACACATGTTGCAACCATAGTGAAGTAAATAGAAGCTATTCGGTCTGTATAGTTTTTGGCCACCCTTGGTCCTGAGTACCGGCCAGTCAAAGACCAACTGATGATTTCACAGGAGATATCGACTCTTGCATAGATATATGCTCCCTTGTCACGCTTGGAGATTCCTTATCATGGTTCTGGTGTAGAATCATTTGCCATGGCTACTTTTGGTTATGGGTGTGCATGACAAGATACTAGTGGACAAGGTGTTCGTGGTTGAGGCAACTTTAGAGGAAGAGGTTGAGGCTAGAGAGGAAATTTATTTTGTGAACATTGTCATAGACATGGCCACACTATAGACAAATGCTGGTTGAAGCATGGATATCCTTAAGGTCATAGGGACCTAAAGCTAATCAGGTTGCTATAGATAAAGAAAGTGCTCAGTACCAGTTTGATGAAGGACAGGTGACTATCTCCAAGGCGGAATATGATAGGTTGATGACATCACAGACCATCACAATAACAGAAGCATCTATCTCTAGAGCTACAGGTACCACTGCATTATCTGTTGGATCCCGTGCTCTTGCGTGGGTCGCTGATTCATGTGCCTCACACATTACTAGTAATGCTACGCTTTTTTCTTCTCTTCAATCTCTTACCACGCCCTTCCAGGTTTGGGTGGCAAATGGTGGCTTATCACCATTACTAGTCTTGGAGATGTTACATTATCTTCTTCCCTTGATCTATCTGATAGTATGCATGCATCTCGATTTGCTTTGAATTTTATGTCAATTAGCTAGATAACTAAGGACCTAGGATGCAGAGTAGTTTTTCATGATCAATTTCTCTTGTTGCAAGACTTCTAGATGAAGTAAATTGGTGGACTTGAGTAGGATGAGCTATATTATCTGAGTCTTTCACCTACTTCCATACATCCTTTGTCGCTACTTGTGCCACTACTCTCTTATAGTGGCACCTACCTTGGGTCACGTGAGTATCACCGTGCTCCGTCGTTAGTTTCCTGAGTTGAACTTTCTAGAGTTGTTTGACTGTGATGCTTGTCAACTTGGTAGGCATCATAGACCTTCGTTTTCTAGGAAAAATAAAAGGTCTAAGTCTCCTTTTGCGTTGGAGCATGTAGATTTGTGGGGGCCTTGTAGGGTCTGCAACGTAAGGGGTTTTTGGTTTTTTCTTGTTTTGGTGGATGATTGGAGTCGTGTTACGTGGGTGTTTATGATGAAGGAAAAATCTCAAGCTCCAGTACTCAGAATTTTTTCAATGAAATAAAGATTTAGTTTGATACTGTCCTTAAGGTGTTTTAGAGTGATAATAGTCTTAAGTTTGTTAATACTTAGTTGACTTAGTTTTTTGCCTCTATGGGAATAATCCATCAGATAACTTGTGTTCATACCTCTCAATAGAATGGGGTAGCTGAACGCAAACTTCATTACTTGCTTGATGTCACTCGGTCTATGATATTCCATATGAATAGTTTTTGGGCTGATGCTATTCTTACTGCTGCATTTCTTATTAATAGGGAGTCCTCTTCTATCTTGAGGGTAAAACACTCTATTCTCTTTTGCATGTCGACTGTGAAGTGTTTTCTTTTCCACCCATGGTGTTTGGATGTATTTGATTTGTTCACTTATTCAAAGTGGACAAGTTATCTCCTTGGTCGGTGAAGTGTACTTCTGTGGGGTACTCGCGCATTAGGAGGTATCGGTGCTATGATCAAGTGGTTCACAAATTTTATATTAGTGTTGATGTAACTTTCTTTGAAGAGCTTTCTTTTTATCCACGAAAAGGAGGCTCTCTAGCTCCTATTGTGCAATAGGATATTCCCTTACTTGTATCCTTTGCATTGCCACTAGTGCCCTTTAAGCCCACCGTACCTCAGGAAAACGACCCTATGGAGATACATTTCTTAGACATCCAAAAGTTACTGATACTTATCCAAAACATTTCCACCATAGACCTGCATCCACTACTATTGAAGATGAGCCTCTCTTTACTATTTTTGTTTAGTCCTCTGTTGACGCTAATGACTTGTCTAGAGATCAGGCACCTTTTGTTACTAAGAGTTAGACTTGGATCTTCCTATAGCACAAAGGAAGGCTCTAAGATCATGTGCTCGTTGTTCTTTATTACAATATGTCTTTTGACCAGATACCTGTAATTGGAAAGTTACTATCTCTTGTAGTTGATAGTCATCAGCTACCTCGAAGTCATTGAGTGGCTCTACAAGATCGAGCTTGGAAGTTGGCCATGGAAGAGGAGATGGCAGCACTCCAGTCATGAGGCACATGGGAGCTTGTTGATCTACCCTCTGGTGTAGTTGTTGTGGGGTGTAGATGGGTATTTACTATAAAGTATTCCCCCTAATGACTCCATATAGTGGTTCAAGGCGAGGGTTGTTGCCAAAGGTTACACTCCTATTGTACATCTCAATTCTATTGGGATCCTTTTGTCCATTGCAGTTAATAAAGAATGGCTAGTTTATTAGCTTGATATTAAGAATGCATTCCTTTATGGAGATCTTGATGAAAGAGTTTATATGCATCAGCCTCTTGATTTTGTCAGTACGGGGGAGTGTTAGAAGGTCTGCAAGCTCCACAAAGCTATATATGGACTGAAACAGAGTCCAAGAGCTTGGTTTGATAGATTCAGCATGGCAGTTTAGATTTTGGATTTACCGGATCTACATCTGATTACTCAGTTTTTACTAAACACATTGAGAAAGGTTTGGAGGATACTAAGGCTTTCCTGCATACATAATTTGTAACCAAGGACTTAGGTTTGATCAGTTACTTCCTTGGTATTGGGATTCATTGTATAAAGGGTGGAATGGTCGTGTCGCAAAGGAAATATGTTCTGGATATACTTCGTGAGGCAGGGATGCTTGGTTGCAAACCTGCCAATATACCTCTTGATTCAATGACCCATCTTACAAATATGGCAAGTCTTGTCTTAGAGGATGTGACTCGATATAGAGCCATGGTAGGTAAATTATTATATCTCACTGTGATGAGACCAGATATATCATATGCAGTAGGAAGATCGAGCCAATTTATGCAGGAGCCTAGGGAAGTTTATTGGACAGGTATTATCATATACTGAGATATTTGAAGAGCTCATCAGGAAAAGGATTATTTTTCCAGAAGCATGGACATCTTAATGTGTGTGGATATTCTGATGTAGACTATGTTGGTGCTCATGAAGATAGAAGGTCCATAACCGGATATTATACATATGCGGGTGGAAACTTGATTACTTGGAAGAGTAAGAAGTAAAATGTGGTATCCAGGTCAAGTGCAGAATCAAAATACAGGGTTATGGCTCATACTGCTTATGAGCTCTTCTGGGTGAAGTCCATTCTAAAGGACTTTGGAGTTGATATCTCAGGTCCTATTATCATGTATTGTGATAATAAGGTAGTAACCTTTCTTGCAAACAATCCAACATTCCATGAGAGGACAAAATACATTGAAGTTGATTACTATTTTATTAGAGATGCTATGATGGCTGGCAAGATCTCTACCCTATATGTTTCTATTGAGGATGAGATAGTTGATATATTCACTAAGCTTCTCATCAAGAAAAGACTGAAGTACCTGTGTTCCAAGTTGAGCCTATTCGATGTCTACGTTCTAGCTCGAGGGGAAGTGTTGAGCGAGCTATTTTTCCGTATTATGTTTCTTATTTGTCTTTTGTCCTTGTTTCCATATTCTTTACTCTTGTAAGGACATACTATGTATTTTACACAAAGGGCTCCTTAATATTAGAGTGCATAGGGTTATTGGAATAAGAAATGCTCTCATTTCCCAACAATGTTCATAGTAATACTCATTAGAAGAAATGAAATATAAGTAGTACCGTAGCACTAGGGGATCACACCAAGCACTAACCAATGCTACCAAATTAATACCATGTTGAGCTTCAACCTGGTTTGATACCTCTCGATTTTCTTCCTTTATTCGTAATACTTTAACACACTCACAGTAGGACTCCTGCGCCATGAAGTATCAAGTATTGCATTCATTGATGTATCATTGGTAATCTTTATCACTACATTACGAAAGTATTCCAAGACGTTGATATCAACTAACTATTGAAGGAGCTACTCCTGCTTGTACATCGTCCTTTAGTAGACTCATCTCAATATCCTCTTGAATCTATGGATTTGGGAGAACCACCTTGTTTCAATGTAGAACTTGAAGATTCGGAAGGTTCATGTTGTCTCATCAATGAACTCTGTAGTGGTCGAGGAGGAAGTTGTGCAGTAGATTAGGAAGGCTAATAAGAAAATGGTTGGGGACCTTCGACTGCAAAATGACAAGATTATGGTGATTACCTTGTTAAGAGATGAACAAGCATTCTAAGTCACCTAATAATTGAAGCGAACGGATCGGTGATTGCTCACAGTAGGTAGCAACAGAGAATGGAGAGGAGAGGAAGAAAGCAAAGAGGAGACTGAAGAGCAGTTGTAGAGGTATCATCCGATGTTACCAGATATCTGCGATATTTGAAAAAAAATGCACGCATGCCCTTTAGTGTCGGTGATATATTATGGACACGCATTGACATGGGTGATATTTCGCCCGACATCTTAGAGAAAAGACATTCTAGCAATGTCGACAAGGGTATTGTTGACAATGTCAAAATATCAGCGGCATGTCACTGATATGTTGCGACATCTCTTTCATTGACACCTCGACTAGAAAGGCGTCTTTATGGAATCCCTATCAACTGATCGACATCCCTGAATATTTAGGGATATTGATCAAGACCCACACTGATATGGGAGATATATTGCTGATATCTTGGAAAAAAGATGTTCCAGTGATATTGATATGAGTCATGTTGGGGATATGGATATATCGCTGACATATCAAGATATCCGTTTCCATGTATCTAGTATAATGTCCCTGTCTTATTCTGTGGTGATGCAGTCCTAATTGCTTGTTACCTAATCAATTGTATGTCGTCCATTGTCGTTGATGAGAATGTCCCCTACTCTATTTTGTTTCCTGACAAAGACTTATTTAGTGTGCCCCCTAAGGTCTTTGGATGTGTTGTCATTGTCCACTTTCATGGTCCATCACGAGCTATCTCCTTGGGTGGTAAAGTATTTTTGTAGGGTACTCCAGGACTCAAAAGGGATGTAGATGTTATGACCGCATTGGACGTAAGTAGTTTGTCAGTGCCGATGTGTCCTTTGAGTCCACTGCATACTATTCTTACTCTACCTCTCGTTTGGTTGCTCCAGAACCTATTAAGGAGACTGAGTTACCGTTTCCCATGCTTACACAAATGGTTGACAGGCCTAATCATGATTGGGTTGTACAGTAGGGTTGGTAGCCCCAGTTTGTTTACTCTGACCACCGTCTTTAGTGGCAGCAACATGATACCCCCCTCCTCCAGAGCCATTATCATCACTTACTCTTAAGGTAATCTCTACATCTAACCCGACTACCGTTGCTTTTAGTGACTCTGTTTTAGATTCATTGGCCCTTGCTCTACCTGGTGATGACCTAGGTCCCAGTGATCTTGATGTTCCTATTGCTCTGAGGAAAGGATCCCGCTCATGCACTCTTCATTCTTTTTGTTGTTATGTCTCTTTGGCGTGCTTGTCAGTTGAACACTGGCAGTTTATCTCAGCTTTGTCTACTATTCATATTTCACATTCGCATCAGTATGCCTTGGGAGACTACCATTTGAAGAATACTTTGGTGGAGGAGATGGTTGCTCTATGGTCTAAAGGAACTTGGACTCTTGTTGAGCCCCCAGTCAATGGGATCATAGTTGGCTGCAAGTAGGTATTTGCAGTTAAGCAACATCGCCTAGATGGCTCTGTTGAGCGTTACAAGGCTCGTTTGTTGGCTAAGGCATATATACAAACCTATGGCATTGACTACTTTGTTACCTTCTCCCTAGTTACATGCTCGCTTATGCTTCGCATTCTAATCTCTGTGGTAGTCTATCTGAATTGGTGCTTGCATTAGCTTGACGTCAAAAATGCCTTCTTATATGAGGACCTGGATTAGGAGGTGTACATGCAGCAACCTCTTGGAGAGTGTTACATGGCATGCAAACTTATAAGGCCATATGGCCTGAAGCAGAGCCCTGGGACATGGTTCCAAAAATTGTCTGATGTTGCTTAAATAGGATTTTGCAAGTCCACTTCTGATTACTCACTATTTGTGAAAAAAGACATCTGTGGGTAGGTGGTCATGCTTGTGTATGTGAATATTATTTTGACAAGGGATGATACTATTGGTATATCAGCTACTAAGAAGTTTCTGAATGAGCACGTTGTAACAAAAGATTTAGGCCCCCTTAAGTGTTTTCTGGGAATTGAGGTGGCCCACAATGAGAAAGGTGTTGTGCTTTACCAGAGGAAGTATGTGTTGGATCTTTTGGAGGAGATGGGCATGTCTGGACCCAAACCTACTATTCCTACGTGCTTTGGTGCTCATCTATATGATGATGCTACTGACCCTATCGATGCCAAGTAGTTTAGAAATTTGGTTGGAAAATTGTTATATGCAATGGTGACACTGCCTGAGTATATATCACTTGCTGTATGGAAAGTAAGTCAGTTCATGGATAAACTTAGGAGGGTCCACTAGGAGGTTGTTATGATGGTGTTGCGCTACTTGAAAAGTGCACTAGGAAAGGGGCTTCTATTCTCATGGGGTAGAAGTCTAGAGGTGATGGCCTATACGAATGTAGATTATGTTGGGTGCCGTAAGGATAGAAAGTTCATGGTAGGCTTTTGTACCTTTGTGGGTGGCAGCCTGGTAACTTGGCACAACAAGAAGTAGACTGTTGCTTGCTTTAGTGCTGAGTTCGAGTACAGGGCAATGGCATAAGCATCCACTGAGTTGATGTGGATCAGATTTGTCCTCGATGTTCAGATATTTGTTGTTGAGCCTATAGAACTAAGATGCGATAATTTTGCTGCCATGTTTCTTGCCAACAATCTAGTCTTTCATGAGCACACAGAGCATGATGAGGTGGATTGCCGCTACATCAGGGATATGCTTGTCAAAGGTCACATTTGGATTGCCTCGGTCACATTAGAACACCAGGATGTTGATATGTTCACGAAGGCTCTTCCACAGGCCAACTTCGACTGCTGCTCTTCCAAGCTAAGCATGATCAATATCTATGATCCAGCTTGAGGGGGAGTATTACTAGACATGCTTAGTCCTTCTGTTAATGTTTCTTTTTGTTTACATTTTTTATTTTTGCTCTTGTAAGGACAATCTTGTATTTTCCCTTCCTAGGGTTCTGCTCCTATATAGGGTACCTTGGGTTTCATGAACTAATTGAAACACTAGTTGAATAAAATAAACCAATGGAAGCGTAAAAGTATCAAGCATAAACAATAACAACACTTGGGTTTGTGTGGAAACCCCACTCACGAAGAGTGGGGAGAAAACCACAGGACAAGTGCCCTATGGCCGTTAACGTCTATTATTCTTCTCAAAAGAATTAGTAGGGGATACACGCCTATTTGTAGGTAACCACACACTCCAACAAACCACATCTCAAGATGTACTAAACACTAACCTACATGCTCCAACACTCTCCCTCAAGTTGGAACATGGAATGCTCAACTTGTACAAAAAATGATACCCAATCTACACAATAGAACACCACACTCTGAATTGGTTTTTGCTCTTAGGCGGATGTATGGATGAAGATACATTAGCGAGATCTGGGTTGCTGGATGAACTGCTATAGCTGGCTTTGATAAGGGCCTCTCCTATGGAGACTTGGTGGTGGTGGCTTCCCATTCAGTATCCTTGTAAAGGGTCTTCATTTGAAGACATCGAAGCTATATCTCTTACATAGAAATCGACTGAGCCCTTCCTCTGAGGACATCGAAAATGGATCCTCTCTGGAGACCTCAAAACTCCAGACTTCCTAGAGTTGAGTTTCTCATGTGATAATTAGCTACTCCCAATGTATGAAGAGGTATCCAATGTCACCTCAACTGTTGGAGGATGCTATCGTGCCTTGGGATTGTAACAAAGGGACTCCTAAACGAGGGTAACTATAATGGCATCTACACTCCTTTTTCTTATACTTGTATGGAAGAAGAAAATAACAAGAAGAAAAATGAAACTAGAGAAGAGCTTCTCTCTCTTCTCATAAACCTTCATCATCATTTTTTTTAATGAATCTTTTCCCTCCATTTCTCCCTTTTTTTTTCCTTTTTTTTAAAATCATCTTCTCTCCTTTTTTATATATGTTTTTCTTTTCTAATTTTTTTATTCCCTAAAAATCTTCCTCTTTTTTTCTCTTTATCTCATCTCTTTTTTTAATTACCAAACACGATAGACTTAAATAAGAAGGATAAAAAGAAAAAACAAGCCTACGCATATAATCCTTGCTGGTTCACGTGCCTCTAGATTGGATCTTCGCCTTGTGTGGCAAGATCAACGCTGCGATCCTCCCTGGGGATTGCTCCATCCTTGTTCCAACGATCGTGCATGCCATCGCCATCGCCATCGCCATCGCCATCGCCATCGCCATCGCCATCAGGTTTGTCTTCTCCCTTGTATTTGAACCAAAGGAGGGAGAGCATTGGCAACAGAAGCAGATGGCCGCCGCCACCTTTAGCGACGAGGAGCTTCGGAGATTTTTGGAGGAGCCCCACCTGATCTGCTATGATGGGTTCGAGCCCTCGGGGCACATGCACATCGTGCAGGGGGTGGTGTAGTAACACCCCGTTCGGTACTCGCGGATGTCTCCTCAGGTCTTATTGATCTCTACCGCTGCCACCCTCATAAGTCCTTCGGCACCATCACTGCTGCCACTGATTACGCAAGATTGACGCCTCCATCATCGAGATTCGTAAGCGCCTGTTCTCAGGAGATCTTGCGTTGGGCTTCTCAGCAGCATGATCTTCTTCTTTGACCTCTTAGCCTGGATGGTGACCTATTAGGGCCTACAACACCCTTCTTCTTGGTACAAAGGGCGAGGCATGTGGTGATGACCACAGGGAACCCTTGGGAATGGCAAAAACCACGATCAGGCCACTCGATGTTGCCGGATCTACGACTCTCCTACTTGATCTTGCAAACAGTGATAAATTCCAACGATATAAAGAAAACCATGATAAAATGAACCCAAGAATCGAGCATGATCTGATACAAAGTTGAATAAAATAAGCCAACGAAAGCGTAAAAGTATCAAGCATAAACAATAATAACACTTTGTTTTATATGGAAACCCTACTCACGAAGAGTAGGGAGAAAATCACGAGAGAAGTGTCCTATGGGCGTATATCTCTGTTATTCTTCTCAATAGAATAAGTGGGGGGTACACATTTATAGAGTAGCACACACTCCAACAAACCATATCTTAAGATGTGGCATTAAACACCAACCCACATTCTTTAACAACTCATTTTCTTTCTATATTTTTTATATAGAGTATCTAGGGATAATAGTAAACAATAAAACTCTTCCAAAATAGGAAAAATTAAAAATAGGAAAGACAACTAATCCTAACAAATTTAATCCTAACCTATTTTATTCTTTAACAAGGGGGTCTCAATGCCTTCTCTGCATTTGAATGAGGGGGATGAGTCATTGAGGGGTGGAGTTCCAGCCAGGCATGAAAAGCTTAAGTGGGAAGAAATGATCAATTTGTTATATTTTGGAAACCCTACATCTTTTTATATAGAGAAAGAGGTGTGGGTAAAATACGTAAGAGGACCTAAAGATTAAAATAAAGTGTAAACAATCCAAATACGGAAAATAAAGAGAGGGAAATGTCCCGTAACACTCCCTCTTAAGCTGGAGTGTAGATGTCCATCAAACTCAGCTTGTCACAGCAAATGTCAAATGCAGCTCTGCTCAGTGGCTTTGTAAAGATATCTACTGTCTGGTCCTTTGAAGCAACTGAAGACGTGCAAATAACACCCTTCTGGATAAGATCCCTGGTGTAGTAACAATTGATTTCCACATGTTTTGTACGGTCATGAAACATGGGATTATTTGCAATATATGTAGTTGCAAGGTTATTACACCTCATCTCCATAGGGTCCTCTATCTGTATGTATAAGTCTCGTAAGATAGACTTCACTCAAACCATTTCTGCTGTTGTTTGAGCCATAGCTCGATATTTTGATTCAACACTGGATCTAGATACAATAGTTTGCTTTTTACTTCTCCAAGTCACCAAATTTCCTACAACATAGGTACAAAACCTTGTAGTAGACTTCCGATCAACAAGACAGCCAGCATAATCTACATCAGAGGATCCTACCATTGTCATGTGACACCCCTTGCAACAATAACCCACGACTTGGATTTTTCTTCAAATATCTGAGTACTTGCATTGCAACATTCCAATGCTGCTTTGTTGGCTTCTCCATGAATTGATTAAGTTTTCCAACAAGTGAAATATCAGGTCTGGTAATAGTAAGATAAAGGTGCTTCCCAATTAGCTGCCTATAGCTTCTACTCTTTACATGCTCAACCTCATCATATAAGTGCATCTTAGGATCCATGGGTATGTTAGTCACCTTGACTCTTAACATCCCAGTCTCCCTAAGAACATTCAGTGCATACTTTCTCTGACTCACTACAATACCATCTTTTCCTCTAGCCACCTCAATGCCCAAAAAATAGCGAAGGAATCCTAAATTTGTCATAACAAACTGTGCAGCCGAGTCCTTTTTGACCTGTAGAATACCAGTAGTATCATCCTCTGTAATAATAAGATCAACATAAACAAGTAGAACAACCAATCCCCTATTAGTTTTCCTGGTAAACAAGGAATGGTTAGATTTAGATTTCCTCAGGTCCACGCCTTCCACTATCTTAGATAGTTTATAGTCGGAGATAATAAAAGGTCTTATTCTCAAATGAAACCCTACACCTCTTTATATAGAGAGAGGTGCTTGGGAAAAATATAGCATAAGTTTAATAGGACAAGAACAATAACAAATAACTCCAAAATAGTAACAAAGTATAATTAGAGTGCTCTACCAACACTCTCCCTCAAGCTGGAGCATATATATCAATAATGTTCAGCTTGGAACACTTATCAAATGTGGTTCTCGCAAGAGGCTTTGTGAATATGTCCGCTATCTAATCTTCAGAAGATACAGATGAAGTGTAAATGATTCCATGTTGTCTCAGGTTTCTAGTGTAGTGGCAATCAACCTTAATATGTTTTGTCCGCTCATGAAACATTGGGTTGTTTGCAATATATGTAGTAGGACGATTATCACACCTCATCTCCCTCGGTCCCTCTATCTGAACATGAAGATCATGTAGCACTGATTTGACCCAGATGATCTTTGTAGCAGTTTGAGCCATATCCTTGTATTCTGACTCCACATTAGATCTATATACCACCTGCTGCTTCTTGCTTCTCCAGGTCACTAAGTTGCCCGCCACATAAGTGTGGAATCAAGTTGTTGACTTCCTATCTGTCATGCACCCTGCATAGTCGGTATCAGAATAACCAACAACACTCATAGATGAGCCCTTCTGAAATAAGACACATCTCTGCTAGGTGCTTTCTTCACATATCTAAGCACCTGTATAGCAGCATCCTAATGCTGCCTGGTTAGCTTATCCATGAATTGGCTGAGTTTCCCAACAACAAGGGAAAGATCTAGATAAGTAATAGTAAGATACAACAATTTACCAATCAATTGCCTATAAGATCTGCTATCTAGAGGTAGAGACTCAGGATCATAGAGATGTTCTTTGGGATCCATAGGTATATTAGCAGATTTAGATCCCATCATTCCTGTTTCATGCAAGATATCAAGGGCATATTTGCACTGACTAAGAATAATACCCTCTCTACTACGTGCCACTTCAATTCCAAGAAAATATCTAAGCTCTCCCAAATCCTTCATCACAAAGGCATCAACCAGCTTCCTTTTTACCTCAGCTATCCCAGCAAAGTCATCTCTAGGAAGAATGAGGTCATCCACATAGACAAGGAGTATAACCACTCCCCTTGTTCCTTTCCTGACAAACAGAGAGTGATCAGCAGAAGATTGTATAAGCCCCATGACCTGTACCTCCTCTTAGAGTCTTTGGAACTATGCTCTTGGGCTCTGCTTTAAGCCATAGATAGCTTTCTTTAATCTGAATACACACTCCCCCTAAGCCTTAAACCTTGGAGGCTGTTGCATATAAACTTCCTCTTGAAGATTTCCATACAAAAATGCATTCTTCACATCCAACTGATGAAGAGGCAGTTGTAGTGGGTAGCTACATATATCAAAATCCGAACAGTAGATAGTCGAGCAATAGGAGAGAAGGTATTAAAGAAATCTACCTCATATGTTTGGGTAAATCCCTTTGCCACTAGTCTCGCCTTCTAGTGAGAAATTATGCCAGCTGGGTTGTATTTGACAACAGAGACCCAATGGCACCCAACTGTTCTGGCATAAGGAGGCAAGGTGGTCAATTCCCACGTTCCTTTAGAGCGCAGAGCAGCCATCTCATCCTTCATGGCTTGACGTCATTTTGGATCCAGCATGGCCTGCTGATGGGAGGTAGGAACGTGTGTCACAGAGAGAACCACTGTAAAAGTAGCAAATGACCTGCCAAGATTGGCAATAGAGACTGTCTATACAGTATGATACTGAGCACAACTCCGTGGAGCTTTCCGAATAGTAATTGGAAGATCAAGATCCTTCTTAATATGCTGAGTAGTAGTAGAAGGAGAAGACTCATCAGAGGGATCTGCACAAACACCACTAGGACAACTCACGTCAGTATCAATCCATACCTGACAAGGGGAGGAGACAGGTGGCTGAGGAGGTAGGGGGTGTGTTCTTGCCATGCATGCTGTCTGTTTGTCACAGGTAGCCTATAGACCAGGGTGATCTCAGCCTTCTGCCTCATGGGAGTCTCTGTGGTATCCTCACTATGTGTAACAGGAATTTGTTTCAAGGGAACTAGTGGAACAGGCATAGAAGCCAAGCCTCTTTCAAATGTCACCTGATGATGATCTGTAGAGAAATAAGGAATGAGCTCATGGAATGTGACTTCTGCAGTCACATAATGCTTCTTACCATGGGGGTTATAGCACCTGTATCATTTCTGGGTGTTGTTGTAACCCAAAAAGACACTCTTCATTGCTCTTGAAGCCAACTTGTCCCTACTATGTGTCAGAATGTGTACAAAGGCTACACAGCCAAACACCCAAGGTGGGACAGTGAATAAATTCTTCTTAGGATAGAGGACCTGCCAAAGAACTTGTTCTTGTATAGCTAAGTTTGGTAACTTGATCAAATAACACGCAGTTAACACTGCATCTTCCCAATACACCTATGGCACATTGTGTTGTATCAGTAGTGTCCTAGCCACATTAAGTACGTAACGGTATTTTCTTTCCACTACATTTTGTTGTGACGTATGTGGATAGGATGTCTAGTGAACAATCCCAAAAGATCTGTGAAAGGCTGCCAACTTAGATATATAGAACTCTAAAGTATTATCAGATCGTACAATCTTCACAATACTAGATAATTGAGGCTTTATTTGTAATATAAATGTTTCAATCACTGATCCAACATTAGATTTATTTTCAAAAGAAATAACCATGACATTCTAGAAAAATAATCTACAACAAGTAGATAAAATCTGTGACCTAGTCTATCTGGGACACGACTCGGTCCCCATATATCCATGTGTAGTAAATCAAAGATAACAGTAGAACTCTGAGATGAACTGGAAGGAAAATTGGCTTTTTGATGCTTTCCCATCTGGCATGCATCACACAAAATCTCCGTAGCTGGCGAAATATGAGGAATGACGCGTTGAAGCCTGTTCAGTGAGGGGTGCCCAAGACGACGATGCCACTGAAGAGATGTACCAGCACTAAATGCAACCTCGCCCTGACACATAGCAGCAAATGGAGTCTAGATCAGGTGATACACACCCCCTCCTCATGTTCGCTACCAATCGTCCTTCCCATGAGTTCTGAAAAATATTGCCCAACTCATTAAATATTGCACGACAGTGCAAGTCTTTTGTAATTCTACTAACAGACAAAAGACTGATCAGAAATTCTGGAACATAAAGAACATTAGGCAGCGTTAGTGTAGGAGTCACTGCCACATCTCCTCTGCTATGAACCCTACACTGCCTGCCATCTACTACCTGCACAGATTTCCTTGAGGGAACATCATGAACCTGTCTTAAACATGTCTCATCTCCATTGAGATGCTGAGATGCACCAGAATCCACCAACCAAAAGGCATTGTTAGTGTTACCAGGCCTGTAAGCAGAAGTCATACTTGGGAGAGGCGCTGTATCAGTAGCAGTAGTGGTCTCCTAGGTCAACTGGGAGAGGTGCTGGACCACAGCATTCCGCACGGGACACCATGTCGCTCACCTCCTTTGAAGAAACAGCTTGGTTGGCCATGGGAGGTCGACCATGCTTCATCCAACAATAGGCCTCTGTGTGGCCAATCTTCCCACAGTGCGAACAAATGGTGCGAGGTCTACCACTCGTATCCCGACCACCACGTCCTCTTCCCCTAGTGGATGAAGCACCATGTCCTTTGCGTGCAGTAGCAACAAGCACAGGTGCCTGTCCAAACTCTGGCATGGATGGCCTAACAACCACCCTGCTCACACGGCTATAAGCCTTCTCTAGAGATGGAAGCTCAGCCAGGGTAAGGATCTGGGACATAGTAGCCTCGTAGTCTGGTCCAAGTCCGTCAAGAAACTATAGGACATCATACTCATTCTTTTGTACCCTCTGAGTGGCACAAGTGCAGACAGGTCGACAGGCATTGTACTTCTCAAGTAATTCCTTTAGAATGGCATAATACTGCACAGTGACTGACCCTCTTGTTTGAGACTTCCAATAGCATGATGAATCTCAAACACCTTGCTAGAATTCTTCTCATGAGAATACATGTCATGTAAAGAATCCCACATTTTCTTGGCGATCTTGTAGTACATAATCCCATCACCAATCTGAGGCTCAACATAATTCATGATCCAAGCACGGATCATTGAATTATCTTTCTTCCATGTGTCATTCTTCCTTGATTTATCTTGTGGCTCCAACTCCAATAATAGATGCTCCTTATCATGCCCCTCAACTGTCATGAGGAAAGTTTGAGACCATCTAGCATAATTAGCCTTGTTTAACTTGGCGATAGGAATAAAGAAAGGGGATTTGTAACCCCCATTGTTCGTAGTGGTAACCGACGATACTTCCGAAGAACTTGAGGAGGCCATCGTGCCTTAGGACTGCCACAAGATGCC
The DNA here is from genome assembly GCA_037157565.1 of Thalassia testudinum. Lineage (NCBI taxonomy): Eukaryota > Viridiplantae > Streptophyta > Magnoliopsida > Alismatales > Hydrocharitaceae > Thalassia > Thalassia testudinum. The sequence goes on along the minus strand of JAZHRO010000014.1, from coordinate 130,209,707 downwards.
ACAGGTACGATCTGAAACTAATATTCAGATCTAACAAAATCACACAACAGAGAAATGTGATCTCTTGATCATGAGATCTAAGGCCAAAAAGATCCTAGAAAACATCTCAAGAGTCATGCACACCCTTTGAACCATGACTTAATGCATGTTAGGGTATGGGAAATACCCTAACAACACTTCTACAGGGTGGTATGCTCCCTTTCCGGCAAGAGAATCATGCCACTAGCCCTATCAGGGCCGCAAGAGGCGGTGCGGTCTGCCAGAGAAGCGATTGCAATGCTGCTGGCGGCGAGACGACGCTTAGCAGACCTGCAACAAGCCTGAGGAGGTGGTGGCGGCGTTGCTGGCGGCGAGATTTACTGGTGGCGACACCAAACAAGGTCACAGTAGGCCTGGAAAGGTGGCGACGGCGTTGCTGGCGGCGAGACCTGCTAGTGGAGGTGCTCAGTAAGGTCATAGTAGCCCCCTCGAGAAGCAACGATGGTGCTGCTGTGGTCAACAGTCACCGGCGACGATTGCCAGTGGCTACTGCCACCGCAGCACTAGCCGGAGAGGCTTGTAGCAGCTGGCTGGGGCCAATGGGGACGGGTTGCTCACTGGTTAGGGTTTTGGTGGGAGGTTTCAGAGGGCTTGTGAGGGGTGGGATATCACAATGCCGATCTAGGATCGCCGCTCTGATACCAAGTCGGAGAAAATGAAAAGTCTTATTCTCAAATGAAACCCTATACCTTTTTATATAGAGAGGTGTTTGGGAAAAGTACAGTGTAAGCTCAATAGGATAAGAACAATAAGTTACTCTAAAATAGTAACAAAACATAACTAGAGTGCTCTACCAACATTTATGAAACCATGCATGAGGACTCTGTAGACACATGCCCCCTCAACCTCGAGTTCTGGGGGTTGCTGCATATGTACTTCCTGAAGATCACCATAGAGGAAGGCGATCTCCACATCTAGCTGGTGAAGATCCCATTCTTTGTTAGCTGCCATAGATAAAAGAATATGGATTGTAGGAAGCCTTGCCACAGGAGAGAAGGTATCAAAAAAGTCTACTCCATAGGTTTGAGTGAACCCTTTTTCTACCAAGCGAGCCTTATGCCTAGAAATAGACCCATCAAGGTTATCTTTCAAGGCAAAGACCCACCGACAACCAACCACCTAGGCCCCCACAGGTCAAGAAGTAAGCTCCAACGTGCCACGAGATTGAAGAGCTACCATTTCATCCTTCATAGCCTGACTCCATGCAGGATCCAGCATAGCCTCCTGGTAAGCAGACGGTACTGTGGACGTCATAAAAGCCGTAGTGAACACAACAAAAGTGGTACTAAGACCATCACATACAGAAGCATTAATCACATGATAGTGTGCACAACTACATGGGGCCTTCCTAACTGCTATAGGAAGGTCAATATCATCTGTAGTAGAACCATCATCCTTAGATGTACTTGTTGACCCTGTAGAGACATCATGAGATAGAGATTCATCAGTATTATCAACACAACTGTGTAGGTGAGGATGATGGTACTGAGGTTTGGGAGGGGAGGGTAGCACGAGGTCAGTATGTGATTGGAATCTGATATATCACTGGAGGATCCCTGAATTTGCTATCACCAGAATCCCTAGGGGACTGAGCAGGCACTATAATAGGTGTCAAGTCACCAAACTGAATAAGTGGCATAGGCATAGGAGCCTGTGGAGATCTATCCTGTGGTATGAATGACAATTGTTTGGTAGCCATAGAAAAATATGGTACAACTTCAGGAAATGTGACATCTGCATTAACAGTGTTTTCTAGTGAGAGGATCATAGCACCTGTATCCTTTTTGGGTGTGAGAATATTCCAAAAACACACATTTAGTGGCTCTTGGCGCCAACTTATCTCTGCCAGGTCTCATAACATGTAAAAAGGCTACACAGTTAAATGTGTGAGGTGTCACTACAAAAAGATCACTGTTAGGATGTAGAATCTGTCATGGAGTTTGTTCTGATAACACAGAGCTAAGCATTCGATTAATTAACAGGCTGTGAGTATTGTATCACCCTAATACATCTGAGGTACATTATGATGTGTGAGAATAGTTCTTGCCACATCTAAAATATGCCTATGCTTCCTCTTAGCTATTTCATTTTGTTGCGATGTATGTGGTCATGTGGTCTGATGTACAATGCCATGTGACCTGTAGAATGAACGTAATCTGGCGGTGCATAATTCCAGCGCATTATCTAATCTCGCACATTTTACAGCAATAGGAAACTAAGTTTTTATTGCAGTAAGAAAATCTTCTATGACATTGCCCACATTTGACTTATTCTTCAAAAGAAATAACCAAGACATTCGTGAACAATCATTCGCAATAACAAGATAGTACCTGTGTCCCAACCTATCAGGAACACAATTGGGGCCGCAAACATCAAAATGAACTAAATCAAAAATAGACTCTGACAAAGAGGAACTAGTAGGAAGAGAAGCTCTGTAGTATTTCCTAATTTGGCATGCATTACATCTGATCTCCGTAGTGGGTGATAGATGGGGAATAACACGTAGCCTGTCCAGAGGAATGTGTCCAAGGCGATAATGCCATTATTGAGCAGTGCCAACAGAAAACCATACTCGTCCTGACAAGATGCAGATGTCTGTTTAAAGTAGGCAATATATCCCCCTTCTTCATGCTCGCCACCAATCATCTTCCCTATCAGCTTATCCTGTAATACACAACCCACACCATTAAATATAACACGGTAATTGAGATCTTTGTAACTCTGCTCATAGATAATAAATTAAATAGGAACTCAGGCACAAATATGACATTAGACAACTATAACCTGGAATGGAGACCATCTGCAACATGTACAGTCCTCCTTGAGGTAGCAGACTGAAGATGTCTAAAAGATGAGTGATCACCAGTTAAATGCCTTGATGAAATCTATAAGCCATGGAGATCTACTGTAATGTGAGTGCAGAAAAATTAGAATTACCCTCTATACTCAAGGATGCAAGGGTAGCAGTATCAGTAGTAGAGGGAGACTCTTGCGTGACCTGAGTCAGTCTTTGTGCAAGAGCATCAAACTCTGCTCTGGGAACCATATCTGTCTCTGTCTTAGTAGTGACTAAAGCTTGATTAGCCATGGGTGGCTTTCCATGCTTGGTCCAGCAAGATGCTTCAACATGTCCAATACGTCCACAAAAAGAGCAAGCAGGGCGTGGTTTGCCAGGCTGCCCCTAGTCTCAACCACGTCCCCAAATAACAGAACCTCCACGTCCTCCTCTACCACTAGCAACAACAAAGGCAGAGGTCAGCCCTGTGGTCTCTAGAATTGTAGACTTGACTGATAGTCTACCAAGTCTACTGTATGCCTCCTCCAAAGTAGGAAGCTTTGTTGGGGTAGGCATATGGGACTTGGTTAACTCATAATTTGAACCAAGACCTGAAAGAAACTTGAGAGCTGAAAACTCCTTGCGGTACTCTCTCTGTGCAGCACAAGTAGAGATAGGTCTACAAGCAGTATAATTCTAAGAAAGCCTTTTAATCTAGTATAATACTGAGGAAGAGAAAGATCATCCTACCTGAGAGAAAATATCACGAGTGATCTGAAATACCTTACTGGAATTCTTTTCATGAGAGTACGTATCATGAAAAGAATCCCACCTCTTTGGTGGCCTTGTAGTATATTATTCCATCTCCAATATGTGACGCAACAACGTTCATAATCCAAGTCCTGACTATGGCATTATCTCTTTTCCACATGACATACTTCCCAGTCTTGTTGGTAGGCTCTACCTCCAATAGGATATGTTCCTTATCATGCCCTTTAACGATTATAAGGAACGTCTGAGACCAAGGTGCATAGTTGGTCTCATCCAACTTCGTGATGGGAACAAAGAACGAGTTCTTGATGTTCCCTGTCTTCGTGGATGCATTTGTTGTGACTTCGGATGATGATGGGGATGCCATCTCGCCAAATCAGGAAGACTACCAAATATCTAATCTGAAACGTGATTTTCAGAACCTGCAGATCATCAGAAATACCTCATACGGTGATCCCAACACAATATCAGGAGATATTGTGTTGGGAGAGAGAGAACCCAGCCCTACTGGGGTTGAACAAGGCCACCATAAGGATCCTCAGACCCTCATGGTGCCACCCAATAGGATCTGGGGATCCCTGTTGCCGCTGTTTAACGTTGATAGTGACCAACGTCGCATCATCCTGCAGTGCCACTGCTCACTGTGAGCAGCGGCGACGGTGCAGCAACCTGCAACGCTGCCACTACCTCGATCTGGTCGCCTGCGCGAGGGAGAGAGAGGGGGAAGAGGGCCTTGAGGCGCCTCTCTAAACGGTGATCGGCAGCGCAACGATGGAGAGAAGTGGGGTTTTCGGTGGACAGGTTTGGAGGCTAGGGTTTTTGGTGGGATACTAAAGCGTCAACTTAGGATCGTTGCTCTGATACCAAGTGGAAAGAAATGAGCAATCTATTATTCTCTGAAAATTCTACACCTCTTTATATAGAGAGAGGTGGGTAAAATATACAAGATGACCTAAAGAATATAATAAAGTATAAACAATCCAAACATGAAAAATAAAAAGAAAGTGAAATATCCTGCTTAAGGTTTCCCACTCTGATATCGTGTTGGGAGAAAACTGAATGAACTATTAGTTGAGCACCCTCTTATGTATATAGAGGAGTAGTGGAGTAAATAAAAGGAATAGGTACATAAGGACTAGAATAAGGAAATGCTAAAACATACAATGAAAGTAGAAAAGGAATATTCTGTTCTAATAGCTACCTTGTTCTCTTTGTAGCAAGTAGGATCATATTGAAGGACCAAGAGCCATGGAGGAGTTAGAGCGACCTATGCTTTGAATATTTGAGTTTAAGAGGGAGAGAGAACCTTTGGATTTCTGGAGGGAGAGGCAGAAGAAAAGGAGAGGGAAAACAGGTGGAACACCGTGAAATTTAAAATTATCCTGCAGTAGCTTTAGAAAGGGAAAGATAATAGACAAACCTCAATGTTTACCTTGCTTTAGTAATTAGCGTACTGTAAGTGTCCTAGTTGATTTTGATACGAGTACCCTCTATATATAGAAATATGGGAAAATCTCGTGGAAGCCAACAAGAAACAAGAAGTTACCCAGAATACTACTATGTATGAGTCTGACAACATTGATGCAGTAAACTATTTTATTTACATTTGAATTTAGAGTTTGGATATTTTATAGTAACTCATGGCTTGCGAATTTTTGTGAATAATAGTTTTTGTTGTTTACTTTTTGATGCAGTTACTGTTACCAGAAATTCATCAGCTACCTTTTGTACTGGTTTCGAGTGACGTTACCAATCTCTGTAAGTCTCCGGAGACTATGCTTTTTTAACCTGTGTGTACATTCTAGTTAAAAACATTGAAACTGTGTTGATGGCACAAAAACACTCTAGAAAAGTTAGGTTAAACGTTTAGAGATCCATGTAAATGATTAGTGATATATATTTATAGCACATTGCAGCATGAGGACATTTGTCTGGTCTGGAGACAGTTTTATGGTTTTTGTGTGGAGTGGTAATGGCAGCAATGCTACAATACAACGTTAAGATTAGCAGCATTTTTCATTGTGTATTAGTTGCCTTATAGATTGGACAATTAACCAAATTTATCTTAATCAAATATCTTCAATTTGTGCATGGCCAACTCCCTCTAGCATGCATCAACAATGACTTTTCCATGTGTCTGTTATAATATATTTTTGATTTCAATGTTCTTTTTCCTCGTACATATTTCAAGTGAAAAGTAACTGCATGAAACGTGATTGACATATCATTTATTTGTGTTGATCAGCACAATATTAAATTACTCGTAAAACCCAATGCAATTAGGACAGATCCGATTACATTCAGATTACATTTATAGAATGTATATTAGGAAAATTGATTAATTCATTCATTGCCTTCAACCTCAGGACCCTATATATTGCAAAGGATCCTTGAAAAGCTTACATATGCCCTTCTGTGGGGGGGAAAGCCATAAGGAAAATAATAGACATATACTTAAGGAAGCAAAATTATATATTGCGTCAGACATTCTCAGTATAGATGTTAATCAACCTGAACTTGGAGCTGCACTTCTCGAATGCCGATTGGGGAAGCACCTTAGTGAACATGTTTGTAGTTTGCTCCTTAGAAGAGACATGAGAGGTGGAGATGCATCCCTTTTGGATTATATCTCTAGTGTAGTGGTAGTCAAGCTTGATATGTTTTGTCCACTTATGAAAGCCCAGGTTATTTGCAATGAAAGTGGCTACTTGATTGTCACATCTCATCTCTATAGGCTCTCCAACTGGCACCTGAAGGTCCATGAGAACGGGGTGGATCCACATTAATTTAGCTGCTGGTCGACACAATACTCAAATTCTGCACTTGATCTAGCCACCATAGTTTGTTTCTTGCTCCTCCGGATGACTATATTTTCATAAACATAGGTGCATAAACTTGAGGTGGATTTTCTATCCTTAGGGCATTTTGTGCATGGTTTGCATTAGTAAATGCCATTACCCCAGGAGGACCTCTATGTGCAAAGAGTAGCCCTTTCCCAGGAGCAAACTTGAGGTACCTCAATATCATGATAGCTGCATCCCAATGTATTTTTTGTGGCTTTTCCATAAACTAACAAAATGTCAGGTTGAGTTACTGTTCCATATGGTAACTTGCCTACCAAAGTCTTGTACTACCTTGTGTGAGTACCTGCAGATCTAATACACTATGTCAGAGGGGAGGGGTGAATAGTATAGACGGTAATTTAAAATAATCTTTAAATTTAAATGATCACAAACCACAAATATCATATACAAGTGCACCTATATTTATAATGGAAACCTTTGCAGGTAAAAACCATTATCTAAGTCTCCTAGTTTAGGATTTTCCTGACTAGACAAAGCTAGTCAATCTACTAAAATCTCGTATCACTTGAACGAAGGTGACACAACCTCTTACAACAATCCTTCTCTTTATGACCTGAAGAGAAGTACAACAGGTCTCCTAAAACAACTAGGCACCTTGATCAAAATAGCAGAGTAAAGGAAATATGTATAATCCTAAGGAACCTCAATGGAAAATCAAACCGACGTTATTCGTAGAGGATTTTGATTGGAGTGCTTTGGAAAACGTGGAAACAGAAGTGTAGAAGCACTACAAAGATGAAGGCGTAAAAGCACTTTTTCTAGAGGTATTTTGCTCGTGTGTAGAAAAAGGTTACCAAGGACCTCTATTTATACTTGAATTTTGACCTAGAAAGGAAGTTTTTCAAATGCATTTGGTCGATCAAATAATGTGTTTGGTTGATCAAAATAGCACTTAGTTGGTCAATCATTTATTTGGTCGATTATTGATTGGTTGATTAATTTATATTTTGATCGATAAAAAGAGATTTTTATGAACTTCCTAATTTGGCTAAATTTGATTGATTAACCTTAATGATTGGTCGATCAACTAATGCCTGAACTATGTTTTTAGGTAAATTATGTTTTGCGAGAATAATTTTGAGGTTCCGTACATATAATCTAGACTCAAGAAAGAAAAAGGCACAACAAATGACTCCAGAGAGCTTTATTCCTTTTCATGAGTCAAGATAAAGTCCTAAAAGATTAGTCTGACAGATAACATAATTTTGGTGCATCGAAATTGAGGTATTAATGCTCTCTGTCTTTTTAATGATAATAAAATTATAATTATGCATAAAGAGAAATAACTATATTATGAAAATTTTGCATAAGCTTTGGAATCAAGTGATATGCATAATATCTCCCCTTTTTTGTTTCAGCAAAATTATTCTATTATGATGTCTCCCCCTTAAACAAGTTATTATAGTAGGAAATATAAGACTTGTAGCTCACGACATAAAAGGAACATATGCTAAAGCAGGTAGCTGAGATATATCATGCATAATGGATAGCTAAAGCAAGTCCACAAATATGAAGTTGTACAAACCATAGACAATCCAGAAAATAGCTAGCAACTAATACTCATAAAGGCTCACAAGAGGTAAAGTCTATCCTAGTAAGGCAACAAAGGCATCCACTGTGCTTTGAAGATCAACATCAAACTTAAGATCCATAAGATCAGATGGTGCTGAGGAAGAGGATGGTCGGCCAAGATAGAGGCATCTCTGTGCTAAGAAAGTTGGTGTCGGTTGTCTATCTGGCGAGGAGTAAGCTGTTGATTTGACACTGTTGGAGGAGGTGCTGCTGAGGGAGGAATTGTAGTAGAGCGGCGAGGACGAGGCCTGTGGTACTGCTGCTGCAAGCTGTGAATAGACTCTCTAAGTCTATCCAGGAACTGTCCTTGAACATTCAGGTAGTCAGATACCTAATGCTCGTGCTGCAGCAAAACTAAATCTGTCTCCCGTTGTCTATGCATCATCAATAAGATACTGTTAGTAACATCCTGAATACTGATGTAGTCCTTGCTGGTGAGTTGCTTGTCGAGAAGATCCCACTCCTGGTCGTAGAAAGGAGTAGGACAAGCTGGTGGAGGGCAAGTAGCAGTGAAGTGCTCATATGGTGGGTAAGATGGAGGTACGACAGAAGAGGAAGCTCCCTGAGTAGATGGTCTGTCATGCTATTGAGGTTGCTGCTGGGGATCTGCTTCCTCACTACGAGCTTCCTATGCTTGCTCCATTTTAGTATATGTGAGCTTATAAAAAATGGAGACTCGAGTAATGAATTGTTTGTGGTTGATATCCATTAGGACATTGAAATATAGAAAGATGTGAGATGGGAGAGTCCTACACTAGGAGCTGGTGGGTTTGTTGTCCATTAAGTAAAGAATCCAGTGGGGTTCCAGTTGAACCGCTTGTTCTTCATAAAGGCATATATGGTGATGAGCATGATCTTGAGGCACTTCTCAAATGAGGTCGACTTGGACATAAAATTCCACAAGAAGACTCGATTAAGAAATCAAGGAAGATGACGAAAGTAAGGGGGCTTGGCAGGGCATCCCAAATCATAATGAGAGGGAGTGAGAAGAGTCTACCTAATGGTGTCACTCTGGGTTTGCTGGTGGAGCTCTAAGAAGGTAGGACTGATATTAAGGCATCCAAGAATCTCGGTGATGATGTTGGCATTCACCAATATTTCGATCCCATAAACATTAGAAGTAAGCTCAATGTGGAACCCTTCACTTATGTCTTTCAAATTAGCATAAAATAGGTGACATGCCATAGGGCTAACTCTAGGAATGCGACTAGTCTTAGAACCAACATAAAAATTACGCTCGAAAAGATGGAGTATTTGGTGGTAAGCGAATTTATCCCATAAACTTGGAAAGATAGACTCAAAGTATGCAAAGTCCACAGGACGACCAACGCGGGGAGATAGCTTGGCGAGAATAGAGAAGTGCTCACGTGCGGCCTCGGTGATAAAATAGCGATTGAAAGTATCGTCACGAGAGGCAGAAGAAGAAGCATATGCATGTTTTGGAGCCATGTGGTTGATTAGAAATGATGCTAATCGATCAAATAAAGGGTAAGTGATCGATCAAAAATATCATTTGGTCGATCAAAATGACAGTGGATAGAGTTATGGAAAATGTAGTTTTGGTCGATCAACCTGTGAAATTGATCGATCAAATGGTATTTTGGGCGAAAAATTAGAATGCTCCATGGATGATTTAAGCTCAGATACACCAAAACAAATAATAAACAAAGCACCAATAATCTACAGCAAGGAGTTCATTCGAAAATCACATAAGGCCAAAAGGAAAGAAGGAAAAGAGAGAACTAGAGATTATACCAAGATCGATCTAGGTGATCGATCAAAGGGAGTCCAGGCAGTGGTCGGTCGGAGGGTGAACAGTCGGAGGTTGGCGCGAGGAAGGAGTGCTTTGGGAGGAAGGCAGCAGCGATGTGCGTTGTCGGCGACCGAAGGATGTGGCTGTGTGAAGAGGGTGGCCAAATGGTGGAGATGGCAACCGAAGTTGGTTTTTGGTTGGTGGAGGAAGGGGCGTGGTCGATGGAGATTGGGTTTTGGTCGGTGGTGACGTGGGTTGGTCGGTGGCTTGTGGAGGCCAGGCGTTGGTCGGTGGCGAAGGAGGGGGTAGTGGCATCGTTGAAGGTGGGGAGTTGTGGTTGGTGGTGGTGTGTTATGTGGGGTAGGGTTAAGTTTTGGTGGGGTAGGTGGGTAAAATGGTGAGTGTTTTTCTATTTTTTAAATGGTTAAGTATGGTAAAAGTAAAATAGGTAGGTATTAGATGTAATGTGGTCGGTTTAGATAGGTTAAAACGAGATTAGAGGCGATGAGGATAAAAAATGTGAAGAAGGATTCCGCCTAGATTTGATCAATTAGATTGAGTTGGTCGATCAAGACTCAGTTTTAAGGGGAAATTTCTTGCCCACACAAAATTGTCGATCAAACAAAAATTTTGGTCGACCAAAGTTCAAATTTTTGGAGGGAAAATTCCTACAAAAAAAGTGGTAGATCAGAAAAATGTTTTTTATCGATCAAACTTAGTTGGTCGTTCAAAATTAAATTTTTGATTGATCAACCTGAGAAAACACACTAATTTAAGATTTTTTAGATAGTTCTTTTAGTCTTAGACTTATAGCACGATATATAAGGTTGAACCTATCTTTAGGTAAGGGTTTGGTGAATATTCACAAATTCTAAGTATATTTCATCTTTTAGCACATAATCTTTAAGAAAATGATGCCTAACATCAATGTGTTTGGTTCTAGAGTGTTGTGCAGGGTTTTTGGATAGGTTAATGGCATTTGTATTGTCACAAAGTATTTTGCTGCTTTTATATGCTAGGCCAAAATCTTCTAGGGTTCGTTTCATCCAAAGTAGTTGTGAACAAGTTAAGGAAGCAGTTATGTATTCAGCTTTTGTTGTGGATAAGGAAACATGTTCTATTTTTTGGAGTACTAAGAGACTAGTAAATTTTCGAGAACTTGACATGTTCCACTGGTACTTTTTCAGTTCATGAAACTATCCATATAATCAACATCACAATATGAGTAAAAATCAAATGTGGCTGACTTGGGATAGAAAAGACCTAAGTTTGAGTTGTTGTTTAGGTATCTAAGAATTCTTTTTACAACATTTAGGTGTGTTTCTTTAGGATCTATTTGAAAACGAGCACACAAGCAAGTACTAAATAGAATGTCAGGTCTATTAGTAGTGAGATAGCAATGATCCTGTCATGCTTCTAAACAAATTTTGATCTACAAACTTACTCGTTTTGTCGTTTTTGAGTTGTGTTGAAGCTGCTATAGGTGTTTCTTTTCCTTTCACCTTGTCCATGGAGAATTTCTTTAGAATCTTCGAGGTGTACTTCATTTGGGATATGAATATCCCAATGGTCAATTGGTTTATTTGAGAACCAAGAAAGAATCGAAGTTTCCCGATCATACTCATTTCAAATTGCTCCTTCATAACCTTGGCGAACTCTTGGCTTAAAAGATCATTAGTAGCTTCGGAAATGATATCATCAACATAAATTTGAATTAACAGAAGGTCATTTTCCTTTTGTATTGTAAATATAGTTGGATCTATTTTTCCTATCCTAAAGTCATTTTCAATTAGGTAATTTTTTAACCTATGGTACCAAGCTCGTGGAACTTGTTTTAGACTATACAATGCTTTGTATAATTTGTAAACATATTTTGGATGGTCAACATTTTTAAAACCTGGAGGTTGCTTAACATAGATTTCTTCCTTGATAAATTCATTTAGGAATGCGCTTTTGATGTCCATTTAGAAGAGTTTGAACTCCATGTGGATGATAAGGGCTAACAACATCCGGATGGATTCCAGGTGAACCACAGGTGCATAACTCTCATCAAAATCGATTCTTTCTTCTTGATTATACTCTTGGGTCACTAGTCTAGCTTTATTTCTAATTACTTCTCCTGATTCATTGAGTTTATCTCTAAAGACCCATTTGGTTTCTATAATTGGTTTGAGAATTTGGTTTTGGAACAAGTTTCCACACTTAGTTTCTCTCAAATTGATTCAATTCTTTTTGTATTGTGATAATCCAGTACTCATCGGTAAAGGCATCCTTAACATGTTTTGGTTCTAGTTGAGAGATAAAGCTGTAAGTGCTAAAGTGTTGTCTGATGATCTGGTTTGAACTCCATTGGATAGGTCTCCAATTACTAATTCCTTTGGGTGATCCTTCAGATACCATATATCTTTTGGTAGATCTTCTGAGATATTTTC